>OX381706.1:15509938-15593774 GCA_947462335.1 Harmothoe impar
CCACCTCAGACATGTACCACCTCAGACATGTACCACCTCAGACATGTACCACCTCAGACATGTACCACCTCAGACATGTACTACCTCAGACATGTACCACCTCAGACATGTACCACCTCGGACATGTACTACCTCAGACATGTACCACCTCAGACATGTACCACCTCGGACATGTACTACCTCAGACATGTACCACCTCAGACATGTACCACCTCAGACATGTACCACCTCAGACATGTACCACCTCAGACATGTACTACCTCAGACATGTACCACCTCAGACATGTACCACCTCAGACATGTACCACCTCAGACATGTACCACCTCAGACATGTACCACCTCAGACATGTACCACCTCGGACCCCTCACTTCATGAGTTAGCTGCCGAGCAACTGGCCTTAAACGTTACATTATATTTGGACTTCGATCGGATAATTCGTGTCCTCAGACGATTTTCCTTGCTTTTTTTCAAATTCGAGGAAGTGAGGGCTAACATGCATCCCACTATGTTACCCTTAAGGGTTTGTTTGTAGCATCAGCTGCAGGCCATGGCTAGTGGGGTGAGGGAACCTCCTGGACTGGGGTGATGGATGAGTGTGTGTGTGTGTGGGGGGGGGGGGGGGTTACTGACCACTCAATACCAAGGCCAGGCCCACATGGGGTACTCGTGTGGTGGTATGGGGATATCCCCCGTCCTTCTTTCTGTGCTTCCTCCGTCCATCTCTCCGTCCATCTATCGTTCAATCTGCCTGCCTTTCTACTTTCTTGGCTATACCTGCCCATCTACTTGCCTGCCTGCCTGCCCCCCTGTCTTTACTGTTTTGCCTACCTGCCTGCCCTGACTGGTTACATGCCCACCTGCCTGGTTACCTATGTATGATGTCTATACCTGTCTGCCTGTCGATCTACCTTCTGCCTACATACCTGCCTGTCTGGTTACCTACCTGCCTACACTCAAACAATAAACTTGTCTCCAGACTCTTCAAAGTGACGGTCATAAAATAAACGAGTCAAAAACTTGTTTAAGTGACAAGGAAGGGGGTCTTCTAGCTGGAGATAGAAGACTCACTTGGTATGTGCCAGCCCAAAACCCGACATTTGTCAGCTCCAGATTCTATTTGTGGGATGGTAACCTGATATGTTAGACAACTTTCGACTCGTTTATTCTATGACAGTCACTAAGACGAGTCTGGAGACGAGTTTACTTTTTCAGTGTACTGCCCCCCTCTGCTCCCCGTGCCCACTGCACAGACCATAATATATCCCCGTACATTGGACATAAGGCAATGCTTAAGGAGTGGTCATTATTTAAAAAGAGGGGGTGGGAGGGGGGGTGGAAATTTTGCGGGAGCACGGCAAAATCTCTCGATCCCCCCTCCCCCCGATGGGTTCAAATACCATAGATCGCGGCCAACCCCTTTGACCTATAGTAACACACAGGCCTTTTTCTAAATTCTAAAAAGGGGTAACTTCTTTTGCTCTCCCCCTCCCAAGGGTTCGAATCATTTTGCCCCCCCTCCCACAATCCACCAACCTCCCTAAGTGTCTGTGTGTGGCAGACTGGTAGCCTCCTGATGCCTGTTACCTAGCCTCGGCCTCAGCCAGCGTTTATCCTACCAGTTGGATAGCCTGGGAGCAAGCTGACATCTCACCCCAATACAAAGCTTTCCATTACCTCTGTCAAGTATAGGTGTTACACAGTAGGCCAAGCTAATTTAAATACCCCTTTCATCTAGATAACAGCTGGATAAGAATCTGCCTGTAGTTGGATGTGTATTGACCAATACATACCCATTTGCACCACCAATGTGGTGCAAATGGGTATCAAGTGAAATTAAGCTCTGCTCCCAGCCCATACACAGTATAGGAAATGGAGCAGTGTTGGGATGGGAGTCGGAGACTGGTCTTTACGAGCTGCTCCCCTATTCTATCCTACTGTGGTTTATTTGGTTGTTTACCCCGCTCCTCCACTCCTCCCCATCCCTCATCATCAGCTACCTAGGTAGACGCGGGCTGTCATCTCAGCCGCTCCACTCAGTTAGGGAAACACAATGTCTAAGAACCACTGTAAAACCTCGCGTTATCAGAGCCAGCTTTCTTTTGATACCAAACATGCCTATATGGGGTGCGGCTTATACGAGAGTTTTTAAAAGTATAATACAGTACTAAATTAACAATTTTCATATACTCTATTAGGCTTATAGGATTTCCCTAAGTTAGGGGTGCGGCTAATACGCGAGTTAGGCTTATAGGGTTCTAACACGTTCGTCCAGTGGAGCCTCTGGATGGAGGCAGCCATCTTGTAGGACACCAAATCTCGTGCCCATTCTCATCCTAGGAGTGAGATTCCATGAGATTCCCATTGTCTTCACCAGCTTATCAGTGTTATCTTAGGGTAGACAGTGGAGATAAGGGCCAAGCTGTGAGAGATAAGGGTGTGAAGTAGCTCCACTCAGTCATGGTTCAGTGACTCTCCCTTCACTCTCCCCACAGATGTTTGGCCACTCTCCAAGCAGAATTCAATTCTTTAATTCTTATTCATTTCAGTTTTATGATAAGAAATTCAAAAATCTGAATTGGTAGATGCATACAGTATGATATTCAGATGCCATGCATACAAAAATCATACATTAATTGATAAAAAATACACTGTGAAAAGTAGCCAAAGTAGACTATACAAAGAGGCCCAGTAGAAGGTTGTCCTACCATTTAGATCTGTTGTGTGCCACTAGATGGCAACACCCCATAACGTGTTAGAGCCTAATACGCGAGGTTTTACAGCAGTTCAAATTCTAATATGTCAGATTTTTCCTATTAGGCCTAACTCTTTAAGGACGGCATCATGCCTTAATCCGTCATGCCCATGGGCGTCTTGATGCATGAATGCAGCCTTGGCGAGCAACTCACTAGTGCTGCGTTCAAGCATCACCGCATGATGCACCAATTCAGCCAGTTACTCGCCAAGGCTGTATTGGTGCATCATGACGTCAAATGCCATCCTTTAGCGCCATGCCGTCCTTAAGAACTGGGTACAGCCACACAGGAAGTATAATGCAGGAAGACACGGATGATCATAATTGTTTAAAACAAATAGACTTACATTTAAGCTCCGTTCCGAGAGCAGAGGCAAGACCTCACGAGATTGATGGTGTCAGTGGAAACATGGAGGTTGCGGGAGCAAGTTCACTCCTGTCTCACGGCTATATACCGCCCACTACCTGACCTATGCCACCCCCCCCCCCCCCCCCCGATGCCCCTATCTGATCAATATGACAATAATTGGACATTGCGGGGCCCTGATCTCGGCTAAATGACCTGTAGATTGGGGTGAGGGGACAGGGCCCCTGTACCACTCCTCTCCAAGATAACCTGAGTGTCTGTAGTAGGCCTATCGAGCGCACTACAATGGGATGGGATCCCAGCCAATCAGAACACGCGTAACCCTTTTAAGGTGGCATAATGCATTCATGCATCATGCCCTTGGTCTTGATGACTCGCCAGTGCTGCATTCAAGCATCATTCCAATCCTACGGGATTGAGATGTAGCCCAATGCAGCCCCAGTGAGTTGAATGCCGAAACCAGAGGGAATTCTCTGGTAGGAATTTTCTGGTACTTTGAAATTTTGAAGGCTTAAAGGGTCACCTTTGTGTTTTGTACGGAGCCACCAAGAAAATATTTTAACATTAATAGGGGCTAGGGGGTCTTAGATTTTTGATCAGTGTTACCAATCTACCTACTGATATTGTGAAGAACTTCCTGAAGACCTGGGTAAACTACAGGGCAGTCAATTAAAAATAAAAAATAAAAATTTTATAATCCCATCTTGACCCATGGATGTAGAGTTCAGATTTAGTAGTGGCAGAGTGTTCGCATCCATTTCCTTGCAATAAGACCACATCAATTATTAAAGCTCTTGTAAGCTTATTTAAGATGGCTGAACCAGCTGAGGAACATGCAAAAAAGCTCCTCAGTCGCTCGTACAAGTGATCTATGGCTGTAGTGGTGATCACCCCTACTCACCTGCGGTCCGCGAGTAGTAACCGCCTGCGGCAGAAAACACCCTCAATGGAGGGGAAAAAACAGGGACCTACATCAGAGGAAAGGCGCGTACACGCAATACGCTGATGTACTGGCAGCAGGCCCGGCCATCAAGTGTTGGCAATAATACATGAAAGACAGCAGATGTTGGATGGGGATGGAGGGCCAGAGTGTCACTGTGTCCTTTAGATGGCTTGTACGGTGACTCTACCTCAACCTGAAAATTTGTTTTGTGGAGATTGGAAAAAAGGACTGACCAAGGTGCTGATGTGAAGAGGCAGGTTGGAGTAAAGATACAAGTACTGATGTTGAAAAGTTGGATGAGGTAGAGTTACTGGTATTAATGAGAACAGGTAGAATGGGAAGAAATACAGGCAGGTTGGGGCAAAGATACACGTACCGATTTGAACAGGCAGGATAGGGCAGAGATACAAATACTGATATGAACAGTCGGGAAGGGCAGAGATACAAGCACTGATGTGAACAGGCTGGATTGGGGGAGAGATGCAGGTATTGGTAAGGATAGGCAGGATTGGACAAATAAACAGTACTGATGTGAACAGGCTAGATGAGGCAGAGATACAAGGTGTTGGATGATGGGGCAGAGATGGGGCAGAGATACAAGTACTGATATTAACAGGCAGGTTGGTGCAGATATACAAGTACTGATGTGAACAAGTAGGATGAGACAGAGATACAAGTACTAATGTGAACAGGCAGGATGGGGCAGAGATACAAGTACTGATGTGAATAGGCAGGATGGGGCAGAGATACAAGTGATGATGAAAGTACTGATGTGAGGATTCAGGTTTGGGCAAAGATACAGGTTCTGATATTAACAGGCAGGATGGGGCAGAGATACAAGTACTGATGTGAACATGCTCGATGGGGTAGAGATGTCGGTACTGATGTGAACAGGTAGGATGGGACAGAGATGCAAGTACTGATGTGAACAGCTAGAATGGGGCAGAGATACAACTATTGATGTGAACAGGCAGGCTAGGTAAGAAATAAAAGTACTTATGTGAAGAAGCTGGATGGGGCAGAGATACAAGTACTGATGTAAACAGGAAGGATGGGGCAGAGATATGGGGACAGGTGTAAACAGGCAGGTTGGGGCAGAGATACAAGCACTGATATGAACAGCAAGGATGGGACAGAGATACAAATACCGATGTAAACACGTAGGATGGGGCAGAGATACAAGTACTGATGTAAACATGCAGGTTGGGGCAGAGATACAAGTACTGATGTGAACAGCAAGGATAGGGCAGAGATACAGGTGAACAGGTAGAACGGTGCCAGCACTGATGTACCCATGGTGGGGGCAGGGGGTTAACTATAGAGGGAGAGGAGAGAAGTGTCGCGAGGCGCTCCCCTGACCCCAATCTGCAGGCCATTTGGGCAGGATCAGCGCCCAGTGGTGTAGATTATTGATCAGATAGGGGCATGCCTCACTGTAGGTAGTGGTTGGTAGGTGGCATTATGTACCAGACAGTAGCTGGTGTGTGTACATAATGGGCATTGGGTGGCATATTGTAGGCATGGGTGGCATATTCTAGGCATGGGTGGCATATTCTAGATGGTTGGCCATATGACAGGCAGTGGGTGGCAAATTATAGGTAGTGAATAGTATATTATAGGCGGTGGGTGGCATATTATAGGCGGTGGGTGGCATATCATAGACGGTGGGTGGCTTATTGTAGGCGGTGGGTGGCCTGCGCTTCATGGTAGATGGCACATTATCAGTGGTGGGTTGCATATTAAACCCAGCCAACAAAAATACGTTATTTTACGTCAAAATAACGTTTTTAACATTAGACAACCTTTTGCCACAATAAGGCTTGGAGAGAGCAGTACACACAGGTCTAGAGTAGAGTCTATCCAGCTGCGGTACAGGCCCCATTTAGAAGACATGGTTCCTGATGTATGCCCACACCACATTGAGCAGCTCCCATTACGAGTAACTCACTGCAGCCTGTTCTGTCACCCCAGCCTGACAGCACTGCACACATTATTGACACCTACAGTTAACCCTTTTAGTATGGCATAATGCATTGATGCATCATGCCCTTGATCTTCATGATGCATGAATGCAGCCCTGGTGAGTAACTCGCCAGGGCTGCATTCAAGCATCATGCCAACCCGGGTGCCAACCCTTCTTGGTTTAGACACTCCGAAAGGTTCGGTATGATGCACAAATGCAGCACTGGCGAGTTACTCATGACAAAAGTCATCTTTTAGCGACATGCCTTCCTTAAAGGGTTGTCAGCCCTAGCTCTGCCCATGAAGGAGACAGCAGCAGCAAGCCTGCTGTACCCGTGTTGGTTTGCCATGTTTCATATTGAGTTTGCCATACCTACGACATGTCATACTTAGCTGCCATGTGGTAAACCGTTTTCTAGGTGGCTAGCACTGATCTTCATAACACGTAGCGAATACATCTCTATATATATATATATACAGGAAGCCATATTACTTTCCATATGGCGCACATAGATTACAATATGGCATAGCTATAAATGATGTAATATAGTTATAGCTTACAATATGGTGTGTTTAGCTTACTATATGGTATATCCATATCCATATCTATATCACGTATATCATATTTTAATTGAGATATACCCTTATTTAGATTGCCATATTGATGTTGGTATGTGGTTTTCTCCTTGCCTTATGGCATATTCAGTTTTGTATATGGCAGATTATGGCTACGGTATGGTGTACTGGTTTCCAGACGACATGTAGCAGATCACCAAATACAGTACTATACACGTGCACCGCGACACAGCCTTCACACAAGCCTCCGTATGGTATAATCATGTTGTCGACAAACCCTCCCCATGACAAGTAATATATACTTCTACTACTACATACATTGTGCCATTCACCATAGGGATTACCATATAGTGTATACGCCCTACAGTATTCTGTATGCACCATTCTCTCCGGAATATTCTGATGATATTCTCCCCTACTTGTCATGCTGCTCAGCGTGCTGCACCGCAGGGCACTGCGCCACTTACACAGAAATCGACATACCCCAGGTCTTAGTCTGTAGTGGCAGGGTTTCCAGTGTCAGGGAAAATGTCAGGGAAAATAAAAAAAATTCCAGGTCAGGGAGATGTCAGGGAGTTTGAGATTTTTTAGCAAAATGTCAAGGAAAATGAGATTTTCTGAAAATGTCAGGGAAAATCATATTTTGTCAGGGAAAATCATTGAAATGCCAAAAAAGTTACCTGTTTTCTTTCAAAAAGTCTGTATTTTACCATGATTCTAAGGCACAAAAAAAATCAAAATCCTCAAGAAGGAGGGGGTAAAACTTTTGCGCGCACGTGATACACAAAAAAAACTGTTGTTAGATAATGACCATGATAACTTTAAAATGAGTGCATATTAATAGTTGGAGGGCTTTTAAAAATATTAGGTTTATGGTGCGATTGTCAGGGAAATTTGATATGACTTCAGGGAAATGTCAGGGAAAAGTCAGGGAATTTAAATCCACCTTGTCAGTGGCAACCCTGATTGGCTATCCCAGGTTAGTCATAGGGACATTGGTCAGGCATGACGAAGTGCTATACAAAAATGACTGAGGTATAACAACATATGACTAATTCCTTACTCAAAAGGACTTAGCTTGATATTCACTGGAATGGAGAAGACTAGTCTATAATTGTCCTGTGAATCTTCTGATATGAGATCTTTGCAAACATAGCCATTACAGACAATATTATGAGGATTCTGATAAAACCAACTTGAACACAACTTAATCATCAGCAACATCATCATGGGTTGTATATCATGACGACCCTATACAGGAGTTTATCTGAGGCCACCTTTTTTTGATAACTTCGATTATGGGCTTTTGGTTCCAACGTTTTGGAAGGGCAGAGGAAAAACGAAAAAGCTTGGAAAATCCCTCTTTTGGGCTATCATATCAAGGGATATTGAGAACTATCCCCATTTCGAAAGGCTGGATGTTGCGTTTTTGCATGCAAACGGCCTGAGGGTGTGGATTCAGTTGGTCTACTGTAAACGTACTTATCTTTGCTGGTATAATAAATACCGGGTATGCTATGATAATGTAAACACATGAACGAGTGATGAGTGAGAGTGTGCATTACTTATATTTATAGCAGCATACACCGGCGTTGTATGCTCACAATTTTTTGCGAATTTGTTAAAAAGTACAATTCCGCGCAGACTTAAATACACGGATTTTGACAGGTGGTAGTACTGTAGTTACATTGGATAAATTTTCACTCTGTACATATTTTCGCAGATTTTAAAATCCGTGAAAATATGTACAGCGCGAAATAAAGTATGTTTACAGTATATGTTAGTATGGAAGCCATATTGGAAGCCACAGTAAAACAGCCTCAGCCACTCTGACCTGTTTGGCGTCCTCCCTGCTGACCTGACAGCCGCCGTCCATTAGTACCCGCATTAACCCTTTAAGGACGGTATGTCGCTAAAAGATGACATTTGTCGTCATGATGCACCGATGCAGCCATTGGTATGCAGTGCATTGTGCCGACTCTTCGGGAATGTCTGAACCCTGTAGGGTCGGCATTATGTGTGAATGCAGCACTGGCGAGTTACTCCCCAGGGCTGCATCCATGTATCATGATGACCAAGGGTATGATTCATTAAAGCATTATGCCGTCCTTAAGGGGCTAACTCCCTCTGGAGGCTTTTCTCAACATGGCGTCAAGAGGGGGGTGCCTGGGTTGAGCCTTAGACTCAGGTAATGGAAAAAAGAAGTAATTCCATGTCAAATTTTTTCAGGTTAATTTTTCAACAAGTGCTTGAGAACTGCAGCTGAATGCACAAAGCCCTGTGGGCTAATCCTTTCTCTTTTCTTAAAATGTCACATGCTTGGGTTTTCTCTATTCTGTCTCCATCCTTCATGTACCAGCACAACGTCATAAATGTGAAGGGTATTTATCTGGGAGTGAACCATGACGACAAATCCTTTAGCAGCGATATGCCCTCCTTTAAAGATACCACCTCAATTGAGCCAAAATCAAGTTATGAAATAAGCCCAATGTAGACTTCCGTTAGTCATTTCCTTATTAAGTGATAGGCCATTTATCATAGGAAATCCATTTGTTGTGAAATCTAAATGAAATACTGAATAGAGGGCTTTCTGATAGACCTAGGAATTCACTGTGAGAGCATATGTGTTTAGATTGTTCATAATCCCTCTACTTATTGTCGTTTTTACAGGTTAAAACAAACATACTCTAAATTCCTCATATAGACTTACAGGCACTTGGTATATGGAAACATAATGAAAATGAAAAATCACTCAAAATAAGTTGGTAATGTATGGTATGTACATGGGGCTGGCTAAAGGCTATAGACAAGTGTATTATACATATTACTATATTTATGATCCCCTGTATACCGAAGAACTACACCTCAATTGTATTCAATTTGAATATACTCCGAGTGGCTACTATATTTATGTTCATTATGTTGTTACATTATAAAAGCTAAGCCTAGTGTTTATTTATAATTAATGCTGGTGTCGGATATTTTCGAGCTGAACAAGTTTTTCCAGTACATCAGGATAGAATAAACGGGATAGATGTATTTACATCTTCTCATACTCAAGAAAATGTATCTTTAAGGGTTAAAGCGGCATGTGGTCGTTGGAGGGTTAATAGTAAACTGTGCGCTGATTAGAGCTCTGATTAACCTGGATTAACAGTACAATGTGTGCTGATTAGAGCCCATGACGTCCTGTGAGCTGACAAGTAACCCGCTCCTGTAATCACATGACGCAACAGGCGGCCGCCGTCCACATCTGTCACCGCTAATTACAACGTGTGGCTTCACATGTGGCTTCTAACATGGCCACAGTATTAGGAAAAATGAGCTCTATTTATCCTTACAATACGGCGGCTTCTAACATGGCCACCTTATTAGGATAAATGATCTTTATTTATCCTTACAATATGGCGGCTTCTAACATAGCCACCTTATATGGATAAATGATCTCTATTTATTTTTGACTCAGGGTAACTGAGTAATACTAAACGACCCAACCAAGGTTTAAGACGTTTTTGTTACATAGGAGAATGTCTATCATTCAGCCTGTGTTATAGATAGACATCAGAGGACCAAAGGGATAGATGGGCAAGGTCGGGGGACAGATGTTTCCTTCGGAAAAAAATTTGAAATGTCTTTCCTTCTTGCTGTAATTCGCCTGCGATCTTTAGGTAGTGATTTCTCTCTTTTCCTTAAACTCTTAAGTACTCTTAAATTGCTACCCTCTAAATGAAAGGTACATAGGCTCCAGTGTTAAAGCAAAGATAGAAATGACAACTTTTGCCAATCTGTCCCATATTTCTCTCTTCACACGCAGAAATGTCATCTTCTACAGTGGAAATACCCTCAAACACACTATAAAAAAACATCTAGGTTCTTTAATTTAAATTCAATTTAAATGAACCAGGAGAGGTGGAAGCGAGGCTATTGGATGCCACCACGTCAAAGAGTGGCGCTACTGGTACTTCTTGTACTGCGCGAGACGTCAACGTGTGCAGACGAATTTGTACCACCCGTATCTTTGCCGTTTGTCGTCCGATCGACTCGCTTTTTGATAGGGACAAAAGGCGATACATGCCCGCAGCCTGCAACTGTCGCCCACACCCACCTGCACACCCACACCCACCTGCTCTCCCACACCCACCTGCTCACCCACACCCACCTGCTGGCCTGAAATGGAATAACATGTATGTATGACACATGACTTGAGGGTACTTTTTAACAAGGAATTCATTTCTGATGCCAGAATTGACCAATGAATTATCATATGGGAGTACTATATCTAAGTAGATGATAAGCTCCAGCTCCAGCTTACCCTGAGTCATATGTGAGGCCACTCACACGCTCAATCTTTGGGTAGCTCCATATGTGCTGCCAAATGTGCGAACTATTATACCAGCGAAAATATCTACATTTACAGTATTATTGAGAGCACCCCCCCCCCCCCCCCACACACACACACACTCAGCTGGGGCGGTGGTATCAGATGCAGCAATATGGAGCAGCACATCGTCCTGGGTGTTTGCTCTGCTATCTACTCCCTCTACAAACAACACTACCGCACTGTCCTGTATGAACCACATGGTCTCTAAAACTCAAGCGCCAAGGTTACAGTGATGCAGATGTAGGGGCCGGATTCCCCGTACCCTGGGTAATCCCCCCCCCCTGTACCATACCGATCCAGTAACGTGAGACACGGTCTATCTGATAGGACAAGGGGATGTAGCTCAGTGGTAGAGCAATCGCTTGGCCCCGGGTTCGAGTCTATCATTTTTGGAGAAACCGTGTCCCTCACACAGACGTTAATTAATGCACTGTATTATAAAGATTGAATAAACACTGGTATATATATGTATTGTATATATCGATCGTGGGTAGAGCTCTGTTCAAATCAATGCACATGCTTAAGCCAAAGGTTATGCTTCAGGCAACATGGTCCAAATAATTAGGGTAGGTAAAGGTCAGATTTCTTGCAATTTTTTTTCTTGTAATGTTGAAAATGAGAAATGAGAATGGCCCATCGACTTGCGGGTCATCAGGTGACCAGGAATAGCACAAAATTATTGAATATTATTTTCAAAAAAAGAATTTCCTGAGGTCAGATAGTTAATTAGTCCACCAGAAATCAGTGGGAGCTTGCTCTTCTTGAAAAATTGGTGGAAATTGCTGAGATAAACCCCTCATAAAGGTTAGGGTCATGGTTGCTGAAACACACCCTTTCTTGGCCTTATACAGGTCAATACGGTGGTTCTGCTCAGATCTGCTCGGGCTCCTTATCTGACCCAGTTCCTTATCACTCCCAGAATCACGGTGTAATGTACCAGCGGCAGTAAATGCAGGGATTACAGAGTCCTGATGTAAACTACAGCCTGCAATGTCATCTAGGGGAAATCCCACTCCGAGTCACAGGTTGAGGTTAATTATACATGTAGACTACGACTTTTAGTGTATTTTTCTTGGAAGAAATAACTAACCTAAACCGTTATCCATTAACGAAGAGCTTAAAATGCTTGAATAACCACAAAATCAAGTGTCGGTCCCAAGGTATGTCTTCGGCTCAAGGTGAATCTACCCTATACACTTTACACAATCTCGTTATTCCACATAAATAACCTACCAGTTACAGGTTGCTCAATTTTATGTCACTCCTTGTTCAAATTGGCAGAACCCAGTCCAGAGCAAGTTAAACCATCATGCAATTTGAAAGACCTATACTTATGACATCTTGTAACTCATACAGTATAAAAGTCAATTGGAATTCTATGCCAAAAACTCCATTAATTGCCATTAAGTGATGGAAATTACTAAAATGTCCTTATTGTCGGCCGCTTTATTACTTCATCTGAAGAAATGGTGGGAGATTGTTAAGAAAATTGTTTTTTTAGGAAAACAGTTTCAATCAATTGCAGAAACTTGTTGCAAAGCGTGTCGAAAAGGATTCTTAGAAACATTGCCAAACCATCATGTTGCCCCGCATTGTTGGGAAATCAGTCAATCCGGAACATGCTTTTACCTGTTTACTCGTAACCATTTTCTTTTTCTGGAGGAAATGATGAAAATCATTCATGGGGAAATTGCAATGGATTTAAAATTGCGGAAGAAATGGGTGAGGTTATCGTGCAATTAGTCCGAACATGGCTTTCTGTTTTGATAATGATGATGATAATGATAATTAATCAATTTGAACGTGTACGTTTGATTTTTTCAAACATTACAAAAAGTATTTCGTGATGACAGATGATTTGATATGATAGGGGCAAGCTCAAAATTTTCCCACTGGTGTCAATAAGCATATATGTTTATCTGAGAAAGCCTCCCTCCAGTGATGAGAGTAAATATAAACTGTGCCCTCCTCCTCTGATAAAGCACTGATAAATACCCATCTCCAAGACATCAACCAAACCCCCTACACTGACTTCTGTCTGTACTGGCTAGCAGCTCAGTCACCAGTGATTAACCAAGTTCCTCATTTTTTGGCTTCCTATTCGACCAACCAAGGTTAATTAATACTGTCGGGTTGGGCAGTACTGACCAACCCACCTTAGTCTTTTCCATTTCTATAAGCAATAGGGTAAGTCGCTTTGAGTAAGGCATTAGTCATTTTGTTTTGCCTCAGTCATTTATTTTTAAAATACTTTCATCATTCTGATGAATATCCCTCTGGCATAGCCACTACTGACTAAGCCCCAGAGCATTAAGATTATCAGTGCACCCCTACCCCCCCCCCCTTCCTCCCTTATAGTAATACTATGAATGTAGATAATTTCACGTGTATACATTTTCACTGATTTGCTAAAAAGGAAATTTCATGTGTATTAAATACGTGGATTTTGGACGAGGCTAGTTGTAGACCTATATGAATATACAGGATAAATATTCACTCTGTACATATTTCCGTGGGTTTTAAAATCCACGAAACCCGTTAAAAGTATTACAGCGCGAAAATATCTCTGTTTAGACTAGCTGACTTGTCCCAAAGCAGTGTGAGTGTGAGATCAGCAGTCAGGGGGCGGTGTAGTGTAGATCAATGCAGCAAGAAAGGGTGGCTTTTCAGAAAAGTTGTTGAAAATGTTGGTAATTTCTGAAGCATGACTGACAAATGTATAAGTATAACCTTAAAATCCTGCATTCTAATATACACTGTTTTAAAGATGATTGTCCTGTGAATCCCCATATATAATGAGAGCTTTGCAAACATAGCCATTACAGACAATGTTAAGAGGATTCTTCTTAAACCAACGTAAACACAACATTATTATGAAAAAGTCACCTTACTTGATGCATGGGTCTATAGGTATAGGAGGTAGGAGTGTGCCAGCTGAGGGGGCCATGTGGGAAATCTCCTGGTGCACATCATCCAGATAGTAAGTGTATAGGGACCAAGACACTCATAACACTCCTTAGGGACCTGCAGATTGTTTTAACCCTATATGGGCCGGAGTGTATCAACTTTGTATGGTCGGTATGATGCATGAAGGCAACCATACCAAATAGAATCTCCTGCCATATATGCTACCCTGTCTCACTCCCCCTCTCCTGTCATATTTTGTCCTGTCTTTCTCCCCTCTCCTGTCATATCTTGCCCCGTCTCACCCCATTCTTTTGTCATATCTTGCTTTGTCTCACTTCCCCTCTCCTGTAATATCATGCCCTGTCACACCCCTTCCTTTCATATCTTGCCCTGCCCTTCTCCCTCCTCTCCTGTCATATCTTGCCCTGTCTCACTCTCTTTCTCTAAAGAGCAAAGTATTATTTGCTCTTTGCTCTCTCCTGTCATATAATGCCCTGTCTCACTCCCTCTCTCCCCATACCCTGCCCTGTCCTCCTATATCCTGCCCTCTCCCCCGTAACCTGCCCTGTCCTCCTATATCCTGCACTGTGCCCTACCCTTTCCTTCCTCATGCAGTAACATATATACCTATATGCAAGCCAGTTGTATCCACCCTATCCCACCTCCACCCCTCTGCCCCCTTCCTACCTCCCCCAGGCCCGTGGTTGTTCATTGATTTCCCAGATTTGGGTGCAACTTGGGGTACAGACAGACAACAAGCCACACTTCAGGTTCTCACTGTCAAGGTCACATCTCAATGCCATGGTCATATCTTACCGGCTGGAATCCTTGCGCCACATGACTTCTCGAAACCGAGTAAACAGTCTTTTATGTTCAGTCAAAAAGGGAGAAGGAAAGAAATATGTCATTTATAAAAGCAGCAACCAAAAAGATAGTCTGTAGTTTTGAGTAGGGAAATAATCCAACAGCGATTTACTTCCGGTTGGGTTTTTATGAATTCCTTTGATGTTTACACTAGGCAAGGCAGAATTTACTGGAGGCAGTTGAAATAAACTGAAAGGATGATTCGGGCTGGATTCCCAAAATAAATTCAACCTTTTGATCTACACACAACAAAGTCTTATTTAAACATCTCATTAAAGCTCATAACGGGAAACTTTGCAGTTAAAGCAATTAAAATGCATAAAAGTCGATAAATTCAAAGTAATTGAAGCTTTAATAAACTCAAAATCATGCATTGAAAAGCGAAAAGTTGCAAAAGATTTCATTCAAGACTACAAAGGCGTTTGAAATATTGTTGGCGGCTGGCGACATAATTGTCCATTAAATAACGTAAATGATGTATTTCGATGGCAAGAATGGCTATTAGCTGGGACGGGTTAAAGGGACTTTTAAGTAATTCTGGCTTTTAGTGCCGAGTGCCATCATTTAGAAGTAATCATGGCCCGCCCTTAATTATATCAACGGTTTTACTGTACAAAGACTATAGGCTATAGAAATAAATCGTGCATAGTTCTGAGTGATTTAATGGAGGTACTTTTGTTCAAACAACTAACTTTGTATTATTTGGAAATATGGGTGAAAAGGTGATAACACTGCAAATGAAATTCAGGAAACTGAAGATGAATTAAGGGATGTCAAAAGTAGATTTCTGACAGACTAATAAACAGTAGTTACATTCATTGCCATTTTGTATCGCAATCCCCAAGCAGGATTTAATAGATCGTTTAAGGACTGTCTGTTGGCTTTATATAGCAACAGTTATCCTCTTGAATGTATCAGCCCTGTAGTGTTGACATGAGGGATCAACCATGCATCATGACACCAAAGGCCATAGAACATTGAAGCACTATGCCCTCCATACAGTGTTTACTTTACCATATTTAAATGTTACATGTTGTACGTCTTTGCATACCTGAGTTCACATAACAGTACTAGCTAGTACTCACCGAAACCCACACTCCAACAGGCTTTAGTCTATGGTGTCATATTAGGTAGCATCCGCAAGAATGTTGACCCAGATGGAAGACACCCAATCCTAGCCAAGGTTGAGCAATGTCTTTTCATCCACAACCAGGTGATATGACGTAACCACCAACCGTTTTGCATGTAAATATTCTCATCACATACATAGGGACAATGCTTAATTAGAGGGACTCTCCGTGACCAGAATGAGGTTAATGTAATCCTGTGGTTCTCGAGATGAGAGGCCAGATGGGAGGTTTTAGGACATGAGTTCTGTCATTTAATCAGGGGAATAGACGAATTCATTTGCATCTTACTCTTAAAATATATTACTATGTCAACAATTCTAGGTACTACTTGAGATCATAAAGCTGGTCTTCCACCAAAACTGATTTGTGGCTCATTTAGAAATTGATTCATTAGATTGACATCTTTGATTGGTTTCGGCTATATTTATCTTGAGATGTACTAAGAATATAGGATTTACAGGTATTATTAATTAGGCTTGGTGAAATACCCGCTCAACTCGTCGCTTAATATCGCAATTCTTTAACGAGGGCCTCGTGGACCACTCTAAATAAAATAGGAATCTGACCTACCTATTCTAAATTTCCTGGCTATGCTTGAGTACACCTTTGTTTTATTTGTCTACATAAAGGAAAACAACTGGGTTTGAAATAGACTGAACACAACCAGTTCACAGGAGTAGTAGCTGGAGAACTGGTCATTTTCTCTATTATCGCCCATTTCAAACTTCATTAGCAGCCTGGTAATCAGAGCCCTATCACTGGGCACCACCACTCTGTTACCATGGCAACAAGGCAATGTTCACATTAGATCTGCGTTAGTTCTCGTTGACATACAACAGAAGCTGTGCGACTGGTTGGCGGTCTGTTGGCGGTCTACTGGGAGCCATCTTGAAACACACAGCAAATACCTTGTTCAAGCTTGCGCCGATCCGCAGAGATGTTTTAGATACTGTGGTTATACTTTATTTTGCGGGGTATATATATGCAGTCCCCATTTTTTTTTGTATTCTGCAGTATGCAATAAATGTCTGCAAGATCGCCGATTTCAGGGAAAATACAAACCCATATTTAATACTTTCACAGTATTATGCACAAAGCCCACAGACCAGATATTTTATGCTATGTGCTAAGTTGCTATTTTCCATACAAAATAATGACAATGTGTGTCTGTTTTTCTTCGATTGCAGGTAGTTTAGTCGTCTGTAGAGGGAGGCGGCCGCCGCAGGGCGAACGAACGGGATAAGTCGGGAATGAAACACAGACTATACACAGAAGAGATGGTGTAAGTACTCCTTTACTCTCTAGTATTGAAACTGGTATAAGTAATCCTTGATCAAATAGTAGTCACCCTGCTATGCAAAAGTTGGTATACTTAGTACTTTATTAAATACTAGAAATCCTTTTGTACAGATGGTGGTATAAGTAGAGTAATGTATATATCCTTTTCTACAAATATTGGTATAGATAGAGTTTTATTGTATGTTAAGTAGGCACACTTTGATATAAGAGCTCATATAGAGATTCCTTGATCTGTAAGTGGAAGGATATACATATAAGAATCAATATCGTAGTGGGTTGCTTATTCTTTTAAGGATGGCATAGTGCATTGATCCACTATAGTGCCTTTTATCATCATGATGCATAAATATGCAGTCTTGGGGAAGCATTAACCAACGCCACATTCAATAGTCATGCCATCCATATATGGAGATACACACTCCGAAAGGGTTGTCATGACGTACAAATGCAGAACCGGGGAGTTACGTACTCCCAATTTATTTTATACCCAATAAAATACCAAGTGCAATTTTAATAGGAGTTGATCGCACAGACCAAAGTCTAGATTAGTTATTTACAAAGTGACAGAAAGTAAGTACAAACGCCATGTCTAACATTAAGATAAGTTATATACATACCTTTTATACGGATGAATAGAATGAGAGTCATATAGGTATAATTAGGTCATGCAGTACATTATAATACTATGAAAGGGGCTGGGGTACAGTATTACTAACCCATTTAATAATACTTCACAATATTTAAATCTTTCAACAATTTACCCTTCTTCCCTTCTGTGTGCCTATATTGTAAGTATGTGATGTTCGTGGACCCCATTCATTTCATGGATGCTACCCAGAACTTTATGTGCAATTATTTCATTAAGATAAGCTCCAACTTGAGTTAATTGTTAGTAGATAACCTATCATAAGAAAGATATTTCACATATTGAAAATGATAAGAAGAAAGAAATCTAGAAATTTGAATCCATTTCACCCAAGAAACCAATCCAATTTGTCAGAAAATTTGAAGAATTGCCAAACAGAATTGATACACAATAATCTATCAACCATCCTAATATCTCCTGAAAATCGCATTAAGTCATTTAGAGGGGATTTCTACTGATTCAGTCAGGTTGATCCTGGCAAATTCTCCCTCCACATCTCCCACTGCGCCCCTAATTGAAATTGAAATCTCAATCACCCGTCGAAATTGATTAAGCGATTGGCTACTTTTTGTGACAGTTTCTTTCTTCCAATGGTGGTTTCTTCCAGGAAATGGACAGCGAGCCAAGAGAGTAATGGCGAACATGGGCGGTTACTGACACAGGTGTCAATGGGCGGGTACTGAAAAGCTCCTCCTACTATTACCTCACCTACTTATCTCTCACTATCTCTGACTCTCCTCTCTTGAAGCCAGTGCCACACTTTTGTATTTGTAATTGTGATTTGCTGAGGCCCTCATCTGTACCAAAAGTTGTATGAGTTCAGCATGCAAAACTCTAGAGCACCTCTTCGACTGAAGATGATTTGCTTTTCAAATTAGTATGTCAAAATCTACTATGTTTGTACAGAATAAATGTATTTTTTCCCTGCCAGCCAACACATTCTGGATATTTTAAGAATTTCCACAATCACGAAAAAAGTGTGGACAGTTTGCGGCCATTTCAACATTGCCTTTGGTAGCAGAGCCTATTAAAAGTATTAAATTATCAAATTACGACATTGGGTTGTACCAAAATACCCTAGTGTGGCCTGGGCTTTATTCTCACGCTGTAGCTATACACTCTGACCACCCGGTTAGTTCTCATGTCTAGCACCAGGGGGCACCAGATGTAGTTCACACAAAAGAGGGCAGTTTTCAATTACTTTTTTAATTTTTTTTTAATTTGGTGATAGGGTAACATGATAGTAATGTAATCGAAACTATTCTGAACATGGCTGAAAATTATTCTATGCATTAGTCCAGTATGCACAGAATATTACAGAAATGTCTCTAAATTTATCAGGCTATATGGCTCCAAGATATTTATGGTAACTGAAGCCATTACATTTATTGGCCTAATTAGACATAATTTCCCCAAGCCATTTTACATATAAATGTATCTTTAATTTTACGTATTTTTACGTATAAATGTATCTATATGAATAAGAGTGCTGCCCTCTTGTGATTTAACCTCGTTGTCAGAGTGTATACGTCATGTTATGGGGCACGTCGTCAAGTGTAGCCTAAATAGGTTTTCTTTTTCCGCTCACTCCATTTCAGGGGTTATGGTCTAAACTAGTTTTAGGTGTCCTTGGATTGGGTTTATATCCATGTACTATGTAGAAAATATCCCCCAAAACAATGTCCAGATGATACTCGCCAACGTTGTTTCAGCTGAGCTGTTTCCTGGGATGTGCAGTTTTGCTATTGGTGCTATGAATGTATGTGATGTGTTAGCTACGGATGAAATTGCTGATGGAATTCACTACTTTAGCTGGCAATACATAATGGTTGGATCAGAAGTTTCCATTATTATACATCTTTTTTGGATTGAGTCCATTCATTAAGCTCAGCTTGAGAAAGAAAAGAAATGTGTTTTGGTTCTCATAACAGTTTTAATGAATAGTGCAAAGATAAGAATAAGATGTCTTCTAAGATATGATAATGATATTGTATGATGAACACGATTGCAGCAACAGATGTAACACTTTGGTTTTAGTCAGTATATCTCAGTTTCTGTCTAGATAACAGAATATCCCTAGGGTATAATCTTCACTAATACCTTTTAAGCACAACATAGTGCTTCCATATACTACATCTCACTTTGTCATCACCATGAATGCAGCCCTGATGAGTAATTTGCCAATACTGCATTCATGCATCAGAACAACCCTACAGGGCTGATACTCTCCCAAAGGATCAGCATGATGTACCAACACATGCTGGGCGAGCGTATGACTCAGGGGCGTGGTAAGCACTTTCAAAGTAGGAGGGACTGAGGGGTATTTTGACCCTTTTTGACCCCTTTTTACATGACCTTTTTGGTTTGACCTTTTTTTGGGTGGGTCAAAAGTGGGGGGACATGTCTCCCCCATCCCCCCCCGGTTGCCACGCCCCTGTGACTCACAGATGCTGTGTTAGTGCATCCTAATGACAAGGCAACATAAATTCTTAAATGGTCAACTCCTCTATAAAGGCCCAGAGTATAGGTCATTGCTCAGCTCCAACTGTTACTAGAGGGGCAGCAAGCATTTTGCCTTTAAGGCAGGTCCTTACAGGGCTAAAGAAAAAAGTCTTTTCTGTCTCCGACTACACACACTACAAATGTAATTAAGCCCCAAGAATGCAGCTGGCTGCACTGAACTGTGAGTACTGGGATGTAGTGTAGTCAGTGAGGGCAGGGTGCCTTGTACAGGAGGGCAGGCAGTTGGCACACTGCGGCGGCCGACTCCCTGCGGCCATGAGGGCGGCTTGGCACCCGGTCCCTGCACTTGATTGACAAAAAGTACACACAGCCGCGTTCCTCATTACATGCTTTTATTACCCTGATATGTCGTTGGAATTAGGGTAAAGAAGGGTTCTTTTGAGGGTTTACCTATGATACATTCAGTTGTAGGATCTCAAGAACTAATTCCAGAAAAAGGGGATCAAGGGAAACACAATTCTATCCAAATATTGACAATGCCAGAAAAAAAAAGACATTCTTTAGGACCCCAATAGCCAGCATCTTATGAGTTATGTTTCCTTAAACCCCCAGCACCCTTATAAATAGGGCTGAGTACATGTCCTGGCTCCAGTCCAACTGTTGCTGGAGGGATAGCGAGATCTGGGCTTTTAAAATGTCAGTTGATGTAGTTTTAAGAATGGGAATGCAGGCGTGTCCCTTTTACCAACAGAGTGAAGACCACCCCAGTTGGCAGCAAGGTTAACCATTGACATTCGGGAAAAGCTGGCAAACTGCCAATATCTATGAAACAACAAGAGACGCTTCACACATTGATTGTCAATACGGAGGGAATGGCCGCCCATTGATGAGGCTCCTGCAGTTGTCCTTCAATCTCACATCCCGGACCGCGCTCCTCGTGCCGCCCCGGTCCCGGCCATCCCCACAGCGAGGGACGAGTCCTCACAGCACCAGCGCCATCTTGTTTCTTGCTGGTAACTAGACTGTACAGTAGGGGAACCAGTGAGTGTCATGGAATTGGGAAACAATGGCAGAGGTTCTGCTAGAGCAAAACTCACGTGAGACTCGATTCAGGTATTAATGGGATAATTACAGACATAGGGGATTCCCTATGAGGTTGCACAATTACACATAGGGGATTCCCTGTGAGGTGGCACAATTTGCAGAAATAGGGTATTCCCAGTGAGGTGGCACAATTTCAGACATAGGGGATTCCCAGTGAGGTGGCACAATTACAGACATAGGGGAATCCCTGTGAGGTTGCACAATTACAGACATAAGGGATTCCCTGTGAGGTTGCACAATTACAGACATGAGGGGTTCCCTGTGAGGTTGCACAATTACAGACACAGGGGGTTCCCTGTGAGGTAGCACAATTAAAGACATAAGGGATTCCCTGTGAGGTGGCACAATTAAAGACATAGGGGAATCCCTGTGAGGTGGCACAATTAAAGACATGAGGGATTCCCTGTGAGGTGGCACAATTAAAGACATGAGGGATTCCCTGTGAGGTGGCACAATTACAGACATAGGGGATTCCCTGTGAGGTGGCACAATTAAAGACATAGGGGATTCCCTGTGAGGTGGCACTGCCGGTATCTAGACCCAATAACATGGCAGCCACCAGCAGCTGTTACGGGCATGAGGTAACTGGTCTACAGGCACCAATCCCACTTATCCTTGAGGGGTTCTATAGATCCAGGCTACAAGAAAGAGAGATTTTGCACAGAATTATTTTCTTCATCTTTTACATCAATATCTCTTCAATAATATGGCATTTGCCTTAATATTGGGTTTCATTATCTGTATGTGGATTTGTCGGGGGTGGGGGAATTCTGCGGATTTATTTTTCTCATTTTCTTGCTGAAACAGCACTTTATCAGGAAATACACCCTTTCTTGGCACATGGATCTATTGCGGTGAAAGCCATTTACCCCCAAGGACTATGAATACGTCTCCCCCAATAGACTCGGTCAGTGAATATCATCTGTTGAAAGGACTGTTTAGTATACGACCCGATGTGACCCTCCTTCCATCGTATACATACGCCAGATACATTAGCCTTGATCAAATCCACTTGGATAAGCGATTGGCCAAGTCCAGGATTTATACCCACACTTAGGCCGACTTAGTTATCTGGTAAGCCTATAAGGGATGGGTTGGGTTTGGGCCAAGTCAGTATTGGTGTGTAAGGTATTACGGTGGTTAAGGTTATTGGGTTTGTATAGATTTGGGTGCGGTCGGCGGAGTATGGGTATCACCAGATCACATAGAGACTCGATCGATGTTTCAAATTACTACCGGCTGTATGGGCATTCGCAATGGGTATAAACAGGGTTTAGTAGATCTTAGTGTGAGAAGGAACTTAGCATAAAGCAACTAATATCTGTGACTCACAGCTCCAGCACATCAAATAGATGCTAGTGGTTTAGTTTCCACACTGATATTCTGACCATAGTCAGTCCTGGCTAACAACTCAGTCTCTAGTGATTAACCTAGTTAGTCATATTTTGGCTCCCTATAATGACCAACCATGGTTAGTTAATACTATCAAGTTAGTCAGTAGTGACCAACTTTTCTCAGTCTTTCCATTTCTATGAGTATTAGGCAAAGTCTTTTTGATTAAGGCACAAGTCATATTTTGTTGCTTCAGTTATTTTTGAGTATCAGCACGTCATTCTGACCAATACCCCTATGACTAACCTGGGATAGCCACTACAGACTAATTCCCGGGGCATATGGATTGTCAGTGTACTGAAGACAAGTCAATATCTGTGTGAAGGTCAACATGCTGCTCTGCCCTTGGGAGCCCCCTTTAGTCATTAAAGGGTATATTAAGCAAATATTCATTACATTCTGATAGATAAGTGACTGTACAGTAAATAGTTAGTATAGGTACACAGTAGAATCTACTGTAGAATGGATTTACAGTAGAATTTACTGTAGATTTACAGTAGATTCTATTGTCAATAAACTGTACACCTACAGTAAAATCTACTGTGCACCTACAAAAGTGGCAACCAACTTTTTACAGTGTGAGCTAAATCATAGGAGTGTTGAAGTCATATAAGTATTTGTATCAGAAAAGTGTTTGAGTGTCTAAGCAAACAGATATGTACTCAGGTACTCTCCCTAATGGAATTGTGACACACAATGCAAGGCCATCTGACAGTACCAATATCAGTTCATAATATTAGATTTAGATGGCAAAGTTCAGCTTTGGTCTGAAGGATATCTTATTATCCAACGACAGACACCTCATAGTAGATAACTTGCTGAATACTGCACTATGTGTTATTATGCGTGCTAGGCAGACCGAGTGTGACTTGGACAGTGGCCAATAATCCTTGGAATAAAAGACGAAAACCTTTGCAGCAGCTTAAAATACCCCTATATTGATCCAACAGCTGCCCGTGCATGCGCACTGACCCTCTGGGAGAGGAGGGGTTCTGGCAACCCTGTAAGGATGGCATAATGCATTAATGTAGCATGCACTTGGTCATCATCATGCATGAATGCAGCCCTAGAACTTGCTAGTGCTGCATTTGAGCATCATGCCGACCCTATGGGGTTGAGATACTCCTGAAAGGTTGACATGATGCAATAATGGCATGATGCAACAATGCGTGTTATTCGCCGCGGTGCATTGTTTCATCACGATGACAAATGCCATCTTTTAGAGACATGCCATCTTGAAAGAGTTTAGAAGCTTCTCTGAGACAAAAGCTGGCATCCTCAATCCGCCCTCCCCCAACATCTACTCACTCAACCTCCGTTAGTAGTCAGCTAATCTGCTGTAATACCAGCTGAGGCACTGCTGGGCAATTTAGAGGGGGAAACAGCAGTGCCATATTATAGGGAATCCCCTCTGAATGATAGGGAATCCTATAGGACCCTATGGATGATAGGAAATCCACTGGGAATTATAGAAATCCCCTATGGACGAGAGGGAATCCCCTAAGGACAATGGGGAATACATTATAGATGATAGAAAATCCCCTGGCGATTATAGGGAATCCCCTTCAGACAAAAGGGAATCCCTATAGATAATAGCAAGTGTTTTATGGACAATAGGGAATCCCCTACGGATGATTGGGAAGCCCTGCAGATGATAGGGAATCTACTATGGGCAATAGGGAGTCTCCTATTGACAATACAGAATCCCCTATGGATGGGATTTTCCGCCGTTATTCCATCTTATTACACTCGCTGGTTACCAGCAGCCCCGGTGAGGAACCAGCAGCAGGAGAACAAGATGGAAGCTGGCCCCACCTTGACCTCTGTTCCCGATCGTCATCGCTGGCACCTAAGCTTCTTGAACCAAGTAGTTCTGGCATGCTAGGTGCTGTAATTAATGTTATAAATGTAGGTTGGGTGCCCCAGAAGGATTCCCTCTAACATACTGGGGAAGTGATGTGGTCATGGCCCCCTTAGATACCAGCAATGTTGCTCAGACGTAGCCTGAGGAGAAGCTGGAGCCAGCTTGGAACAAGATGGCGCTGGTGCTGTCTGGACACTGCTGGACCCCTCCCTATTTGCTGGGGGAGACTGGAGAACCAACCAACCCTCTCCGACTCAATATCTCCATGTGGACTGGCTCTGAGAGGGACGAGGTGGGGATGAGAGGAGGGCCGAGCGGCAAGGGGCAGGGCTAGTGTGCTCTCTCAGCCTTTATACTATTGTATTGGGCGGCTCACAGCGCTGCACAGAGGACGGGGTTTGGGGATGAGGGGGTGATATTCAATAAGGTTGGATGACCATGCAGGGTCTTGTGGAGGCTTTGTGTTGTGTGAAGCCTAACCCTTTAAGGATGGATGTCACTAAAAGATGACATTTGTCGTCATGATGCACCATTGCTGCTCCAACGAGTAACTCGCCGGTGCTTCATTGGTGCATCATGCAGGCCCTACGGGAGTATCTTACTTACTTGTGTTAAGTCGGCATGATGCGAGTTACTCGCCAGGGCTACATTCATGCATCATGAAGACAAAGGGTGTGCTGCATTAATGCATTATGCCATCTGAAAGGGCTAATGGAGAACTACACACCTATTGAGTCTACCCTGCAGTCAATATGTGGCCAACTTGCGCTGCTCCTATGACTGGGGATTCCAGTGGACCTCAATATTATTACCACGGGGATGTAGGAGGGGTGGCAGACCGGTAGATACCACGGAGGTGGCCCAGTGTAGTCACAAACAGAAAAGGCTGAGTGTCAATGTCGCAAACTAGAGTCTATTAAACCGTCTAAATGTGGCCAACTCTCATTGCTCCTATGGCCAGGAGACTTCAGTGGACCTCATTATTAGGGAGTATTCATTCAAGCTGGCTTTAAAAAACACGTTTTATTAGGTTTAATAATACAGTTACATCGAAATAAATGTAAATGTACCCAAACCTAGCACGGGCGCATTGTCCTACTCCCGCTACGGCGCTAGGACCTCTATCATTTTATTATATTCATATCATGAAACATATTGGTGCCTCTACATGGGTAAAAATCAACACGGGCGACACAGCGACACAGCCCCTTTTAAAATGGACACGGGCGACACGGCCCATTTAAAAATCGACGGACACAGACATCTTTATAATGCCCTAGCATATTCTATATACATAAAAATCGACACAGTGAAATGGCTATTTTGCTAAAGATCGACACGGCGACACTGTCAAAACTGTGGAGACCCATGTAGAGGTACATATTGTCCAGGTATGACAAAGCTATTACGAGTAGTATACAGGGGATGTCTACACTGTGGTTGGTACAGGAGAGGGTATACACTGAAAAAGTAAACTTGTCTCCAGACTCGTCTAAGTGACTATCATAAAATAAACAAGTCAAAAGTTGTCTAACCTATCAGATTACCATCCCACAAATAGAATCTGCAGCTGGAGCTGGCAAATGTCGGGTTTTGGGCTGGCACATGCCGAGTGGGTCTTCTATCTCCAGCTAAAAGACCCACTTCCTTGTCACTTAGATGGGTTTTTGACTCATTTATTTTATGATCGTCACTTTGAAGAGTCTGGAGACAGGTTTACTTTTTTAGTGTATGCAGCAGACAGTGTACAGGACACAGATAGGATGGATCTAAGGAGCCCCTTGTATTGTGTTACAGGCAGATTGATATCGATAACACTGGCTGGTGGGGGCACTGATAATCTAAATGCCCCAGCCCTTAGTCTGTGTAGTGGCTATCCCAGGTTAGTCATAGGGATATTGGTCAGGCATAACCAAGTGCTATTCAAAAATAACTAAGGCAGAACAAAATATGAATAATGCCTCACTCAAAAAGCCTTATACGCATTTAAATGGAGAAGACTAAGGTTAGTTGGTTAGTACTGACCAACCTGACAGCATTAACTATCCTAGTTTGGTCATATAGGGAGCCAAAAAATAAATGACTAACTAGGTTAGGTACCATTGACTGATATGTTAGCCAGTGCTGACTAATTTCTGGAGCCTAAAGATTATCAGTGGGGCGGGGGGTGGGCTGCACTAATGCACTCAGTCCTCCTATAGTGATGTAGGAGGAGCGTTACATGGTTATACAAGGCTGCTGATACGTACTGGGGAAAACAAGAGTGTGAAGCTAATGCAGTATAGTACAATACAGCTTGTCTCAAGTTAGATGGAGTAAGACATCCTAAGTACATTTGTATGCAAATAAAAGAAAGAGTCAAACCAATAAAAACAGAGTCAACACATGAGTTGGCTGAGAGTCTAAGCTGGTTGACTTCCTTCCCTTTTCTGTTATGGCAGTGTCATGGAATCATTGCACCTTGACTATCGTTTTTAGGCTTGAAAGTATTTATTGACAAGTCAGAGGTATTTACACTTGTGTTAGGAATTATGCCAATAATAAAGTTTCGTAAAACCGTTATTTTGTAAAATTGTAATTGTTTATTGTAACAACTCGAACTGAGAGTTCAGCTGTGGAAGAGTAACTCATTTGCATCACAAGGAAACCCTTTAGCCTAGAACTCTTAGCAATAGGAAATCACACCAGCGGGAGGTAGTTAAGAGCAGTACATAATTACAGACTATATGAGACGTTCCGGGAAATAACTCAAACTTCGTTTCCGGGAATGCCTTGTTGGTGTGTGGTATAAAAAGCTATTACAGCCCAGGAGTATTAGCAGCACCATACATGTGAGAGTAAGTGGTCTGACAGTGGTCGGAGCTAGCTTCCTATCTACTGTATTGTTGAGGTAGAGTGGAACAATCTGGCAGCCACTTCTAGGAAATGCCACTGTAGCGATAACAGCTCTATACATAAGATAGTTGCTTCACATGTCCTGCACTGCATAAATGTACGCATTTAAGCAAATATTGTACTGCCAAAAGTCACACTTTAAGCATCTTTAAATATAGGTAAATGTCACTTAAAGCTGCTTAAATGTCATTATGAGTTATCCAGGGTATTTACATGAAATTTACTGAACTTAAAGCTGCTTAGATAGCGATTTTAAGCAATAACAATTTGGCTTAAATGCCAATGTTAATGCAGTGCTGGAAGTGTAGCCAGGAACGTGTTTTTTGGAGAGTCTACATAGATGTACAAATGATTTGGGTAAGCTGAGAAACTGTTTTTATTGGTTCGGAAAAGGCTTTGTGGAAACAGAATCTTTATCGGTTGGCTATCTTTTTTCTGTCAGCTGGGAAAAATATCCAAATTGTATCTACAGGGTATGAGTTGGAATGAGGTAGCATATAGCACTGTGTTAAGCTTGTGGGAGTACATTCTAGGAGGGGGGGGGGTAACTTTGATAATTACTGGTATTTGGGCCTGCTACGTACCACCATCTTGCAGTCTTGGATGCCATATTGCGTTGTAATTACCATCGTCTTACGTGGTTAATTACCACTATTCTAATAATTGGTTTCCATGACAACGACTAATAACAAGACCATAGCAGACCAAAACATAATTTTATAGGTATAATTGTCACACAGCACATATATATATATATATATATATATATATATATATATATATATATATATATATATATATGAATATATATATATATATATATATATATATATATATATATATATATATATATATATATATATATATATATGTGTGTGTGTGGTGCAGGTACATTAGTCCATGTAAAAGGGAGATTTAAGCTAAAGGAAAGGTTTGGGAACTTTCATTTCTTGCGACCAGGTAGGAACCCGCAATTCCCTTTAACTTACTGTAAATGCAGATATTTCAGCGCTTTACATAATCTATGTTGGTGAATTTCACGGAAAGGAAAATCTGCAAAAATATGTACAGCGCGAATATTTGTCCAGTTGAAGAACTACAATATTTTCTAAATTTGCGAATTCAAATACATGCTAATTGTACTTTTTAGCTAATTCACGAAATTCATACACACGAAAATATCTACGTTTACAGTAATCAATCTACTTTCCTGGCTATCACATGGGGAAAAACATGTTATAACAATATGACAAAAGTAAGTAAAACAAAATAAATTACTCCAGCGAAGCTGTTTCCTCTGGTGTAAAGTGACGGGCCCTCCTTCCTGCCACACTTCCGGTCCTTCACTTCCTGCGTGACGTCACTTCCTGCGTTATAAAACGCAGCTGGCTTTATTAAAACATGAGATTATGGTGGATATGGAGCGTAGCACGAGATAGACGTGTTCACATCGGCTTTGTACAAATTTAGAAATATCTCTGTTAATATTTGCTTTGTCGCCACACACTAAGCGACAAAGTTGTTTAGCAGGATTCAGGGAATATTTTGGTGCAAGAATCCAAGATGAATTCCAACGCAAGAGCGAAAAAAGGAGATAAAACGAAAAAAACCGTTACGCCCAGTCAGGGAACGGTTGAGCAAGATAAAATGGAGCGCAGTAGATCGAGGTCGCGAGCAGCTCAGGCGAGCGACTTAAAGACGGCGGGCGACCCAAAGATGGCTGAACAAGCAACAAAATCACCAGAAGTAACTACACCTGACGAAGTAGTTAAAGGAGCAACTAAAGAAACTGAAGTATCTAAAGTTTCTGAAGTGGCTGGAGCAGAATCAGGTAAGGGGAAATTTGATTTTCATGTTGTGAATGGTACCAATAACAATGATTCAAAATTGATACAAGAAAGGGATGTGGAGAAATTGAGTAACAGGGATCTCACGAAGCTCATTGTCACTCATCTTAACCATCTAAGTTCTTTAGTCTCAACTAAAGTTACACAAGGGGATCTTGAGGATCTACTTCAAGAACTGAAGCAAGATATCTCAGAAAAGATTGCTGATCTAAAGAGTGAAAATGACATTTTGCAAAAAAACCAACTCAGTCTCGGGGCAACTTGCAACATGCAACAGAGAAAGATAGATAATCTAGAATCTAAAATCTCATCCTTAGAATCTGATAGAAAGAAGAAAAATCTTGTAGTAGAAGGTTTGAAGGATGACGAGGGATTGAATCTGAGAACCCAAGTAGATGATTTATTGCAAGCAATTGGAGTTTCCTTCACCTCAGCCAATACTGAAGCAGTATACAGAATGGGAATCAAAAGAGAGCACCAGAAAAGGCCACGACCAGTAATGATCAAACTTAACTCGGTTAGGCAAAAACAACAAGTGTACTCTAAAATTTCCAACCTCAAGGGAAAGGAGCAATGGAGGAAAACCTCAATTGGAGATGATTTATCTCCTTCAGAGCTAAATGAAAAGAGGAATCTCCTCTCCTTGGCCTCTTTCTGCAAGGCTAAAGGTAAAGATGCAAAGGTTTCAGGGAATACCATAGTAGTTGATCACCACAAGTATGGCTACAACCAACTTGCTACCATGCCGGAGGAGATTAACATTAAAAAAATCAAAACAGTGTCAACAAAGGATGCAACCTTTTTCGATGGGGAATTCAGCTATCTGTCCCCTGATTCTGTGAGTGAGATAGAGCTTGAGGGAGATAGATATATCTCTGCCACGAGTCTTTATTTATCTCAACAAGCAAAATTCAATGGTGATGACGTTTCAGCATTAGAAATAAAATTGGCCAAAACAACGACTGAAGCAAAAGAGATTGCGGTTTCAATCACCAAAAATCCAAAATGGGACACTAAGAAGAAGATTGAGGCTATGACACTGGCAAATCAGCTCAAATTCAGCCAACACGATGATTTGATGAAAAAACTAAAAGAAACACAAGGGTTTATCTATCACTGCAACTTTGAAAAATTCTGGTCCTGCGGGATGGTCTTATCTCAAAGAAAATATATCTCACCGACAACAATTACTGGCAGAAATGAGCTAGGATCTATCCTACTAAAGCTCAGGGACACAAACAATGAGTGATTGTCACTTAAAGTGCAGTAGATGGTCTTTTATTAACAGTAAAAACCTTTTAATTGGACTTTAAGTCATTGTGTACTAATCGAGAAGGCGAGGGGGCGTGGCAGATTTTCAAATATGTTCGGAATGTAAACAAAAGACACGCGGGCCTAGTTACGGCGCGTCGTATCCAGAGACGCTTGGATACCGTGACGTCATCAACCTGCGCGTCGCCTTAGATACGGAGCGTCACACTTTGCGGTCAACGTCAAAACAACTCGTCTGCGGCCGAACGAAGACTTCTACAATACATTTATCATTATATTTGGAACAATTTAGCCTGTACAATGGCACCTAAATATGTAATACTAACAGATGAGAGGATGGGACGCAATGGTGAGCTATCATTTTTCTGCAAGAACGGAAAATATCCAGGAATACCGGGTGTTGATTTGGAGGTTCACGTCTTTCCCTACAAAGGGATTGAGTATATCGACAGCATTGCGGATAGCCTCATTGAAGACAGTCCTAAGTCAATTTATTATATAGCAGCAGGCATACACGATATAATACGTAGGGGGCCTACTGGAGAGTATCATTTTAATTATGAAAATTACGATGAACTACACGACAACCTCCAGATAATTATTGAAGACAGTATCGAATACCTACGTCAAAGACACCCGGGTACCAAGATAAACATGGCGACAATTTGTGGAGTGGATATTCAAACTACTTGCAAATGGCACGGGCCTGGAGATTGCCAGAAAGTTCTAAATGTGGCAATCTACACTATCAATGACTGGATAGAGTTGAGGAATCATCGTTATGGCCACTTAACACCTGACATTGCTTCAGTGATACATTACTACGATGGCGACAAGTTTGTACATAAATACAATGCTCACCTTAATGATGGACTACCAGGGACCCTGGCTACGATTAGGAAGTGGGCAGCAATCTTTACACTACATTTCCAGCTATATACTTAGTAGGTGAGGTGACAAATATGTGACTTTAACAATTCCACTCCTAAAAATGTATTAAATTGCGAATCATTTATTGATCTAAATTGGTACCAACTTACACATGATTTCATTTTCCTCTGTCTGACTGGATGATACATACCTGTGACTTGGTGGTGATGTGAAAATGTTCACCGACGATGACGTAACCGTGAACGTGTTTTGACTTTAAAAATTCCAGACGAGTTGCTGTGCGAGATGTACTACCCCGGGTTCAAGAACAACAGTTGACTGGTGGTAAAGCTAAAGACCGAATTGCTGGGACATCTGATGTTTCTGCTCAACTAGAACAACCTTAACACTGCCACCACTGCTGAGAAGATGTTAACTTCAATAGATCTACAATGTATAATTATTTAATTCAATTTTGAAGAGTTTTGCTTTATAAATAGAAGTCCATTTCTTATTAATAATTAATAAATTAAAGTTTAAATTATAAAATTATAAGAGGTACATATTAATATTAATATTGTATATTTTGTAAATAATAATTAAATGATTTACCCAAAATTACTTGTAAATAATACAGTAATTCCTCAAATGAGGGTTACTTTTATAATAACATGGGTTAATTTTGTACAAAGCCGATCCATATCTACTAATTATATCTTACTGATACACAGATAGGTAAATGCCGATTATCAGTGTGTCAACCCTAAATGTTACATGTATAGATTTTAAGTATGTTGAATGTGTATTGAGAAAAATAGTCAATGAAAAATGGAGTTTTTCTAGTGGTATTTTATTAGCGTATCATTTCAAGCATATAACAAATGGTAGCATTTTTCACCATAATAATGGATAATACAGATGTTACAACCGTGTCTTCTTTAGCAACTGTTGAAGGGGAGCATATTTTACATTTGAATGTTAGAAGTATACGTCCTAGAGAGACTATTGATGAATTTAAGCTTAGATTTACCGGTACTAATTTTAATTTTATTTCTGTTAGCGAAACGTGGCTCACAGATACAGACTCTACCTCTACCTACTCTTTAGGAGGATACACATTGTATAGAAATGATAGATTGTGGAAAGATAATGATGATAAGGCTGATCCTAAGGTTGGTGGAGGAGTAGGTATATATGTGAATGATAAATACACTTGTTCTACTGAGGAATTAAGTCACTTGAATATGTCCAAGAGTTTTCTTGAAGCACAGTGTGTTTGTATAACAGATAAATCAGATGTAAAAAGTATTATTTGTACGATATATAGGCCACCTCAAGGTGATATTGAATCATTTTTTGAAGCTCTGGAACCAGTTGTTAGTGTATTATCATCTAAGCAAAAGAACAGGTTATACATATTAGGAGACTTTAACATAGATCTTTTGGATCCAAAGAAAAAAGAAGAGCATACAAGATTAATAAATCTTTTTATGCAATATGGTCTCCTAAGTTGGATTAAAAAACCAACAAGGGTAAAAGAAAAAAGTTCTTGCTTGGATTTACTTTTCACTAATAATTCGGATTTGGTAAATGCTGATGTAATTCCATTTGATATGAGCGATCACTATATTATTTATGGGACTATAGTAAAAGAAATAGTTGATAATTCAAGAGTTAAGTTTACAGGCAGGTCTATGAAAAACTTTAATGCTGAAACACTAATTAATACTTTTGTTAACATGGATTGGAAAGATTTCTACGAGAGTAATGATCCAAATCTCTTATGGGAATTCTATGTAGACACATTAAGATTACTGTTGGATAACATGTGTCCTTTTAAGGAGTTCAATGTAAGAACCCCTAAGGAGGATTGGGTTTCACAGCATTTGTTGGAAGAAATTGTGGAGAAAGATAGATTACTATCAAGATCATATAAAACCAAAAATATACTAGACAAAGAGATTGCAGCTGATGCAAGAAGGAAATTGAATGTTGATTGCCACACTGCTAGAGAAAAACATATAAATAAGATAACTGATGATTTTATCAATAATCCAGTTCATTTTTGGAAGGAAATTGCAAAATTACTACCATCAAAAAAAGGGAAAAATAACACTATACAATTAACAAATGAAAACGGGGAAAATATTCCTATTGATTCAGCAGCGGGCTATATCAACACATATTTTTCTAACATTGGCTATAATTTAGCAAAAAATCTTGATACGCCTTGGTCTTTTGATGGAGATATAAATGTTGATACTCAGATATCAGATATTGTTGTGTCTGAAGATATGATATCAGGGTTCATTAATGATATTGTCACTACAAAATCATCAGCTGTGGATGGTATTAATGCTAAAATTCTGAAACTCATTTTTATGGAGTCTAAGAGTCAATTGGTGCACATTTTCAATAGCTCCATGAGTACAGGAATTGTGCCAGATGCTTGGAAGTGTGCAACCATCATACCTATCCCTAAGGGAGGTGACTCTAGGCAGGTTAGTAATTTGAGACCCATAAGTTTACTTGCACTACCAGGCAAATTAATTGAGAAAGTGGTGCATGAGCGACTGATGGGTTTTTTGGAGAATAATAATTTACTAACAAACTTTCAAAATGGATATAGAAAAGGCCGGTCTACTATTACTTCAGTGGGAAATTTAACGGATGATATATTAATTGGTAGAAATGTGGGAATGAACACTTTAGCTACATTTTTTGATCTTAAAAAAGCTTTTGACACTGTTAATCATGAAATTCTTTTATCAAAATTGGAGTTAATGGGAATTAAAGGTAATCTCTTGTGTTGGATAAAAAACTATTTATCTGGTAGAATGCAAAAAACAAGTGTAAATGGAGTTGTCTCAGATACAGAAAACATACAATGTGGTGTCCCCCAAGGGTCAATCTTGGGACCATTACTGTTTTTGGTCTATATTAATGATGTCCATAAAGTGTGTAAAAATGTCAACATCAGCATTTTTGCTGATGATACGGTGTTATACTGCTCATATCCGGATGACTATACTTCTGTAAAACATATGCAATGTGATATTAATAATTTTGTAAATTGGTGTGCAAAGAATAAGTTAACTGTTAACATTGACAAAACAAAATTCATGGGTTTTGGTATTAAGAAGTGCTTCCATAATATTAATCTATTAATTGATGATAAAATGTTAAAAAGAGTGTATAGCTACAAATACTTAGGTATAATCTTGGATCCAAAACTTAGCTATGAGGTATTCCTAAAAAACCAAATGCGTACAATTGCATACAGAACTTATCAACTAAACAAAATTGCACGCTTCCTTAGTAAAGAGAGTTTAATCAAAATTTACAAGGCTTACATTCTACCAATATTTGATTATGGAGATATATTATTTATGAAATCATCTGTTGGTCTGTTGAATAAGTTACAAAGAGTGCAGAATAGAGCATTGAAAATCTGTCTTAAAGTAAGAATGCGTACTTCTACATCTTGGATCCACATGAAAACTGATGTTAATTATCTTGAAGATAGAAGATTAAGTCATGCTTACATTGAAGGTTACAAAAGATCAAAGATGAAACAACATTTAAAACAAATGATGGTTCATTTAAGGTCAGCAGATGCCCCCTTGTTGAAAAACAAATTGCCTCATACAGAGGCTTATAAGAGGAGCATTGAGTATAATATTTCCACACTCTGGAATAGTCTGGATCCATCTTTAAGGAATATTCCAGATATCTCTTCTTTTAAACTCAAATTAAAATTTGAGTTGAAAAATCTGATACCTCAAGTTTGATTTAGTGTATAGTTAAATCTTTTGGTAAACTATCAAATCAAGTATTTTAGGACGTATTCCATAATTGTTGAATTTCTGATGTTCATGCTTTGTGGTGAAATGTATGTATTATTAAATAATACTTAATTAGTGATGGCTTTTGATACCGAAATATACTCTACTAGATGAAACTTGTAAAATTACACATTTTTTTCTCAATTGTGTATGTCCATGTAAAAGTCCTGTTTAGAATAAGCTCAGTACATATGCTGTCTATAGATTTTGATCCAGATTAGGTATAAGGGATGTTGGTAGTGTCTCCATCCTGAGGACTTATTTTGTATTCTGAAATTTAAAATACGGTAGTATGTGCACATAATGCAAACTATGTAAATACTTTGTATATATAACTCGTTAATTGATGAGAGCGTGTAATATATTAATATATTTAATATATAATTAAATTATTGCAAAGATATGTCTTGCAAAACACTTTAATATAAACAATTGTTATAAAGGTGGCCGACGAAAACAGACTCTAGGGTCTTGAAGCAGCCTTTTTGCTCAAGCAATCATAAACTGTAAAGCTACGACTTGTAGAGGGTTAAATAATTTGTGGAAATATTGATTAAATTACTGTGGAATGTATACTTAATGCAAATATGACAATGAATTGTATAATCTGTTGATTTTGAGCAAATAAATTTTTAAAATTGAAAAAAATTGAATTGAATTGAGATTCCACAGACCATCAAACGACGTTCAACCCGCCATGACTCGAGCCTCCAGGAATAATTTAGCATTTGATACCACGGTAGAACACCACGTATCATATACCATAACAGCATCATATTATATGTTGCTAGGGTGGATCGAATCCCTCTATATATAATTATGGCATCATATATATGCCCAATCATCTGTGCTCATTCCGCCTCTGGTCTGCCTGCCACTGATGCTAACCTCATTATAACTGTAATTAGTGCCTCTACAACTGACAGCCTCCCATGTTTCCCTGATGGATATATAGCTATAGGGACCACTGTCGAGTAATTTTTTGTCCACACGATACAAAGTGTCCACATCCATTATCAAACTCTTTGTAGAAACTTAATTTATTTCTTCAGACGGGAAATTTGTAAGGTCCGTTATAAGTTTCAGTAAGTACATTAAAGAAGATATCATTAGATGACCAAATCTCCCAGCCTGGCAATACAAAGTATATAATTGAATAAGATGTAGCCTACAATTATGACATGATGAACTGGGACTGATATTTCTTGTCTTTGTGGGTCCTAAAGTTGCCTGTATGGTGAAAACATCCATGTAGCAAACAAATTATACTCAAAATGAAAATAAAATTCAATTTAATAGGATCGACTTGTGTCTTTCCTTGACCTACGAGGACCCTTTGAACACTTTGTGGACTATGGACAAAACGGAACTCCGCAGCCCTCACCACACAGTGGTCATTGATACCAGTAGCATTAGAAACCATGCATTTATTCTTAGATTGGAGGAGGGGCTTCTTTCACATAGATGAGATTATGCGACTAATAAGGAAATGATCAGGGGAGGGAGGTTCGGTCTTTCTGCTCGACTGCTCCCCTTATCAAAAAGTATCCTATCATGAAACAATTTAAATATCTGGCCTCAGAAATGTATGACTCTTCTCAACCTCTAGTAGTTTTCCCCCCCAGCCCGCGTACCAATACCAAATCCCCCTTCCCTAATATTTGTCTCACACTTGATTTTGCTTTTAATAGCTCCTTATTGTCCAGTCTCATACTACAATAACCTAAAGCCCCCTACTTAACTCTAACTTTTAGTTGACATGGATCAAGAGCTCCTTTCCCTTTCCCACTGTATTCTGAGTTCTACTACTTCAGAGATCTCCTCTGCTCTAGCTGCCATAGTCCTTTCTGCACTACTGAAAGGCCTATTCTATAGGCAGTCTATGATAGTCCGCTGGGGGACAAGGGTATGATACAGAAGTATACATGTATGGAATCCACTTTGCTACACTGATATTTTGACCATAGCGCCTAGTTATTTTCTGGCTCCCTATATGACCAACCATGGTTACGGTAATTGTAGTTTATTTCACTGAGTATACATTTCCATGGGATTTGGGGGAAATCCGCGAATTTTCTGTACGCTACAGAATACGATCTTGTACAACACACCCAACTCGTATATAAAGGAATCGTGCATGTTTACCTCACAGTCATGAAAGGTTGCTTTGGTTTATGTAGGCTATACATCATCATAGTTGTGGAAATAAGTGTTCATATTTGCTGAGACTACATGGACAGATTCCAGGCATCTATAATCTCTCACAATTGGAGACAAGTGGTAGATATGGTACAAGTGAGTTGCTGTATAAGGTACACTCACAGTAAGAGGGACCACTCAATGGACCACATCCACATCTAGTCCTGTATGTAATATGTATAAAGTCAGTCCATTTCCTTTGTTCTCTCAGCCAACTTTGGTATAAGAAGTCCTTATAAGCCAAGGACAGGGTAATTGTCCAAGGCACCAGCCCTGGATAATTACCATTGTCCAAGGCATATAACTCGTATGCAGCTAGTTACACGTATCATATCCGACTTACACTCACAGTAGGAGAGTGTATACTCATTGGACCGCAGCCACACACAACCCTGTATGTAATATACAGTCAAGCATTTCTCTTTTTTCTCTCAGCCAATTTTGGTGAAACCGCTCTTGTTGAATCCAAAGGATACACCCTGGAACTGTTCAACAGTATGGTTGCTGACATCACCATACCAAGAGATTGGTACCTGTACATTGGTTTAAAGCTTGTTGCTGCAATGGGGAAAGTGGAAATTGATTGAACAATATCAGAGCAAGAGTTTGTATTTGACTTCTTGCAGGGCCCAGACAGAAGTAGTAACGTCCAATCACAATATAAGGTATAGTAGTGTACACGCGCAGTCTCAACGAGTCGGCCCGACTGGATGGGCACTGCACGAGTGTGGTCAGCATAAGGACGAGGCATTTATTGTAAGATGGGGGGACAGCTTGGAATTTCCTTACGAGGACAAATTTTTATTTGCAACCCCCCTCTTATGAGCTTTGAACTCTTCTTTTTGCCCCCCCCCCCCTCCAGAACAATGTTTTAAAAAGCTTTTAAAATTCAATGTCTAGAAAAAATCTGCAATAAAAATGGATAATATTTTTTCTTGACTCTCCACCAACAAGGTTTTTGGCCATCCGACTCCCCCTCAATCCAAGCACACCCATTCTCCTGCTGGCAATAAATGACTCGTCCCTCGTATCTGGTGAGACGACCGAGTAGAGTCGGAATATGTTGTTTAACCACACAAATGCAGTGTCCGTCCATGTTGTGCGCACAAATCGATATCTGGAGTTATTCTACCATAGCAACAAGAAAAAAGCTCAAAAGCAATCAAAACAGGAAATTCACGCAGTGCCCGAATTCCTTCAGTAACAACGGAAATCAATCTGACAACACGGTTTATGCAGAATCGACTCGACGACTCCCAGTGTTAATCCTATGGGAGGCTGTTCCTGTGGTAGAATAATGTGAGACAATATCAGATATAGTAGAGTGAGACCTGATAGAGAGGTCTGTCTGGTGTGAACCTAAGGCTTTGCCTCTCAGCTGTGCAGAACTTACTCCTCCCTTACATAGCTTATCATACTCTACTATTACATCAACATATATATCTCATTTCCTCCTATTTGATGCATGAATATCCCCCTCTTTTGTACTTTTGTACTTTTGTACTAACCTTATATATATACTTTCAGTAATCCCATTGAATCCCAGTCCACTTTTTCCTATCTCACATCATCAGAGGTTTCAACCATTTGTATTTACTACCATATATTCTAATGGTCTTAATTAAGGTTGCACATTGGCAAGTCACAGGATTGAAAATAGTGAGAAGATGTGTTGCTACAGCAATAGGTATCCAATATTTGAAAATGATAATTCTCATGAATTTTAGGGGATTCATTGTATAGTTCATTTGGCTATGGGAACAACCAACTCAACCTCTGCAGAATCATATACAAATTCAGTCAACCCAAAGATGACTTATAGTTGTTCTTTTCTGAATGCATCACTTCTTAGCTCTATTCCTATACTCATTTACATACTACAGTCTTGATATGTATCACATTTACCCTCTAGATATGTCCCTCACTAGAGATGAAAGTACTTTACTTATTTTCTACTGAGTCTGACTACATAGAGATAGATACTGGTGCATGTACAGTTATGTACTAGAATGGTAGGATAGTGATGGTTAATACCACTAGATATAGGATGGTTATTTTATTTGAGTCACATGGTGCTTTGGGCATATTTATGCAGTTTTAAAACCTCTACTGATAGTAAATATGTGGTGGTTTACATAAGGCCTTTCAGGCCCATTTTCCATCAGCCGATTTGGAGGTGCTGTCGGCAGCTAGAAAGTCCAATCGGCAAGTTCAGCCACAGAAAACCACTGGTGTAACTCTGTGAAGTGTAGTTGTTATGACGCTAATTGCCGATTTGACGCGCTAGCGGCCGACAGCATCTCCAAATCGGCTGATGGACAATAAGCCTTACTAGGTTAGGTGGAAAGGATTATATCTTAAAGTATAAAAAAAATACCTAAGAGAATAAACATAGGGATATAGGGTGCTTGTAGGTTTCACTACTTCTTTGATAACTCCAATAAGCTTAAGGGTTTATTCCTATTACTTCCTACACAGCCTACATAATCTTTGTCTTTGAAATGCAGCACCAATGAACACAGTCTGTTATTTAAGCATAAGACCAAAAAAAAAGAAGGTTTGTTTCAGGTCACCCGACCGACCCTATGTAAACAGGGCCGACCCTACGTTTTTTTATGCAATTTTGAAGAAATTTTTATATTTTTACACTTTTTGGGGGTAAATTTTAGGTTTTCAAAAGTTTTGAAAAAAATCTTCCCGTTTTCATACTTTTTTGGGTCAATCTTAGGGTTATGTAAAAAAAAAAAAAAATTCAAAAAATATAAAATCCGACTTACCGACCCTAGAGTTTCATCCCATGTTACCTGAAACAAAACTTTTTTTTTGTTTGGCCTAACAAAGTATCCAAACAATCCACGAAAGAAAACATGATGTTCCATGATGTAAATGCCTATCTTGCTATACAGATATACATCGCTTTTCCTTGTAAACTCCTTGTAAAAGTTAATATAACCAAGTTTTGCTAAAATCCCAGACTTCATCAACTTATCAATTTCCTTTGATAAGAATTTATGCCTCATCGACTTGAGTCAGGAATGTCATATCTGAGTTGATTTACAATTAAGATTTTCATTGCACACACTTACATTTTTGGGAAATTACGAGTATAATTCTTGTAGTCTTTAGCACTGTCCGCTACTGAAAGTTTGCAATCTATGATCATTTTCTCGAGTAAAACTTGGGAAAACCTTTTGTATTTTTTATATTTCAATGCTCTGATGACCAGCTGATGATAACACCCAATAGATCGGTCAATTTGATCTGATTTATAAAGTCCACGTACATCAAATTGTGTACTCGTGACCATGTCGAGTTATTGAATACATTCTATGTAAAATGTTTATGGTGGCCCAAAGGAAACTGGTTATCCATCCTTTTGCAACTTTATCATTACTTTTGTATATTTGTATATATTGTATATATGATTGAGTATTTGAGAACAGTTTCCGCCCATGAATCTATCTGAAAGCGAAGTTTTCCACTATATGTGCTCTCTACATGAAATACAGAAACCTATTGTACAGTGCATTGTTGCATCGTTTGTAAATATCAATGACACACAAATTGTGATGTTTCCCTTGTTTACCACTTACAATATGAAACCTACAAAATAAGACACTTGGTAGCATAATTTATAATATATAACTATAATTATGTTGCCACAGTGCTAAAGATTATAGGAGTAAAGTAATGACTTTTTTGACATCCAAATTAATACCTGATACATACATTTGATATAAATAATTCATGCAAATGCATAATTTAAGTAATAATTTAACCAATACAAATGCATAATTTAAATAAATAATAATTTAACCCATATTTAATATACCCCATGATATACAAATCTCTACAGCACACTATACAAAAACTCATATACACTATCACTCCTCTCACCCTTTCTATACCCCACAATATATAACCTATGCCTATAACATCTAAAATACATGCCCTGTACCCTTTATAATACATACTTTATCTGATTTGTTCGCTGCGAGCAGCTCCCAGGACCATGAGCCGCTCGAGGAGCAAAGCGACCCGAAGGAGCCGCTCTCCAAGATGCGGGTTCTCCTTCTCAATATTATGTGGTACGGGACAAGCACCATGTTCCTCGTACTCTCTGTCGTGGGTGAGTGAAGACTTACTTTTCTAATTCTATTTACATAATGTAGATATAGAGTATTATGTAAAAGAAGGCATACCTATATATAATATATGTGAACCTATGGGATGCTCTACAATTATGTGGTCCTTGCTCTTTTTGTATTGAGTGAGGAGCAGATTTATATCATGTACTGCATTAGTTTATGTCATAGAAGGAGCAAAGTGTACTAAAACTCCAGTAATTTATACAATATCCAGATCCCCGAACTGTACTCAAATTCACGCCTTACTATCTACATGTTTCTCAAGTGTACTAAGACTCCTGTAAAAAAACATTTTCACGTCCCCTTACTGTGCTAAAAGTTTTTTTTTAAACCCTCTATTTTTACTTAAACTCCGGTAAATACCATCTCAAGGTTTGTGCCATTCTCAATGTGAATCTACCCTATGTTTTAAAGACCAAAATATATTATTCTATGTCATATATTGACCTTTATCGCTACTATCTGTTTGCTAGTGGTGCCCGCGCAGATAGAGACGATGATCGGGTCAGCCCACAAAGGACGCTGGCTCGGGGGCATGGTGGCAGGCGGAGCAGGTGAGGCACTCTTCTCGTACTGCACGAGTGTTCACATTTAAACAAATTAAAAATGCTTACAGGGACACTTTAAGCGGCTTTAATTTCAGTAATTGCCTTTTTAATATCACGAAAAGGTCATAATGACATTCAAGTAGATTTGAGTGGCATTTACACTGGAATTAAAGATGCTTAAAGTATTCTTTTAAGCATCTTAAATTTGCTTAAATGCAAGAATTCATGCAGTGCATATGGTTTCAGTTTTAGTATAAATGTCTTTGTTTATTGCGCCATGGAGATTACATTTAAAGTGAGTATATCCGGTGTGTGGGACAAAAAATAAATCTCCCTACACTGATAATAATGGCCCTGGAAATGTTAGTCACTACTGACTACACTTCTATAGTCAAGTGAATGTAGCAAAAACGACTATACCAAGTTAGTCACCTATGTCCATAGGAAGTTAGTCATATAGTCAACCTATAGTCAAGCATTAAAAGAGCTGATTTGGGATATAATAGTCAAGTGACTATGAATTTAATGCTTTAATGCTCTAAAGTAGTCACTCTGACTATTAGATATAGTCCATCATGAGATTGCAGGACAAAAAGTCAGGACAAGGATCCCCCTGGCATCTACCCCCAAGTCATCTACCCTAGGGCCTATTGTCTACCCCCTAGGACATCTACCCCAGGCCAACTACCCCTACCTAGGACATCCACCCCCTGGGATTTTTACCCCTATGGGCATCTACCCATTGGAATTTTAACCCCTAGGACTTCTACCCCTAAGGACATCCCCTGACTTGGAACCTACCCCCAGACATCTACCCCCTGGACATCTACCCCCTGCGACATCTACCTCCTGTGACATCTACCCCCTGTGACATCTACCTCCTTTACTCTAGGACTTCTACCCCTGGGAACATCAACCCCCCACATACCCATATGGTTGAGTCATATCATGTGGAGGGGATAGATTTCTCCAGGGACATCAGACATCTACCCCTGGACATCTACCCCCTGGGAATCTACCCCCTTGGACATCTACACCCTAGGATTTTATCCCCTTGGAAATCTTTTCCCTGGACTTTTGTCCCCTTAGGACTCTACCCCATAGGATATCTACCCCCTGGACATCTATCCCCTTGGATGTCTACTACCTTTACCCTCTAGGACTTCTACCCTGGGGACATCAACCTCCTTGACATGCCCATATGGTTGAGTCATATGTGGATGGGGTAGATTTCTCCAGGGGTAGAAGTCCTAGGGGGTAGATGTCCTAGGGGTAGATGTCCCAGGGGCTAAATGTCCAGAGGGTAGATGTCCGGGGGTATAAGTCCAGGGAATCAATGTCCAAGGGGATAAAGGTCCTAAGGGGCAGACTTCCAGGGGTAGATGTCCAGGGGTAGATGCCCAATGTCCCTTGAGAAATCTTCTCCCTCCACATGATATGCCTCAAACATATGGGCTTGTGGATGGGGTAGAACTCCTAGAGGGTTAAGGGGGTAGATGTCCGGGGGTAGGTGTCCGAGCAGGTGGATGTCCTAGGGGGTAGAAGTTTTAAGGGATAAAAGTCTGGGGGGTAGATGTCCAAGTATAGGGTTAGATGTCATAGGGGGTAGATATTGAGGGGGTAGATATCTGGGGGGGTAGGTTTCCAAGCGGGTGGATGTCCTAGGGGGTAGATACTCAGGTGGTAGATGTCCAGGGGTAGATGTCTGGTGGTAGATGTCTGGGGGTAGATGTCCAGGGGTACCTGCCGTAGCACCATTGGATGAAGTAGATGGGTATGGGCCATATGCCTGGCACACTATAACCCTTGACACAGTAAACTTCTGTATATTCTAGTCTGGAAGCCTAGAGATTCACAGTTACATGATCAGAATTTGAACAAAACCACATGATACTTCAATCAAAATCATGAATGCATGTGTCCTATGATGCCTTAAGTAAACATACTCAACATAAACACAAGAGCTAACACACAGGGACATGTGTAAAGGAGTGGTTTAGATAGAATAAGATGTGCCTACCTGAAGTCAGTTGAGCATTCAATTTTGAATCCTAAGGTGTCACAGTACAAATTCGCCCCCAGAATGTTGTAGTCGTAAATAGTGCCAATGAAAAACGGTACTACTGTGCATATAATCAGTGGTAGGAGGCCTTAAATTTGTCACAGAAACATAATCTGCGGCCCAAATTGTTCCCAAAGGCCTTGGCAAAAAAAATATAAAAAGTTGGTTGTTGCCATGGTAACCCTGGGTGGTGATTGGAGGGGTCAAAGGTCAAGGTCACCTGTAAAATTTCTCCAGTTTGGGTAAGTCAGTTTCCATGGCAACTAGCGCAAAATCGGAACACACTTTTTTATGCGGGATGCAAATAAAAAAACCAGATATGTGTTAAGCTTTAATTTAAGGGGTCATTCATTACTGCACACTCAAAAGAACCCAACCTTTTGCCTGTCTGAAGGAGAAAAATAGGGTCAGAACAAGAAATTTTGTCGGCTATTTGTACCGTGACACCCTAACTGTTTCCTGTGCACACATTCCTGTGACATCATCAATTTGTGTGATCCACATATAGTCACTACTGACTACCTTTATGACTAATATGTGACTAACATATGTAATCATCTGACTACGGGGGTCAAAATATGGTGGTATAGTCAGTACTGACTATAGGTTTTATTATCAGTGTAATAACGAGTGGGGATGTTCCCAAATATCATACTCTAACTTCCTTTCTACTCAATTCCTCCTCATTCCCACCGACATTGCCCAAATTTGATTTTATTTCCTAAAATACTAGAAAATACCATGGTTGGACCCCATGGGACCGACTTTCTGAGCTGCTACTGCCCATGGATACCTTTTAATGTACTCAAATCCATAAATAATACACTTTTACAATATTTGGAGCACATTTATGAAGGATTTAGAATTTGGCAAAATCGGATATACCCACTTTAAGTAACTATAATTAAAAATTGTTTTGCTATGGGCCAGTGTTTATAAAATGTCCACGGGGCACCGGAGTATGACACTTGTGACTGTGATGGGTTGCCATGGTAACGGAATGTTGTGAAATCAGAGAATATGTTATAAAAGCGGCTCAGTAACAAAGGGATATATATATGTGGAAACTAGCATGGTTATTAGACCTCACACCTGTTAATGTGTGGTTCTCCTGTTTGTCAGACTTGTTGTGTAACCTGTTTAGGACCAAGTCATTTATTGCCAGCTGGGGGGGGGGGGGGCTTGGTGGATATAGGGGGGGGGGGTCATAATGAAAAATAATAATGGGAGGGAAGGGGGGGGGCAGAATGGTCGATTTAAATACCTGTGCACTCTAAGAAAAGTGTGTTCTGTGTACATGCTTTTTTGAAGCCACTTTTAACACACTTTGTATTGTAACACACTACACGCTACTCAAAGTGTGTTGACCTCAAAAGTGTGTTACTCTGTCACGCTACTCAAAGTGTGTTACTTTTTAAATGCATGTTCCCACAACACACATATTTTAGAGTGTGGACATACATGATTCCACAGGCGCATGCAACTTTAGGGGGCCGTTTCTCAGAATCAGAACGTAAGGGGGGGGGGGGGGTTCGAGGTTACTTTTGGCTAATTGGTAAGTACTTTGTTGTGTGTTATAAAATGCCCAACCCCCTCCTCCCTCCCCAGGCATGGGAGTTCCTACGACTCTAATACAGTGGAGGAAAGTTTTATAATGCTTCTTTGACGTCAGACTCGTGGGCGATGTGTCGAGTGTTGCAATAACGCTGCTGTGATGTATAAATACCTTCTTGAAATATTAAACAAGAGAACAACTGTTTTTCTTCTTAAACCCATGGCGTTTGTAGTTATAATGGGTAAGGTGCTATATCCTTGAGTGGGGGCACCTGAAAGTGAAAGGAGCATATTACATACAGAGTACAAAATGATTACAGCCATGCAGACAGGAGGCTCTGTGCGATGCCCGATGGAACCTCCTTTCTGCTTGTCGGCACATTTATAACCATTGGGGGCCTAACGCTGCTGCAACGATTGCAGAAGTTCAAGTGTCCATATGAAGAGAGCACCTGCTATTTTGTGCTTGATTTCTCTACATTTCTTCTTTTTTTAAAGAAAAAAAAGTTTAATCAAAATTTGATCTCCACTTTATGGTGGTCAGCTTTTGGGGGCTACCTGGCACTAAGAGTACATGTGTCCATGAAGGCTCTAGCTGTGGCTAGGAAATCCTATAAATATTACATGTTAATATGACCCTTATTTTAACCCCCGTACAACGGCTATACATAATGTTTCAGTGATGATGTTCCTGTCTGGCCCCCTGGTGGGCATGGTGAGTGACAGACTGGTGTCACGTCACGGCAAGCGGCGTCCCGTCATACTGGGCGGTATGGTGGTGCTATGGTAAGAAGTCTCATAATACTGTCATATTTACAATTGTTTAAAAAAGCTTGGATATTTGATTATTATTCTAATTAGGTACAGGTATCGCTAGAACAAAGAGAAATAAAGCTTACTCGGATTTGAGGTTGGACAATGCTCACACAGCTCAGAAAAACTACAAATGGTGCCTGCTAATAAAATATATCACTGGAAGGCTGATGACCTTAATTTTATAACTGAGTTTTACCTTTGAGGACCGTTTTACCTTTGAGGACCGTTTTACCTTGGAGGACCGTTTTCCCTCAGCTGTACACATATCACTATATCTAATGATATAAAAGCGAGTTATTTGATATGACAGTTATAACTGATACAATAGGGACAAACATGATACATGAATCGCAAATGCAGCTGAAATCTTAACCCATTCCAATGTGAATACTGTGGTTAATGGTTTATCGCTTACTATTTCAGCATCGGGCTTGTAGGGATGGCCGTTACCGCCCCTCAGGTCATACTGTAAGTGTACTACAATTATTTGTAATAAATAAATGAATAAATAAATAAGTAATACCAGCGAGTAATTTACGGGTGCATCATGCTGCCCCTTCGGGAGTGTCTCAACCTTAGTAGGGTCTGCATCCATGCACCATGACAACCAAGGACATGATGCAATACTGTACCATCCTTAAAGGGTTTAAAGCGCTAAGTTACAAAGAAAGAATCCAACATTTTCTTAAAACATCCGATGAACATGACGGGTGACGTGTGCGTGGAACCGTCTCAATGCATAATAGTCGACATGATGCATGAATGCAGCTCTTGTGAGTAACTCGCCAGGGCTACTTTCAAGCATCATGTCGACCATTTGGGGTTGATACACTCTCATAGGGACAAATATATCACCTTTAAGCGACATATACTGTCCTTAAAGGGTCAGAGCGCTAAGTCGCAATGGAGTTTGGTTTGCGGCTGTATCATTCTCAATAAAAAAATCTATTTAAAAAAACTATAACAAATCCAATATTTTTCTTCAGAAACCGGCCTATGAACGTGACAGGTGACGGGTGTGTGGTGGACTTGGTGGCCCAGAGGTGCCGTCCGTACCAGAACCATACCGAGGTGCCCATGCTGCACCAGCAGAAGGGGTCCCTGCCACAACAGGCCATGGCCATGCCGGAGAAGAAAGGCGACTTGGAGCTGTCGGAACAACAGACGTATGGCAATATAGGTGGGTCCCCAGGCCTTAGGCCAAAAAAAGAAAAAAAGTTTGTTTCAGGTCAACCGACCGACCCTATGAAAACAGGGCCGACCCTACGTTTTTTATGCAATTTGAAGAAATTTCCATGTTTTTACCCTTTTTTGATCATTTTTAGGGTCTTCGCAGAGGCTGGCTAGTACTGTCATGTTTAAAAAAAAAACGACCTACGGTCCTGACATTTTCTGCCCATGTTACCTGAAACAAACCTCTTTTTTGGCCTTACTCTCTAGTGGATGTCCCAGGTTAGTCATAGGGATAATGGTTAGTACTGACCAACTGATATTCAAGAATGACTGAGGTAAAAAAATTATTTATGACTAATACCTTACTCAAAAAAAAGACTAACACGTCTAATACTGAAAATGGAGAGACTAATGTTAATACTGGCCAACCTGACATTGTCAACTAACCTAGGTTAGCCATATAGGGACAAAAAATGACAAACTGGGTTAATCACTAAAGTGAGTTGTTAGCCAGTACTGACTCAGCTAGGTCAGAATATCAGTGTAGTAGTGTGATAGTAATAGTACACTGAAAAAGTAAACTTGTCTCCAGACTCGTCGAAGTGACTATCATAATATAAACGAGTCAAAAGTTGTCTAACCTATCAGGTTACCATCCCACAAATAGAATCTGGAGCTGGCAAATGTCGGGTTTCGGGCTGGCACATGCTAAGTGGGTCTTCTATCTCCAGATAGAAGACCCGCTTCCTGGTCACTTAGACAAGTTTTTGACTCGTTTATTTTATGACCGTCACTTGGAAGAGTCTGGAGACAAGTTTATTTCATGAGTGTGTGAGCCGGAGTTTTCTCAGTACAGTGGACTTAGTCCTTAAAGGTGCAGGTCTCGGTACCCCTCCAGCGGCAGTCGGAGTGGAGCCTGTACAGGTACTCTGTCCTATATATAGGGGGGCTGGGGATTTAAACATAGCCCGATAGTTAATATTACTTGGTTAGTTTCGCCAAGCTTAATTAGACCAGACTCATAAAAAATTGTTGACTTGTGTTCACAAACATGTGTTATTGTTGTTTGCAGGCCTCTATGTGTTTTTCTACCTAATCGTTGCGACCAGTTTTACCGTGATGACCGTACCTTACAACGCCCTCGTGGCTGACAAGTCACATCCCGAGCAGAGAGGTACTGTACATGGACTTAATAGGCCTACATCATATTTAACAACTGTCTGTTATACCTCCTCATCCCTATAGTGCTGCATTTTGTGACTGTTTTAGGGAGTGGTCATTTTTTAACAACAGGGGGGGCGATGGATTTTTGCGCGAGCGGGTCGTAATTTTTTTGTTCCCCTCCCCCCCACAGTAGGGGTCGAAAGTTTTTTGGTCTCCCCCTCAGGCAAGTTGAAATTGAGCACGGCCAACCCCTTTGAACTATAGAAATGCGCTGGCTTTTTCACTAAAAAGGGGTGCAATTTTTTTGGTCCCCCCCTCAAGAGGGGTCCACATTTTTTTGTTCCCTCTACTTCAAGGGGTCCAATTGTTTTTGGTCCCCCCCCCCCACAAATCCACCAACCCCTCATGTTGTTCAAAAATTACCACTCCCTTAGTATTGCTAATCAAGTATCAGTATCAGTAACATTGTCCAAAAGGATATATACAGTTGCAATGACCTCCCAGTAAACAAAAAATAACATTATACAACGTGTCAGAATATTTCTCTTTGGCTCCTTTATATCATGGCCTAACGTTGTATAATGTTAAAAACGTTATAACGTTATTTTGACGTAAAATAATGTAGTTTTGTTAGCTGGGTGTCTGCTTCGATGGCGAAGCTTCCATATATATATATATATATATATATATATATATATATATATATATATATATATATATATATATATATATATATATACATATATATACAATCATTACAATTGTATATAAATTGAATTAGATAAATCTTAGGTGTTTGTTTGTTGCTCATCGTGAATAGACTTTATGCTGCTTGCAGTTCAGCTATGATTTGTTTTAAATAACACCATTGAACATTGTGTGTGGATTTTCATGTACAGAGTCTTTACAGCATGTTGTACTTTTTGAGTCATTCTATATCTGTTTTCCCTGCTTTAAGTTCACCTACATTTTGATGTACATTTTGAGCTTCATTTTTACCATTATTAGACATGCTTATAGATGATGATGATAATGACGATGATGATGACCAAGGAGCCTGAGTTTGACCTTGTCCACACGACCTTGACCTTGTAGTGTCCTTGACCTTGTAGCGTGGTGCATGACCTTGTTTGCGTTAGTATCCTAACACCATATTTATTATCAGTTGTATTTCTACTTATTGGCAATTGGCTAATTATATAACGTTATTTCTTCGATATAAAGGGAAACTATAACCAAAAGCTATTTAGCTAAACCTATACCATAGACATACGGATCAATCATACATTTGTAAATCTAGTTATGATAATAATGTGATGATTTAGCAATATCAATGCACTTAGCTGTATTTCCACACAAACTGTAATTCACCAAGTCGACTTATATAAAGCAAGACTTGTATGTAACTTGGTGAGCCACACTTTTTAAAGCTTTCGTCTACTATGCTTTTTGTATGCTCTTTTATATAACCATAACACAATGCTAATGGCCTGTTGTCCTCCGTAGGGTTGAACTCTGGTGTGATGGGTTTCATGATCCTGTTTGGAAACATCACCGGTGCTGCTATCGGCCTCGTCTTCATCGTAAGTCACACATATCTCGTTAGGGAATATCTGAATTCCTATATTACATCACCAAACCTGGTGACAGTAATATCGGACGATTGAAAATAATAGGAATATAGAATGTAATCCCGCGGCAGTCTGTATAATCTATATTTGTATATTTTATATGAAGGCTGCCACCCATGCGCATTTATACCACAGCAGGCACTGAGAACAAAGCATTGCACACCTCTTGTATACTGTATACAGCTAGTGTCATAAAGTAGTTATAGGACTAGTACCAATCTATGAGGCTCCTTCACTATATTTCGCGTACAGATTGGTACACGTCCTATCACTACTAATTACCCTTTGAGGACTGCATATTGCTTTAATATGTATACGTTTCCTGTGAGTCATCTGCATTCATGTAAAGCCGGTGATCCACTGCCGCGAATTTGCTGCGATTTTGCTGCGAATCACACTTGGGCGACTACACACGCACAAAACGTTCCAGCAGTGGATCTGCTGCTGCGACTCCCTGCGACAACGTCGTCGCGAGGGGCGTGCGACTGCGAGTAAATTCGCAGAAATCAAAAAGTTTTGATTTTTACGAGTGTACTCCCAAGGGTCTGTCGTACGACAACATTTGCAGCAGACTCGCGGCAGTGGATCACCGCCTTAAGTGCGTCAACCCTGTGGAGTCGGTATGACGCCTGGATGCAGCAGTGGTGAGTGACTCGCCAAGGCTGCATTCATGTATTACCACGACAGAGGGCATAATGCATCAAAGCACTATGCAGCCTTTAGAGGGCTAAATGCCATGTCAGTGGGCTCACATGAACACATGGTAGATTTAGCCTCACTGAATGTCAAGTGGACATGGAAAGTATCACTCTCCACACACACTCTTTGTTGCTGACCAGTCTCTTACTATAGGCTGTGGCTGTAGCAAATATATGCTAGGAGAGTGCAGAGCGTGGGTGCCCTTGACCATATGTCTGACTCTCAATCAGCTGTGTCTATTTTGAAGGTTACTACCCTTTTTGGAAGAAGTATTATTTCATCCAAAGCAGAAGTTCCATAAGGCTTTGACATATTAAAGTCTGACCATACTGTTCCATAACCATATGATAAGTAGAATTCTAAGTATGGGTAATTACTATAAGCAGTACGGGCACATTGTTTACGTAAATATTCCATTAAGCGCAGATACGATTTAAAAAGCTGTATCATACCTTATGATACATGCTACTGTAAACGTAGATGGCTGTGTCTCACAAACTTGGGCCAATATTTTTGTCTATGACCGGGTGCAATCTATGACCGGGTGCAATCTATGATCGGCTTGAAAGAATACAGTTTATTTAGGGCAGATGTAGATAGAAATTGAAATAAAATGAGTAATAAAATACCCATTAACATTCCCATCATGTATGTCTTCATCTGCCCTAAATAAAGCGTTTTTTCCAAGCCGGTCATAGATTGCAACCGGTCATAGATTGCACCCGGTTATAGATTGCACCCGGTCATAGACAAAAACATTGGCCCAAGTTCGTGAGACACAGCCAGATATTTGCTATAAATGCAATTTGACTACAATAGATTCCTGCTTCCAACCTGCACCTCTTGTATAACCCATACCCTGACTTTGGGGGAATCTTATTTGAAAATTGCTATTTTAGTACTGTTACATATTTTCAAAAAAACTTGTTTTATTTCAGGATATCGGGGTGCTGTGTACATACAGCATAGTGGTGGTCCTGATGGTGATCTGTGTCATCACTACCGTCATCGCTACCTCAGAGGCACCCGCTAAGATGGACCACGACCCCATCTGTACGTATAGAGTCTCATATCACACCCCATCTGTACGTGTAGTCACTCATATCACACCCCATCTGTACGTATAGTCACTCATATCACACCCCATCTGTACGTATAGTCACTCATATCACACCCCATCTGTAAGTATAGTCACTCATGTCACACCCCATCTGTACGTATACCGTAAAACCTCGCGTATAAGCCTAACTCGCGTATTAGCCGCACCCCTAACTTTGGGAAATCCTATAAGCCTAATAGGGTATCTGAAAATTGTTCATTTAGTACTGTACTATAGTTATAAAAACTCTCGTATAAGCCGCACCCTATATAGGCATGTTTGGTATCAAAAGAAAGCTGGCTCTGATTCGCGTACAAGCCGCGGCTTTATGCGAGGTTTTACGGTAGTCACTCATGTCACACCCCATCTGTACGTATAGTCATTCATATCACATCTTATCTGTACATATATTCATTCATATCACACCCCATCTGTATGCATACAGTCACTCATATCACACCCCATCTGTACATACCGTACCGTCGTGTTTAAGCGCCTCGGCGCTTATAACTTTGGAGGGGTGTTTACCCCTGGCGCTTATACAAGACAGGCGCTTATTTAAGATCCAGTTTTAGTGCTTCAGAGTCATTACAAGGCCCCTATACCCCCGGTGCTTATGCAAGACCGGCGCTTATTCAATACCCGGCGCTTAAACGCGACGGTATGGTATAGTCACTCATGTCACACCCCATCTGTACGTATAGTCACTCATGTCACACCCCATCTGTATGTATAGTCACTCAAGTCACACCCCATCTGTACGTATAGTCACTCATATCACACCCCATCTTTATATAGAGAGAGAGTCTCATATCACACCCTGTATGTATAGAGTCACTGAAGCTATTGCAGATGCTATAGCCATATGTGCATTTTCAGGGATTGAAAATATATCGCTGCTCCATAAGTAGTTTATAAAACTGGGGATTTCACTGTGTAGTAGTATAGGTAATAGGGGTCCCCGCGGACACCATCTCATCTGCTCATTTACCATCCCCATTCCTTGTAGCCCCCAATTAATATGATCTACACTCCTTCGTTTAAATTATCATTTGTAACCTAGAATTCCCCTGCTGTATTTCATGTCCATATGTAAGAATGGGACTGGGGCAGCAGGCAGTGTCTGTATATAGTAGGGTGGTCCTCACCATATGGTGACATGGAATGCAGATCGGCTGCAGATGCAAAGCAGATGATAATGTCAGCCATTCTGTCACATGGGGAATGTACATTCTGAGTCCACTAGGTGGCAACACACTCAATACAGGACTCTGTATGCCTACTCCCATAGTTAGCCACTGGTAGCTAATGTATGTATCAAGGTCAGCTGTATGTTATAGTATATTACTAAGACAGTACTGGGAGAGTGAAGGCTCTGATGAAGGCTTGAAGCAGTCAGAGACTAGATTTGTACATCACTCTCTGAATCCCAGAATGGTGTCTTTACTGGTGTGTGGATGCTGTCTGCTGCTGCCATCTGGTGTAGGAGACTGGTACTAAGGGACAAGAGGTGTACAGCTGCTGCCAGATTGACATGTAATTTATAAGTGTGAGATTGTTTAGACTTGGATTCAGTCAGACAAAATCACACTTGACCATAATGTTAAAAATCTGTACAACACAGCTATGTCTCACGTTCCCAACTGTATGAGCATTATGAAAACTCTTTGATATTTTGATTATACTCTGAAAATGTAAAATTTTCTCAATTTCCTGTATCAATTCAAGAGCCTGCTATCAATAAGAGAAGCCTTATTTTTCTGACCTTAATTCAAACTTCGTGAACTTGCAATTGATGATGTATCGCAATATTGATAAATATATCTGACTTCTTGTTGCAGCTTGGAAGGAAGTGTTCATTGGGTATTGGGACCCTCTAAAGGGTAAGTATATATCTCATGATTAATGATATCTATACTTGTATAGTAGTAATGTACTAATCTACTATGAATTTAGATACTTACCAACTCTACCTTCACCTCAGGGATTGGTCATTTTTTAACAACAGGGGGGGGGGTTGGTGGATTTGGGGGGGGGACCAAAAGAATTTGGATCGCTTGAAGGGGGGACCAAAAAATTTGGACCCCTCTTGAGGGGGGACCAAAAAATTACACCCCTTTTTACCGCAAAAGCCCACGCGTTACTATAGCTCAAAGACGTGAGCCGCGCTCAATTTCAACCTACCTGGAGGAGGGGGACCAAAAAATTGTTGAGCCGTCTCGCGGGGGGACGAGAAAAATTCCTGTTGTTAAAAAATGACCACTCCCTGAAGTCCACTAAATCCGTCGTAAAGATAAACTTACTAAGACTAGTAAGAGAGCCAGCCAACTACAATAATGTGGAAGAAATCACCTATTACCTTTAGTACAATAAGTAATGTATTATGAGACTCAATAGGAGTCAAAGTTAGCATCCCAACCAGAGTAGCTAGAATTGACTTCCATCAATAATAAGCTGGAACCCCTAAATAGATACTTCTCTCCTGAAATGGGTACATATATCCGGTCACCAAGAGTCCTAAGTGGAAATTGGTCACTGCAACAGTTTGGATGCTAAGTTTAATACTTGTCGGTTTCAGAGCACGACTTCCGCTGGGTGTTCTTCACAAGGTTCTTGATGCAGCAGGGGGTCTCCACGGTCACCGGGTAAGTAGCATTTGATCATCATTTACAGACTTCTGGTAAAAGTGTAAAAATAAAGTCATCATCAGATCATACAATTACAATAATGCCAACAAGATATCCATCATATCATCAAGACCCTTTTGTTTGAGGTACAAACCAGATACATTTCATGCTCTTTATTGCAAAAATAAATTCATAATGATACTTTGATGTCATAAATCCAATGCTCATTATTACTAAGATACCACAATAGAACTGGCGAGACACAGCCTAAGACAGTTGACTGGAAAGATGCCTGCCCAGCTTGACTTATGTTTTTCATAAAGTGACCTTTTCCAACAGTTGACAAGTGTGGTTATGACAGATATTTCATTCTGAATAGATGATAATAACTTCTCTACCTGTCAGTCTGTCTGTCTCTCAATACATATACTGAGGAACTACCATCAGTGCTTCCGCTCCTCACCAGACGGCGCGCTATGCATTACGTCATATTATCGCCCATTGTCGTCGGGCAAGACAAGTGCTAAGCCAATGGGACATCTCAGTCTTTAGGCTCTGGAAGCTTTAATAATGGTCATAACAACTAACCAAACATATGAATATGATCAGAAAAGCACTTGTCATTAGGCCATCCACATGGAAATTTCTTCTGAAAAATATTTAAGTCTAATTCATGCTGTATCAATGGTGAGTGAGTGGGAAGTTGCCCAGCAGGAAACCCTTATGCTAAGGTGTGCAGGATTTTTCCTGTCTCCTGATGCTGGTAGATCAGTAGTATATTTGTGTATGATAATGTGATTCTATCTTGTACCTGTCAGGTTTCTGGAGTATTGGGTGTCAGACATGGTAGAGTTGCCGTACTGCTGGACCCCCGAGCGGTCCGTAGCCGTCATGCTGGTGCCACTTCTGGGTACGGCAGCGCTAAGTTCCATCATCTGCGGGATCGTCTCGGACCACTTCAAGAGGCGGAAACCAGTCGTTATTATTGCAGGTCAGGATCAATTTCAATTCAATTTGACAAGTTTTTATTCTGCATACTCACATTTGTTTCCATTGGAATACAGGGAAGGTTGATACTTACAATGAAAAACATTCTTACTCAACAAAAATCAACAAAAGCCAAAATGTTCCCTATGGCCATTATTTATGTCCTACCTATTTCATTTAAATCTCATTCCATAGAATTTAGCTAATTTAACTAATTATCATGTTTAGGTTCAATTTCTTCTTGAGTGAACACTCCAATCTATTTAGGTTGTAATTGCCCAGAGGGGACAGTTTACTGTGCCACATCCTTCAGATATCATAGTGTACTAGCATTTGCAACTCATATTTTGACAAGGATTTAAAATATGGAAGAAATCAGACCGTGTCACTTTAAAGCTGATGAATATCTGACTCTCTGCCAAAATTGATATGTCATTGGTTATTGTATTGACATATATATGTGAGTAAGGGTAGGATGTTTATTAAGTTGGGCCTGTGATATCTCTTGCAGCAATGATGATGTTCTTTGTTGCTGGCATTTTGGCCTTCCTTCGTGGACCGGATTCATTCTTTGTCGCCACATCTTTCACATTTGTCTTTGGTAAGCAGTCTTCCATAATATATTATTTCTTATCAGTGAAATAACTTTATATGACATATCCCCCAAGACACAAATATAAACATAGTCTTAATTCTAAAGGGTTATTTCACACAATTATATCAATATTACCTCTCTATAATCACCAATAAGCATTCACTCAATTCATGTGAAGATATCTAAATACAAGAAAGAAGTTTTGACATCGCAATTCTTTTTTCATAGTTAATGTTGTAAAATAAAAAATCTGGAAATCCTTATTGAGTTACAATCTCTTTGACAAAGTCCTGCATAGATAGTAAATTCTTATGTATAGGCCTGACTTGTGTATCAGCCACACCCCGGTTTTAGACAGCTCCTATAAGCTGCCGTGACTCAGGTACTAGCCACGGCTTCCATGAGGAATTTTAAGGTAAATGATACCCAGGACTTAAACCCGCAGATCTTACTGCACATCTGGTAACAGTCAGAATGCAGTAGGAACAGGTTTTCAGCCCTATATATAGGGGCGCTGGGGGTTTAATCTTTGGAATTATTTCTTTTCAGGTGCTGGCTTCGGAGCGTACCTGGCTGTTGACTTTGCCCTTGTTATGGATGTACTTCCTGATGAAAAGGAAAAAGCCAAGGATATTGCAGTGTGGCACCAGGTATGTATATTGGTTAAAGCTGCCATACTAACTCAGACATAGAGATAGTTCTCCCCCTGTATATTGATATTCAGTGGTAGGATCTCAATCTAGTTTGTGACTTTTGATTGTGCTGAATTGACAGAAATATGTCAGGAAAAATGAAATGCTTCCAGCATTCTATCCCGCACTTACATCAACAAGATAGTAGTGATATACCAGATACTGTAAACGTAGATATTTTCGCGTGTATACATTTTCGCGGATTTGCTGAAAAATACTATTTTGCTGGCATCTAAATTCGCGGATTTTGACATATGTTAGTAGTGTTACTACAGTGTATAAATATTCACGCTGTACATATTTGCGCGGATTTAAAAAACTGTGAAATCCGCGAAGATATGCACAGCGCAAAAATATATACATTTACAGTAGTAAAGCAGTTGGTGAGTTAAGTGATGGAAGTCTTCCAGGTGCCGCCTACTCAGTGCTGCCACCTGATGTCCTTTATCAACACTAAATAATCAACCCCCGCCAGAACATAAATAATAGTTGGAATCCGAGTCTTGTATTGCGCTTAATTATTAAGACCCTTCTGTTAAAAATAAATATCAAATTATAGGAGAGAAAGGGTTATACAATAATCTGAGAGACATTATGAAGAAAATTTAGGTTTAAGTGTAGGTATCAACTTGTATAGCAGCTTTAATTGGTTTCATTTTCTTCTTTTTCCAGGCGTTGATCCTGCCTCAAGCGATTGCGACTCCTATTGGCGGCGTGGTACTGGACGTGTTCGAGAGCGTCAATTGTGAAGTGGGGTTGGGATACATTATGCTCTTTCTGATCACCGCATTCTACTTCTTCTTGTCAGGCATCTTTGTCACCAAGATTAAAGGTGTCCGATAAGACGAGATCCCCCCCCTACTGCTGACTAGAGGCCACCCGACGCTGACGGCACAAGGCTATGGGCATACCGTGACTCATTATTGGTGAAACCCTTCTGTTTATTTAGATTATATTATAATAGTTGTTGCATTGGCATAGGGAAGTCCATGTGTTTTTTGTGATGATTCCCTCTGCTATTTGTAAGTGGCTGTATTTTGTATGTTTCCACTGGAAATGGAGCTAAAGAATTTTGAAGACTTCATTCTGAGTCATAGAAAGGTTCAGAGATGAGCTACATTGCTATTTACCATATTCATGATAATGTAATCTAGAGGATGACTGCGTCAAAAGTTATGCCATACAACATGATAGATATATATAGACTACATTTGAATTATTTACTTCCTGACAATCTCCCTGTTTTTGATGCTAGAGAAAAGAAAATCTTTTAAAGTGAAAGGTTATGCTTTCATATGATGGTTCAATATATATATATATATATATATATATATATATATATATATATATATATATATATATATATGTTATACAGAACTGTAGTATAATATTATCTTGTTGCTTTTATAAAGCATATACTTTCCTTGCTTTATCAGTATTAGGAAAAATAGTTTAAAAGGGCACAATGCAGAAATATATGACCCAAATTTTATTGTCCACTCAAGAATCCCGGATCAAAAGGGAACTGCAATTCAAATCAAGAATAAGTTAGTATATTCAATTACCACTATCCTAAATATCCTAAATAATCAAAGTCATTAATAACTAGCAATTACAGCCACGGCTTCACTAGCAAATCTTTAGAAAGAAATAGTTTCTCTTCATAAATGTAGAAACAACTGTATAATCATGGCTTAATACCTAAACGATTCCTTGCCTTCAGCATCTTTCTCATTCAGTAACATGCTGTCACAAAACTACAACATTTGGCACATTCATGAAGCGACAATGTCGCTGCCATTCATTCAACCTATATTATTTGGCATCTTCACAAAAAATGACAATAATGCTGGCCTGGACTTACTAACTATTGTAACTCATAGAATATATAATTTAGCTATATCCTTACACTGTTAATAGACATGGTGGGTGAATAACAAGTTAGTCATTAATGGTCGTATGTGGGGTTTTCATGATATTATTACAACATCCAGATTATTAATTGTTTAGACTGGTTTCCCTGTCTGAAGAAAACCTACTACAATGAGATCTCTATTTTTGTGAAATGAGGAGATGAAGAAGAATTCAACTGCTGATACTGACGCGAACACTTGTAAATGAATAGTGTGTTTTTGATGATAGGTCAACAAATCTAGTTCTGTCCTTTCGAATTAACCCTTTAAGGATAGCTTAGTGTTTTAATGGAAAAATGCTCTTTAGTCAGCATTGTACATGATTAAGGCACCATTAAGTACCTCATCAGTGCTGCATTCATGCATCATGTCCTTCCTATCGGGTTGATATACTCCAGAAGTTGATATGATGCACCAAAACTGCGCTGACTAGTTACTTGCGACGACTGCATTGGTGTATCAGAATGACAATATAAAGTCATCAGGCATAATGCCATCCTTAAAGGGTTAAGGTACTTGTGGGTGTCACATGTTGAAAGACCCTGTCTTTTTCTATTAACCAACAGAGTCTTATATTTGAGATGGCTTATATGGAAACAATGAGAAAAGCTCTATAATCAGAACAAACATTGGATTAAGGAAGTTTGATTCATGAATGATGAAAGATTTGAGGACTAATTTCTGTTTCCACTTATATCCATATCAAATATAATTAGGAACTCCAAGAGTCCACAGAGTACATACATGAACAATCCGATTTAGGTAACTTTAAGCAAAACTTAAATTTGATTAATAGCCTTCTTTCAGCAGCTTTAAGCAACTTCAATGGGAAAAAACTTTGCTTTGCTAAAAGCTGCATTAAGAAAGGCTATTCATCAACTTTAATCTTTGCTCAAATTTGCTTAAATTGGAAGGTTCATACAGTGGCATGATCATAGGGAAATAGTTGATACACAACTCATCACCCACAGGTCAAATCTTACTCCTACTTAATATGTTACGGTATGGTGTCGAACCGGAACAGAGTCACTTGATGATAATTGCAGTAACTACTTCAGTAACAATGTGCTATACCAATGTTTCCAAGATCAGCCCAGCGGTCTGGGGTGGAGATCAGTCCTCAGGGTTAGTTAAAAGTGGATGATCGGAGATTGCAGACCTTAGAATAGTGGGCGACTAAAGCTGGGGCTCTACTACCTGATGTTCCGTTCTCTCGAAAGTAAATCTGCCAGATCATGGTAACATAATCCTAACATAAACGGTTGTTTATGTTAGGCATTGTTTATGTTTACATCATTAGATGGGCCTCCGATTTGCAAGAATAGACCAGATCTGACTACAAAATTGGGGAGTGGAGTCCTAGCTTATGTTTGTGTCTTCAAAAGGTGAACAGAGTGATCGCCATGTGTAATTACCCGCCTGTTGAGTTTAAAGGCCACTATCAGTCTAAGCCATTTCCAGATGTCTTTCACTTGTCTAGAGTTCATCACCGATGACTAGTACTCTTTTTTATCATAAAGCAGAAATACTTAGTTCTGGTGAATTGGATGTTTCTGAATTAATTAACACCATTTGTTTTTTATAAAACACACTGAATCAAATTCAGTGATAGAGGTATTCCTTAGACTGACACTTTCATATGACCAAGATGAAATTATAGTTAGTGGTTAAAAAACCCTGGAGAACTGGGCATATGGATATGGTAAAAATGCACACAGGTGGTGAAAGAGTATATATAATTAGTGTTTTCTATCTAAAATTAAATTGAGATACTGTAGAACATCAAGCATCAAAGCACAAGTCTCATCTGTAATAACCTGAGAAAGTCAAACCCCACCACAATGTTATGCAGTGCGCTTCATCGATGACTACAAAATGACATTTTTGGGTTCGATTTTTGGCTGTACAGTCTGCCTTAACTTTTATGGTTGGAAATTCTGAAATTCACACATACTCACATTTAATGGAGGCAGATATATACATAAAACTTTACACTTTTATGATACAGTCCTTATCTACAGAATAGCAGTGTTTGCAATGAGGAAATGAGATGTAGATTTCCTCTGTAGAGTTTTAAATAACCAGTATGTTCTCCCAGCTATAGTTAATGCAGAGATTATATATTCAATAGTGGGACACCTATCATGCATGGTTAGATATTTTACCTTTTCATTTAGAGATGGATCATTTTCAACCAAGTCACTTCGCACATTCAAATTCTACAGTACTTTAATCTTACTGGGAAACACAAATCTCTAGCGTGTTATATACAAATTGTAGAAATTTTCTAGCAAGGGCAGAAAGCCACCACGAGGAATGATGTTACGGTTAATTGTGTTATCGCTATCAGTATTTTGTGCTTGTGATGTGAATATTGTATGCATGGGTACATATAAGATGATATTCATACAAGTATTTGAGTCATGATAATTGCTTCTATTTGATGTAGTAATACTAATGTTCCAGTTCTAGGTGTAGTAGTGCTGCCCTATTGTAGTAGCTGACTAAGCTCTGATTATGACCAGATCGCTACGCACCTAATCTGAGCCAAAACGGATAATTATGATGTGACATAGACATGGAATATTATGGCAACCATTTCTTACATGCTGGTTGACCTTACCCATTACAAATATTTGTTACAAAATAGCCAGAAAAGATACAAATACAATATTTCAATATTTTGTTCAATGTCATAAAAGGGATTGATTCATTTTTAATGATGATGATGAAATAGTCATAGTGTCTTACCAATGCATCTTTGCTGTAGTAATACCACATAGATTAATTTTGAGTATTTTACATAGAGTCAAAATGTCCATGACAAAGTTTTGAAGGATATCTGGGGATTTTATAAAGCATGTATACCTTATACAGCGTTCATTACAAAAAGAGAAAAAGAAATGGCAACAAAAATATTGGTATCTATGTATACTATTATGACATAGAAGAATTGATTTATTAGTAGTGTCTCTCAAGTTAGAGAAAATAATTATAATCTAGAATAATTATATTTATTTTGTCGAATTATCTATAGAAACAAAATGTACAGGTATATATTGAAAATGTCAAAATTAGCTGAGAGATTTCATACCTACATTGAGGACTTAATTTTTGGTCTATGTAAATACACATTATTGTTGCAGTGAATTTTGTTTCATACCAAGGGACTGCTATTTTGTTCCACAGAATTCTCTCGTTGTAAGGACACCATCCTTTTAACATGTCAGAGAAAAGAAGGTGCTAATAAGAAATTCATTATGTAATTGTATAGTAGAACTATCTGCACCCCTACCACTATTTGCAACTCTGAGAGGAAAATGGACTAGTTTATCTAACTAACCTACATTCATGTGTGGTTGCACTTCTAAAAAAAGGTTTGCCCGGACTATCTTCAACGACGTGTCTTGTAAATATGAATATTATTATGTTCACAACATATCAAAATTGTACTTAATTTTGAGACTATGTATTTTTTATTCAGTACTAGTTCGTCCAATTAATTCATCACATTATGCAACCAACTTGGTTTAGATGTAAATGGAAATTGTGTTATTTTTAAAATAATGACAAAAATACTATTTTTGTAAGTATATTGGTATGCCTTATTCAGTTAGCTGGAAATAATCTCCATAGGCTCTGGCCCCTTTGCTGTTGAGTTATTATAAAATAGTAACACTTGGTATAAGTATACCAGAATTCATTTAATGAGACTGACAATTACCTTTTTTCACTTGTAATCCTTACAATTTATGTTCCATTCAACACTTTTTAAAATGTGGAGTATTCAAAAAGATCAAATTTGAAAGACAATTTATAGATAAACTAAACATTCTGTATCCTAGGTTATTATCTTTGCCTGTGCAGATCATATGCCATCGACTTCCTGGAAAATAATTTATTCAGTGATTCATAACATGAACAGATTTCATGTCAAGGTTATGATGATAAATATATCATAAATATACCATCATGTTACACTACCGGATTTTCTAATGCTTCCTTTGTCAAGGAAATATCTTTTGCTGAAGATTTGTGCAAAATGGTGCATTTGGCTCTCCCCTATGAGTTGTATTTTGTTTTCTATGTTGTTCATACGCTGATACTGAAGTGACATTCTAATGAAAAGTGTGCAATGGTAGTCGTCTCCCCTCTTATTGTCAGTGATGTGCCCAGCCCAACTGGAATACACGTCTTTTTCAATTTGAAAGAGCGATGTGGTTAGAAAAGAAAGTATGGGTAAAAAACTGAGCGAACCCAAGGTGTCACGATGGTATGACGGGGAGAAAGATGTGCGCATAAATGGTCCTTTACTAATTTCACTTGATCATGAATAAAAGATTTTCATGGTATAACTGATGTCTTTTTATTATTTCGATACATTTGACATGAGCTTTTGATAAATCGTTTTTAAAAAAAACAGCAAATGACGAAGATGAAGCCCCTTAATCAAATCATATCATAACTATGGATGTATATATGAGCTTTTGAATATTTTATTTTCTCAAAGATTTACTACAAAATAGTGCCTTTCACGGTACCCAAATAACACCAGCACAACGTACACAAAGTAAGAAATTATACAGTTCCGAAGAAAAATATAGATATACAATGGTAACAGAGTTGACAGACATATTGTGTGCAGTAGACAAGGAATCCATATTTATCGGATACCCAATAGGTACATATTGATTCTTGAAATACACTTAGATTCTAAGGCAGCAAGACATAGGCTTAACTTTAACAAATATATCTAATATTTATTTGTGATACAAAGTTACGCACCAGAACTATAATAATTCACAATCAAGTCTACACTTCCTCACCAGAATCTCCAAATAGCTGTTTTTCCCCTCTCAAGCTCCCCATACAAATAGCATCAGCCCACAGGCACAGAGCAAGCGAACAAATCACATTTAATGCAGTTTGCCTCGGCACAGATTTAAGTTTGATTTTTGCAAGCCTCATCCCCATTTTTGCCATTTATTTGGCCTCTGAGGTTGCAGCAACCTCCCCTCCTCTTCTCTCAGCTCAGCCTGCTCATTGCAACACACACCTAGTATTTCCAATTTATAGTTTTCCTATGAGGTTTATTTTCGAAACTTCAAAACTCTCATGATCCTTAGGAATGAATATAGTAATGGGAGAAAGATTTTCCACCACCTCTTCACAGGTCTAAACAAAGACTATGAAAATATAATGGAGATAATTCCATGTAATATAACATTGAAGAAATTAACAAAAGCTGGCTAAACTGTACCACATAATATAAAAGGAGTGTATCGATACAGATATATGTCTACTACTTTGGGAGTTCCAGAATAACATGCTCCAAGATAAAGTCTCAACAAAATTTACTACGTACACACAGTTTTTATGCTCAGATTATTAATCATGAATTTGAGGAATATATCTTAATACAATCAGAAATAGAGGGAATAAGAGTGAATAACACAAGCAGCAAATGACGTATCATCATTATAAACATCCTGATTCATATTTTAGGGAAATTGATTTTTAGGTTCCCATCATCGGATATACTAACTTTAACCTATGTTAAATGCACACTATGAAACAGTACTCCTCAAGGGATTTCCAACATGTTATTTCATGTTATCATGACCCTATCATTAGTTTAACAATCAGATAACCCAGAGGGTCATCTCAGTGAGACTGCTCAAGACTAGCACAAATGTATGAAATTATTTCCAAACTTTACAAGAATACCCATTTGGGCTTCAATACTTTCAGAACGCTCACCTCTCTTGTGAAATAATATGCATGTGTCTGTTGAGAGTATAATTAATAAAATGAGAAAAAAATCTACCACTAGTTCATTTTAGATACACTGAGAAATTGATGTAAGAACAAACTGAAATGGTTTAAATTGTATTTGATTTAAAAAATAATACCTTGGCAAAAATCTCCAGGCTTTTGACGTCACTCAGGTTGGCAGCAATGTTAAGGGGCATCACTAGGAGTAACCTCTGCATTAGACAGAGGCACAATTGCCTTTGACAACTTCGCTCTGATGATATCCCTAGCCTTACCAGTGCTGTGGACGTATATAACAGTATTCATTGCTGAGTTGGAATAAAACAGCCACATACAAAACTGCTTCAGGCTTCTTGGTATCTGGACCGATTGCGAGCGACTCGCCGAAATCCAATTGGTAACCATGACTGGGGTCCATGTTGCAAACAGTGTACTTGTGATCAGCAGAACAGTGTACACTGAGCGAAACATCTGATCGGTCATCATCGATTCGTTCGGGACATTTCCAACTTGCAGCGCTTTGATTTGGACGATATGCTTTCGTGCGATTCTGAACAGCTTGATATTCAGACCCAGTATGATGAAATAAATGAGGATTTCAAAGGTTCCGATGACATACTGAGTGATCCTGTCAGCGGGAATGCAGAGCTGAGCCGTCGCGCTGTACCGCACATCTTTCCACAGCATCAGTGAGAAACCGGCCGTAGACACCACCCAGCATATCACACTAGTCAGAATTCCCTTCTTTAAGGTCATCCTCAAGAGATACCCATAGGGGAAGACCACTGCTGCATACTTATCTACACAGATAAGCAGTAGGCTGATCAGGGACAGGTTGGAGGCCAGAGAGAAGAAGTAGGCGGCCCATCTACACATAGCCTCAGACAGGAACCACCCCCCTAGGCTGCCAGAGATGGCTGAGGGCAGCAGGACAAAGAAACCCTGGAGGAGGTCAGCCAGGCATAGGGAGGCCATGTAGATGCCCTGGATGCTGAACTTGTGGTAGTTAGGGAGGATGGTTACCATGCCAACCAGGTTGGAGATCAGGGTGGCTGCTACGAGGCTGAACTTAAGGACTGTTATTATGGTGTAGTCCTTGGGTGGCTGATCTTGGGAGTTTGCATTGAGAGCCTCCATGGGGGAATAGGTAGAAGAATTCATTGTTCTCTATTTTATCCTTGGTGTGATAAGTAAATATTGTGTTTCAAGCTCCTTCTTTCTGCAATCATAAGACTTAAACATTTATAAAAAATGCCTAGTTGATATGAAACACTCTAGACTAGCCCAATAGGATTCTGTCATTGCATTTGTTCGAATTCACTAAATGCTGCTTTAAGAGAAAAAGTTATTTTGTTTTAGAAAGAGAGAAATAATTTTCGGGGCAATAATTTTAACTGATGTATTATAAACTGTTTCATGTGTCGTGGCATTTGGCAGGATAGTTACGTTAAACACAAAACCTCGCATGAAGGGTAGATTCACCATGAGTCGGACACATACCCTGAGATGGACAGTGAAATTTGAAGTTATTCATGCACAAAAATGCTTCTGGTGTTTGTTATTTGGAAAGATTAGCACTTAAACTTTACCCTTATATACAAACAAAGAGCTTAAAATGCTTGAATAACCACAAAATCGGGTGTCCGTCTCAAAGTATGTGTCGACTCTAGGTGAATCTACCCTAAGCCTAACGCGCGAATAAGTCACACCTAGACTTCGGGCCAGAAATACTCACGTCTTCCATACGAATATACACAAAGAAATTATAGATCAGAGGTGTGTGGAACTTGCCTTTACAACCTACCTTTGATGCAGAATGTTAAGAACAGGTGTTGGGTGATCCTGTTTGTTCTAAGGCCCTCTATGTTAATCTACTCCCTCAGTGCCTGGTTATGAGGTCTGGTAAGAGCAGAATGGTTGGCAAGTGTTGTCCTTGACAGAGGCTGCTACAGTGTCCACTGCCACAGCAAACTCTTCCTTTATATGGGGCAGCTTCTAAGGCCTACAACTAGATTAGTGTCTCAGTGTTCCCATTTCAGGACTAGTGTGGCCAGAGTCTCCATTAATGGGAACGCTGATGCAGCAAAACTAATGGAACTGGGAGGAGTGGTTTCAAATCTGAAGGGGGGGGGGCACTGCCTCAGATTATCTATTATTATCTACTATTGGAGCAGCAGAAGGGATGGCTAAAACCTCAGTATGTGTTATTTGAGAACCTAATGTCCTTAACTCTACCCCCACCTGCTCCTGCATGAACCCATCTTACACTCTGTACTCAACTCTTTAAGGATGACATGATACATTAATGCATCATACCCTTGGTCGTCATGATGCATGAATGCAGCCCTTGCCAGGGAGTATCTCACGAGTGCTGCATTCTAGTATCATGCCGACCCTCTGGGATGTAGACACCCCCGAAGCACCGGTGAGTTACTTGCCAGGGCTGCATTGTTGCATCATGATGACAATTGTCATCTTTTAGTGACATGCCGTCCTTAAAGGGTTTAAAACCCTTGACGCACGACATCACGTCTCAGGATCTCGGGTTCATTGCCGTCATTATGTAGCAAAGCACCGCCAGCGAGTAACTCGCCGGTACTGAATTGAATTGCATCATCCCAACACTTTGGTAGTTTATCAACCCTGTAGGCTCGGTATGGTGTATGAACCATTGGCGAGTTACTCGCGAGGGTGGCATTTATACATAATGTCAATAAAATGGCATGGAGCATCCGAGTCCTTAAAGGGTAAACCCTGAAGTTCTCAGAGTTGTTTTGTTTTGTAACCTGAACTTCCTAAGCTGCTGTTTTGTTACCTGAACAGTTTGGGGTTGGCTGATAAGAGTGCATGTCAATAAGGTCGGTTATCCCGTTATATAAAGTGTAAAATGAAACTACCCATAAAGAGGCTTTTTGTGAAAGATAAAGCTTTAACCCTTTAATTACAGCATGATGTAGTAATGCATCATGACCTTGGTCGTCATGATGCATGAATGCAGCCCTGGCAATTAAGTTACCCACTGGTGCATCATGACGGCAAATGTCCGCATACTTAATAAGGCTTCATATTCTCTTGTCTACATGACTTGTCGCTGTCGGCCCTGGATAGGGTGTGTAAGTAACCCGATACCACGCAAAAAAGGGTGTTGAAATAACCTCGAATCAGGACAGGAAGTGATGTCACGCAATGGGAGTTTTGGAAAAAATATTATTTCTCAACAAATAGGGATCTCTACTGGAAATCCTTTCATATTTTTGTGTGTTAGACATGTATCCTCCCTGTCAATATCATGGTTTACATAAGAAATTTACATGGAAGGAGAAATTTGGATGTTTTTCCGAGCCCCCATACTTAAAGCGTGCCGGGCCGTGGCTTCCTGTCCTGATTCGAGGGTTTTCGTCACCCGCACAATTGAATGTAAACGGGTAGGCTTTTGCCCCCTATTGGTGCATCGAGCCAGCCCCCGAGGAGTGTAGCAACCTGGTAGGTTCGGCATGATGCATTTGCTTTGATACACTCTGATCCATGGACGCAGCCCTGGTAAGTGACTAGCTCTATTGCTGTACTCGTGCTCCATACTGTATCAAATCACTATGCTGCCCTTGAAGGGTTCAACTGAAAGTGGCATTCTGACCGGTGGGTTCCCACTCACAATTCTAGTACTGTTCTAGTCTGCTATGTGGTAGGTGCAAGTGGTGAGAATGCCCCTTTAAGGTCTTCCTTATTGTTCGTTTTAACCTTCCTGACCTTGCACTTATCAACAGCCAAAAACCATTAGTATGTGAACTATTAAAAACCATCAGTATGTGTTTCAGTTTACCCAATCCTACCCAGTAAAACTTGGCCGACCCTAGATGTTCTTGTACAATTTTAAACAACTTAGATTTAGCGTAAGAATGTTTCTCCAATCATTTCACACATTTTACCAAAGGAAATTTAATCCAGATTATCAGTAAATGACTTGTCAAATGCACAAACAATGGAATATTGCTTTATAATAGCTTTCTTTTAAGGTAAATTTTGCATTTTACTTCAGGCCTCAAAGTAAGTGATTTTATAGATCTGTCAGGTTGCTAGTACTGTTAGTGGACAATTCCACACGAGATGAAAAATAATGTATAGTGATAGATTTTTAATTACTTATTTTTATTTAACTGTTCATAACATACAACCAGTGGTACCGTAAGGTCTCCGGAGATAATCCATCCAGTGAAATTGTGAAAACATAATTTAAAATTTGTTTGATCAGTTTTACAATAACTTTCAGGTTCCATCCATTTTCTGCAGCAGAGATAACAGTCTGGCAACTTAGCTACTTTCAACAGGCGAGTATATAAAGATGGATGATACAAAATGTAAACAATTACAATTACAGCAAGTGCTAGCAGTCGGTGTGATTAGGTATTGGCTGTATTATGAATTGCAGAACACATGGATCCATCCAATATATGTTATACAGGATTGGCTGGGGTATTGACGGAAGAACTCGCCAGATGGCACCACTCTTACCACCTACCTGGGCCACCTGGCTCCTTACCCCAGTCAGTGCCTCATGTCCACCCCCCTGGCAAGCTTTCACCACCTCGACCTCGTTTCCCGAGCGTCATGGCTGGCACCAAAGGTTGCTGGTTAAAATAGTTCCTGTGCGCTTGGTGCTGTTGTATTAAAAGTGCAGATGGGTACCGCGTACGAATCCCCCCAATATACGGGGGAAGTGATGCGGTCATGGCCTCCTAAATACCAGCGATGTCGCTCGGACTTGTCCAAGCACGAGTTGGGGCCAGCTTGCCCCCCTGGGTGCCAGGACAGACTCAGTTTTTTTCTAATATATACATTTACACTTTACTTGTTATTACTTGTTAATAGATAGGCCGGTCTTTATTTACAACCATCTCAGGCCCAACCGCAGTTATCCCCGTTTATACCTTCTATCCTCATCTCCTCCTCGTCAATACCCAGGTTGGCAGCTGCTGTGTGCTAGAAATGTCATTTTGACATACACATGCATCGTAATTATTAATTACAGCCTAACACACCATCTACCAATTTAAGCCCTATTTTTAAATTGGTGCATTTTTGTGGTTTAGTCATCTGGTCATTGTGTTAAGAAAATAACATGTTCAAAAAGAAAATCAAGATATTCAGGAATATTTATTATATGTAAATGAGGTAATTACCACATTGGGATTAAAGGGCAACATGTGAGCTTTAATTAGGTCTGACATTTCAAACTTTGCTATTAAGGAAGCGGTGCCCATAAAGAGGTTGCCAGGAGCATTCCTAGACATTGATATGCCTCTGAGTGTAAAGCCACCCTCACGGTCACACCCACCCGTGAATCAAGTGCAGACAAGTGGATTGGTATAGCTCATATCTATTTAATTCAAATTCTAAATGAGCATAGATCTGAGAATTAAACCAAATATAAGCTTACTGAAGGTAGGCAGCACTTAACGATACACATAGTAGCCGGTATATCATTCAGAAATTACGATCATGTTTATTACTAGACAAAGATCTTGTGGTCTTAGAACAATCTATAATATGAGATGATTAGACACAAGTTATAAGTGTTGTGACCAGCTTCTTTGACAGCTTCTGCCTGCGCAATACTTCTGCATACTAGTAGATATAACCACAAGAACAAAAGTCACCTTTAACTAATTTCTTTTCTAACAAATCAATGTTTTAACAGAGTCATGTCTTAATTGTAGGTATACTTGTGTTCGAGTAGGTACACTGCTAAAAAACAATGATATGAGATTATTAAGGGTGTTTGCTAGGGATTTTGGTAGTTAAAAAAAAAAGAAATTGCTAAAACAGGCATAACCTCTGTTCCATTAGGAGCATTTATAAAATTCAAAAACCTATGGATAGCTAAATGCACACATGGGGTGAATCTGAGGGTACTTTAACCAGGCGGCTATGATAAGGACACAAGAGCTATACCTATGGATACTATGGATACTATGGATACTATGGATGTTCAATTGTTGTCCATCACATGTATGTCCTCCAGTGAAATGCAGCCTTTGTTAGATAATGTTTTAATTTTGGGTGTATTTGTATTAGAGCAGTTGCACAGCTAAAAATAAATGATATAAGATATGATTTATTTCGGGTGTCCACTTGGCATGTCAATGACCTCACCATAGGCAGGGGGTGGCTGCAGGCTGTATGGTGGGGGGTTGGTGACTTGGCTTGTGTAGGGCGGCGGCTGTGGTGAGGTGGGTCCAATACCTTCACTGTTCACAGGTGGTACATAAGGTTGAGGCCTTGTGGTGCCTTGAGGAGTGGGTTTTATACAGGTGCAGTATCTCTTGTGTAGAAATACAGCAACAGTTACCACTGACACACAGATGGCCACGACCACTCCGATCACGATGCCGATAATAGAAATGGTTCCAGAAGAAGCCGGAGGAGGGCTAAGCGATGGATTCACTGTTGGCAACACTTCATCTACAAAACCTACAGGCGTAAAATAGATGAAATAAAGTTCATTAAACATGAGCTCACTTAATAATGACCCACTGTAGCATAATGATACCGGCCATTCCACGGCCACATAGTGCTTTAATTTACTATCTATGTAAGAAATTTGATTTTTTTTTTAAAGAAATTGCTAAAATAGGCATAACTTCTGCTCTAATAGAAGCATTTACAAAATTCAAAAACCTATGGATGACTAAATGCACACAGGCGGCTATTCTAAGGGCACCTCACACAGGCGGCTATAAAAAACCACGCATGAGGCTCGCCTTTGTACTCCTTATGTGCGGAGAACCCTGCTTTAACCTGTTAAGCTATACTGACCCAGAAGATTACCCACATCCTTGATTATGGGCATCCCTAACTGCTATTACTATATAACATGGGGGATTTATAGGCCAAAAATCCACCATACGGAAGGGAAAATGAGGATATTTTAGTATTTGGGTTGAAAAAAATAATTTTATTTTATAATAAAAATTATGACAGTTGGAATATTATTTTTTCTCTCTCAGAAATAGAGGCATCATCCGTTTTTGACTGGATGATGCCAATTGCCTTAACCCGTAGCTTTAAAGTAGGGTTAACAGGTTCATGTGTGCTATGATCTATACATACGTATGTTATTACACTCGTTGTCCACCACATGTATGTCCTCGAGCGAAATGCGGCCTTTGTTGAATATAGTTGTAAACCCGATCTGAAAGGTAAAGGAAACGGCCATAGCAGGAATGTGTAATGTAACAACTATAAAAAATATTTTAAAAGCAAAAAGCTAGGGGGTCACCAATAAAATGAAAAGTTATGAATTTTATATATTTATTTTGTCTTAGCTATAAATCTAAATTCCCACACTGATATTCCTAGGCTCCCTATACGCCCAACCTCTCAGTCACTAGTGCCTAACCTAGTAAGTCATTTTTTGGCTCCCTATATGACCAACCTAGATTAGTTATTATTGTCAGGTTGGTCACTACTGACCAACCCACCTTAGTCTTTTTAGTTCCAGGGGGAGCCACTGAGTGGTCATCACAGGTGGCCCCAACTAGTGGTATTCAAATACAACACACCAATGATAGACCTAGGTTAGCCACTCCTTGGCCATTTTTGAATATAACTTTGCCATTGTGACTAACACTCATATGACCAACCTATGTTAGTCTGTACTGACTAACCCTTTCAACCTATGGATTTTCAGTGCACCCTAAATTCTGAACCAAACCCCCAGTACGGGTAGTGGGTGTCCTGGTGGCTAATGATTGCCATACATAAAGGTATAATCACCAGATGCCAAATAAATTGGTTGAATAAGGAAAAGTACCATATATTGGAATACAAATTTAGAGAATTTTCATGAGCTTCAATTTTTACCACTAGGTGGCCTATTTGTAGGAACTGTATTTCCCTTTAATAGAGATACAATCATTGAATACAAACTCAATGACAAATAGGTACTTGCTTTGCAGGAAGAGGCAAAGGGAGACATTAAGGACCAGGCATATTGAATCAAAGGTGAGGAAAAGGGGAGGTAAGGTAGGCAAAGTTCAAACTCCTGTGGCATCTGAATGGGTCCAATTACAGGTAATATCAACATACCTTTGCAGGGACTGGTAAATCAATCTGTATTTTAAACCGCACTTTCTGGGAGGCTATACTCTGTCGTATCGTCTTCAGGTGCTCCTCATGTAAACCCACAACAGGGTGTTTGAAGACCAAAAGAGTTTGTGCTGGGTTTATGTTGTAATCAAATATGACTTTTCCAACCAGGCATTTCCCTCTGCTGACAAGCCAGCTCTCTGTGTGTGCAGAGGCACGTGCAGACATACTACTGCATATCAGCCGTCCTTAAAGAAAAAGGGAATGAAAAATATGATACACAACAACAGGGGCTTTGTGATGAATCTGCTGCAGTTATGCTGGGTTCTTAGATGAGGCAAACATAATAGGTGCCTTTATGGGATTTATACCACAGCGGGCACGGAGAACAAAGCATTTCACACCTCTTGTATACTGCATACAGCTAGTGGTATAAGGAGTAGAGAAGGAGTCTATAAGGCTCCTTCACTGTATTTCGCGTACAGACTGGAACACATCCTATAATTACTACATATATATATGTAGAGAGAGAGAAAATGAATCTTGAAATTTATTTCAGCTTTTTACATATTAACATATTTAAAATGAAAACAATTGTCGTAATATGAAGTGAGCCTCAAATGCTGAACTAGAATTAAAGATAAATTTTCATACATGTGTTTACATATATTCACAGCCAGAAAAGATTTTATATATATATATATATATATATATATATATATATATATATATATATATATATATATATATATATATATATATATCCCCCCCTTTCTCTTCAATAGGGATGAAATACAGAAGAACATTACCATTCAGGAATGAGCAGCCATCATCTGTAGTCCAGGCATCTTTAACCACATCAGCCTCTAAGAAGGAGATCACACAAAGATTTACAGTTTCTCTTCTTTCCTTCACATATGTAAAATTGGGGGTTTAGTTCATAGAAAAGGGGATGGTTTAATACACTAGATTAAGAGAAACCGTTTACACATCGACCACTTTTTTCTTAATTTGAGGATTTGGCTTATAAGTGGGGTCGGTCTGTAGTCAGGATTTTATGGTAGGCAGACTTTACATAGTGGTCACTTGACAGTACTCTGTGTTCAGGCGGAGATAAACCCTGCTATTCATCATGAAATTCTTCAGCCCTTAAACGCTGTTAAGGTCAATGGAGTTAATTCCAAAGAGGTAAAATTAACACAATTGTCATACTATGATGTGAGCTAAATGCTGAAAATATGTCAAAGAGTTATTTTCTTGCAACTTACCATAAAAGGGGCAGAGTCCAGGCATCACGCTGATGTCATCCACTGATATTCTGGTGTCAGGGTTAGACCCTTTACTAGCAGTGATCTTTACCTACAAATGATGACATCAATAGCATTTATTATGATAATGCATGAGGAAAGTGATCATATTGTGCTTGGCTATGCTTGATATTGGGAGTTTTGAGCATACAAAACTAACTCTATAACTGATAACCTCTAACCATACAATTTACATCCTAGGGCAAACAAAAATACAAAATGCTGTTGTATATAGTATATAGGTTTGTGCCATTTGCTTTATTTCTACTGGGAGTCATCTCTTATATAAAGACATTAATAGGCAGAAAATGTGTGTAGCATTGTCATTTTGTTAAAGAAAATTAGTGCTAGCCGTTTGTCACATGTCAAAGAAAATCATTTGAATAATTACAGTTTTGTCACATCCCAGACCTGACTCCTCACAAAACAGATTAGCCTGGGCCTGTAACCACTTCGCACCATACCTCCCTGCCCGCTGCCAGACCTCGGTTATACCCCTGTGTGAAAAGGGAAAAAATTTAAAAATTCAATTTTTTTAAGACAAGAGCTTAGCAGTGGTCTGTACTAATCAAAATATTAAAATATCAAAATATGCCATTTGAGGAACATTTATAATAGTTGTGAAGGGGTGGGACCACTCTGTATATTAGTGACAGTCTATAGAGTAGAGGGGGCACGTATGACAAGTCATCATTCCTTGAGTCCTCCTGTTCAAGAGATTGAATATCTGCCCCCAACATCCCAATTTAAAAAGTGTATGTATAAAATCGTATATATCTATATATGGCATCCACTATTAACCAACTTTAAGCATGGCATGATGCTCTCAAGTTTATGTTCATTTGCTTATCACCAATGCCGATGCAAAATGCTGACCCATTGAGTATAGATTTTTATTTGGTAAATACCTTCAATTATAATGAGCGTTTTTCAGTTAGAGCCAAGATGGTACTAGGTATACATTGAATCACAGTCTTGATTGTCTCTTTCATGGGTTATACTTTTAGTTGTATTACTAGGGGCTCTAAAGGCCCTATGGCCTATCTTCAAGTGTCAGAGAGCTTTTAAATGAGTCTACTGACTCACTCATCTGCTGTTCAGCACGGAGACGGTCCCAGAGGCAGGAGCCCCTATATTCAGGACTAGTACTGTTCAGATAACAGTCTTTTGTGAATCGTTTCAGTTTGAACTTCAGTTTGTTGTTTCCATGCAGGTTCCGTCTTGGCTGCGCAAGGTTGTCAGGATCAGTTGAGCGTTTCTACATCATGGTCAGCAGCTGGCTGTGTCTCACGACCTTGTGCCAATGTTTTTGTCTCTGACCAGGTGCCGTCTCTGACCGGGTGCCGTCTCCGACCTGTTGTCAGAGGAATGTGTTTTTTATTTGTTAACCTATACTCATATATATAAGGATTTGTAAAAACTTTATGGCAGATGTTATGTAATTATAATTAGCCTCCTGCTGTTGGTAGAAGGTAACTAGACTCCCAAAATGATGTCCGGTCAGAGATGGCACCCGGTCAGAGATGGCACCTGGTCAGAGACGGCACCCGGTCAGAGACAAAAACATTGGCCCAAGGTCGTAAGACACAGCCAGCTGCTTGTTCCTTCTGGTGTGTAGCTTACCCAAGTAGGCATCCAAGTGCAGGCTGTCCACGTTGGCTATTCGAGGCTCGTGTATTTTGTTACATATTCTCAGGCAGTCATTTTGGATGGTTTATAGCTTTCGGACTGCCCAGGCGGGTCTGTTGTCTAGGATCAGTGGGCAATATTCCAAGCATGGGAGTACCACTTGCTTGTAGAGTAGCATGGGAGTTTCCTTGTCCATGGATTTCTTGGTTTTCCACATCTGAGGGTATTTGGAGTGGACAGTTCCAATCGCTTTCTTCAGGTGGGGCCCAAAGGTCAGGCGTATTTTCCTTGAGGGGATGGTTTTCATGGCCTGGTTGGCTCCATAGTAGATTAGTCTAGTACATTAAGTCCATGGGGGATTATGGTGCAGAGTCTGTGCATCCAACGTTGTTCCTCCTGGTTCCTTTCTGCAATTCCCTCGGGTGATTTGGGGGAATGTTTGATAAAGCTTAGGGTGCTGATGATTGGACCATCTTCCTTCTGTGTTGGGACAGGATCTAAATTGACGGGCAACAGTGGTGTCATAAGTAACATTCTTGATATCTCCCATATGCCCGTTGAATCTTTCCAACGTCTGTCTATCACAACTCCCAGATAGTTGAAGGTGTGATCTACCTTCAAAGGCCAGTTGTGGAGGTTGATGTCAAGTTCCCTCAGGTTGGACGGTGATGTTTTTGGGTAAGCCTGTAACACCTTGGTCTTAACTTGGTTTACAGTCTTGGTTTACAGTTTGGAGTGCATCAACTCCATATCCTTAATAGATCATTTAAACACTTCTGATTCATAAATACAGTATTGGTAAATTACTCATTGTATATATATATATATATATATTTATATATATTTATGTATGTATATATATATATATATATATATATATATATATATATATATATATATATATATATATATATATATATATATATATATATATATACAATGTATATGATATATATATGTATATGATAACTAAAATTTGATGTGAATATCAGTCAGTTACACGTGAGTTGCTTGTGTACTTACCATTCTGCAACCAGCTTACCAGGGTCAGGTCCGTCCATGTAGTACCAAAATGACAAACAGTTCTCCTGAAAAATCATAAAAAATTCAGTTTGAGAGAAAGTATATTTCAAATGATTTAGGAATGGATTTCAATTGTTCATTTTTCAAGATGGAAACATTTTGCAACCAAACAATTAATGATATTTTATTTATACGATTGTAGGTTCAGCTAAATTAAAAATGCCCTTTTCCATAATCAAGTAAAGGAGGTCGAGCTGTAAGATTTAAATCTAGATTTAAGTTGCAATAAACCACACCTTCTGAACCAGCTTTCCAGGTTTGAACGTCATCTTCAAGTCGTAACGTGTAGAAATAAAGTGGGTCTGCAGAAACATACCATAACCTAATAAAGATAAATCACAAAAAGCACTATGACTCAGAGGGTCACCCCTATCCTGGGAAGAATATATTCCACTTTGCAAAGCCAAAGCAGTCATCCTTCAAATTCTGCAGTCTATGTATAGTATACCACTGCCTAGACTACTATTACTATGTATAAACTGTACTGCCTATATTGCCTGTACCACTCTGCTTGCCTGACTTATTTATAGCACCCTACTGTGTTACAACTACATACACATAAAGTGTATGTCTTTCTGTTTGTATCTACCTGTCTGCAGTCAGTCAACACACATATACATATTATCATATTGAAATACCGAAATTCCATGGCGCTACTGCTGTTGTATAAGCTCATCTGAAATAGCCTTTCAGGCTGCCTTGTGTTACGACGTTCTTTCCCCTCCTGACTAGGAGGTTTGATTTGCCAATATGGTTGTGTGTAAAGGTGCCATCGAAACTAGTTTAAGTTTTCTGCATACGAATTTCACCACATTTCAGACTTTGGATACAGTCGCCGGTTATGGGTTAAGTTAGTTAGTTAATTCATTCGTCTATTCATGCTACCACATGTAGCACTGACAAGGTGATTTCTATTATAATCATCATTTATTCATTATATTGTCCCACACCTGCTGGTGACAGACATTTATCAACTATCAATGAGTGGGCATGAGACCCTAATATTGTGAGAAAGTATACGTATTCTATACAATCCGCTCGCTACTTTTTTGATTGTTGATGTATTTTGAAATATCATTTATGAAATAAATACACATTGCAAAATCAAATAGTATGGGCATAGGGTATAGAGTAAATGTAGATAATTTCGCTGATATATATTTTCACAGATTTGCTAAAAAGTACAATTTTAAATTCACGGATTTTGAAAATTGGTATACCTACAACTTTATTGGATAACTATTTGCAGTGTGCATATTATGTGGATTTTAAAATCTGTGAAATCCGTGTAAATATGTACAGGGCAAAATATAATATGTTTACAGTATATATACACTGTTAGTTAATGTAGCTGAGCAGTAGAATCTACTGTCGTTTTACAGAATATACTACGGTATAAGTGTACATAGGCAGTAGAATCTATTGATGATTTACAGTATAAAAGGACATATTTTGGGTTTCACTATTTACAATGTATGTAGGATACCAAAGCACAGTATCAAAGGGTGATATCGTGGTTTAAGTAGTTCCCCCTCTTGCCCCCTATTCCACCCTACCGCTCCTGTCAGCCTTACCTGTGGTGTGGTCTGATTGGGGTCCTATCGAAGGACGATTTGTCTCTTGGGCAAAAACCCAGCCACTGTCCGCTGTTATGGCTCCAAGAATGCTTGTTTCAAGGTTGTGGGCCCAGAACCCACTCTGCTGTCTGGGGGTATCTATTGACATGGTGTACAGTGGATTTAAGTGTAAACTTCCAGAAATGAGGAACAAACCAAGGTTATTTTAATCAAATGATGCTTGTAAGTAACTCGCCAGACATGCATTCATGCATCATGACAACTCTTCAGGAGTGTATCAACCTTATAGAGTTGACATGAAGGATTAATCAAATGCCATCGATGGATACTAATAGCGCAGCAAGGACCAAATGTGACCCAACCATTGGCTTTTTAAGGTGTTTTCAATGGGGGATAACATTGTACATGATTCTTTGTGATTCTTTTGTTTAGGGTAACATATGATGTACTTACTGTACCTGATTAGACACTATACATATGATTTTTATATATAGTCTAACTTACCATCATAGTCCTTACAGAAGGCATGAGCGTATGTGTTGTGGGACAAGTCTGTACATGCAGTGTTATCCGTACAGACATCAGCTTCACTCACACACTCCCGGTTATAGCAGCTGAAGAGACCTGGCCCACACGGGGCTACAGCATTGAGGGATTGAGTGAGGAGAAAGTATGCAAACATCATTATATATAAAAATGCAAAGATGACCGTTCAGGGTTTTCCATGCCAAATTTATATTTTTTTGGGGAATGTCTTCTCCCCTAGAATCTCCAATGTTTGATATCTCCAGATGCAGGGAGCCCCAATAAAGTACAACTAAACTATAGAAATCTAAAATTGTTTAATATGATAACATATATAACATATACAGTTTTATAATTTTTTGAGACACATGTGCTGTACATAGCCTGTATCTAAATATATGTATTAGAGACGTGAGAAACCCGCCTTGGTTGTGCATGCCATGTGTGTAGATCTATATCTTAGTTGACTCTGTAAGTATGTGTGTGGAGGTGTGTGAATGAATTTGTCTCTGTGTGCTAAACATCATTATCTGTAGATCGCATATATACTCTTTAGTTTTGTAGAACATAGTTTTGTAGTGTAGTTTAGTGAACTTATTATATGACACATAGGACAGTAATGAACTCCCCTTTGTTGTTAATAAAAGCTATTATTAATAATATTATGATATAGAGTTATTGTGAAGGAAAGGGAATCCCTCACTCTTTGATCCATATGTTGTAGGCTGGTATTCAAAGTAGAAAACACTGGGCCAGGATGATTCAGAGTGTAAAGTAAACTCCAGGAATCTCTCTCCTTTTAAATTGACTGAAATGGGAAATGGAGACCACTATATAGACACAATGAAATTTGAATGATAGTAAAACTAGATACCTGTGTTAAGAGTATTTGCCTCGTTATAACAGAGTGCTTGTTGTGACAGAGTTGATTATAATGAATCTAAGGGAAATGGGACTGAAAGATATGCACTAAGGTCCCTTTTCTCAGATCGTGTAAGGCCAAAAGAAAATGTATGTTTCAGGTAACATGGAAAGAAAATGTAGGGTCGGTAGGTCGGATTTCTTTTATCAAACTTTTTTTTTTAAACATGAAAGTACTAGCCAACCTCTCCGAGGACCCAAAAATTGACCAAAAAGGGTAAAAATACGGAAATTTCTGCAAAATTGCATAAAAAACGTAGGGTCGGCCCTGTTTTGATAGGGTCGGTCGGGTGATCTGAAACAAACCTTTTATTCTTTTGGCCTAACTGGATGATTGGATATGAGTGATGTTTTGATACATATTGACTTCACCTATACACTGTTGTATATCAGCAGAAGATCAAAAAACTATTTCAAAACCTAAAGAATGAATTGAGGTGAGGAAAACTTGCATTTCTCCCCCTTTATTTCTAAATGAGACTGATAACTAAATAACGGAACATATCATTGTTAATGAATGATTGATGATGTAGTCGAGAAGAAATGTAAACTAAAAATTGGTCAAACTGAAGTGGCCAAACTGTTCTCACCACAGAATGGCTGTGTCCATAAATTCTCAGGCAAAGGGCTGTTGGCAGCATCATTAGAAGTACACTCTCCTTGCCAATCATAGTCATACTGCATTGTTCCACTGGATGTTGGCACATTGATGGTTAATCTACTGTTTGATGATATCACAAACTGGCGTAGAGTAAGGCATAGTTTCTGTACTGAGGCATTATCAGCAAAAAGCCTGCAAACATATAAATTAGTAATAAAAAAAAAGATTTAAATAAATTCACTGAAGACCGCTACAGATTGGTACAACCCAAGTAACATGCCCAGTTGGCGCCCAGTTGGGTTTACCTTGGGAAACCTTGGGCTAGACTGGGCTGTGTTTTGGGCTGGGCAAATCCATGGGCTTCAGTGGGGCCCCAGTTGGGCTAAGTGAATTTTATAACATGCCTTGTAAATATCCCCGACATCTTGAATCATGCTCTCTATTAATAAATTTCCAAGTATGAACATGTTATATTCACTATTGTGTAGGAAATGTATGATTGGGCTTTAGGTGGGCTTAGACTGGGCCAATTTTCTTTTTCAGAAATGCTTTATGGAAGTCCCTAACAGTGTGAATCAAACTCTCCTTTAGAAAGAAAATTAATTAATAAATTTTGTAATGGTGATTTGGCTAGAAAATCATAGTTGGGCTTTCGTTGGGTTTGATGTGGGCCTCCCAACAAGTAGTTCACAGCTTTGACACTAGATGGCCATGTGGTTCTAAGCGTTGACACTAGATGGCCTCTGTATACCATGTAGAGAGAAATCCTCCAATTCAAGATCACTTCTTCATAAATACAATACAGCCAAAATATGCCATGCAGTTAATACATGTATAAGAATGAAGATATTTTAATGCAGTTTGGATAATATATGGAAGTTACCAATATATTGTGTAAAGAAATGTAGAAAATGAAGTATTAACCTGGAGACCCCTGTGGTTCAAAATGAAATATGAGACATGGACCCACATATCCCTAAGATATCAGCTAAAGATCTGATGGCTAGGATGAAATAGTATCTAGACTTACTAAAATAGCCACTTGCACAAGTTCTATCTTTGCTGACTTGAACCTAATGAATACCTTTTCTATCTTTCATGTAGAAAATGTATGACATGAAAGGCTTCCTGCAGGGATATGCTAGCTGAATACTACTTGGGCCAGCCCAACCTGTGCCCATCATAAGCCCAGTTAGATATTAGTCATTAACTTAATATATTGCTATATATCAATTAAAATCAATTACTAGACTGCCCTATTATGTAAGTTGTAAACCTAAAATATGAAGGCGGGGCCCGTCCAGGGCCCAGTCGGGGCCCAGTTTGGGCTAGCCCGCTTGGGCGCGGACATTTGCCCAGTGCCCGTTCTCGCAGGGCCCCAGTCAGGGAGCCCAACTGGGGCCCAGTTGCCAGCCCAACCGGGGCCCAGTTAGGTTTGCTACTTGGGAAGGCCTATAACTACTTTATACCACCAGCTTTATGCAGTATACAAGAGGTGTGAAATGCTTTATTCTCCGTGCCCGCTGTGGTATTCATGTGAAATGCTTTATTCTCCGTGCCCGCTGTGGTATGAATATTCATATGGAATGTAAGATCTATGTACATACAAACACACTCACTTGTATGTGTATGTGCCTGTGTCATGGGAATACTTGAAGGGATAGTTGTAGCTGGTGGCATGTCCAACCTGCCCATTGTATGCCACCATGTTTATGGATATAGATGCACTCCCACACTGAAGAAGACATACACCTAGAAGTTGGAAATAGTCACATTAATGTTGCCGACGGATTATTAGCCTGTTACCAATCATGATACCTCTGTATAGTGAGCTATGTAGATGGATTTCTACATGTAGTTGATTAGAAAGTGTGCGGGTCAGCACCGCCATTCATGAGTCAATGTCCCGATCTGTGAGTGAAAATGCTTACTTGGCTCTCTCTCTTATCCTTTCTTCCCCTCCTGTGCTCTACCTCACCACTCTCTATCTCCCTCCCTAATAAACATTAAACTACTTACCTAATATGAAAGCCACGCCTACACTATCTTTGTTAGAAGCCATCTCACTTCTATATTTCACAACTTGTGCACAGGTGTAAGGAAGTAGGAAATACGTCAGACTGTGTTATCTTAGTTTCATTGTTTATTCTCTGCACGAGTGTCTTATCAACATGACCCTTCAATAAGCAGGCAAGGTAACTACGCAAAGGGACATGCCATTTATAATATTAGGATGGGGACAAAAAGAAATATAGGTTGCTTAGAATTAATATTTCTCAGGTTATGCATTTTGTATAGACATATATTTGGGAGGAAATTACAACCTAAGGGTATGATCATTTTTTAACAACAGGGGGCGGGGTTAAACAATTTGGACCCCTTGACCTTGACTTATAAAATATCCAGGAACTTCCAAATTGGGGCCTAACACCAGATTCGGGAATGGCCCCTATTAGGGAAGGGTCGATCTAAAAATGACTAGTATCGACTTAAAAACATATTTTGTAGTTCCATATGAAACTCACCTTATAGATCAAGGTTTTGAGGGACCATTAACAATATTTTGAGGTATGGATGGCTAAATAATAGTGTGTAATTAAATAAATTGCAGGAGTAAAACGAGAAATAAGTCCTGATCGTCATGGTTGCCATCTTGACGTGACGGCAGAGCCACTTCCGGTTTCTGGGACTATTTTATGGAGAAAGAAATAAGGGGGTGCGGGGGCAGAGCCCCCGATTTATTACATATGACCTCCAAATACCCCTGTCAATAAATATATGGAAATTTAAATCGGGGGCTGGGCCCCCAAACCCCCCTTTAATTCTGGTCTTTTGGTGGAATCATAAAGAAAAGCACCTAGCCCCCTTCTAGTAATAAACGGCAGATATGAGATGGTGTTTGAGAGGCGTGACAGAAATTCAATATCCTAATATAGGCTTCAGTAAGTCACTGCTATTAGATATCCGCGAGATCAGATAAGGTTTGTAGATGAGCTATGTCAAACTAAGTTGGGATAGGTCTATGGCAAGGCAGTAATTCCAGTT
>OX381706.1:15593974-15894446 GCA_947462335.1 Harmothoe impar
TATCACAAGGCAGTAATTCCAGTGGATTCTCAGTTGATTGCATCAATCAATAAACGTGTTTTACAAATAACCGATTGTCACGTCATTATTATGGAACCATCATGAGAGAGGGGGTGAAGAAAGATACGGAGCAACAGCATGAGCACATCCTTAGTTCTTGTGACTGCATACCACTGATGAAATCTTGACAGTTAAGAACAGAAAGGGAAGAAATCAAAGATAATGCATGCTGAGGAAAACAATCATTTTTATTACAACGACTTATCATGTAAATTCTCCCTGTAAGATTATTATTGACTGGAAATTTTACAGCAATAATACAGTCAGTGAATTGATTCTAAGCTAAAAGTGCTCCAACCAACAAACCTCGACATTGATAAAAAGTGAGACTATGGTAATTCACACTTAGGGAGTGTTCATATATGAAAATGCTTTTACTGCCCCCCCCCCCCCCCCCCAATCCTCGAGCACACGTGGAATGTTTTGTGCTGCCCCCCTTGGTCGAAAATTTGAACTATAGGTACGTGCTGGCTTTTTTGCTAAAACGGGCATAATTTTCTGACCTCCCCCCCCCCCCTCCCCTCAGGAGGGGTCGAAGATTTTTACACCCTCCCCCAAACCCACCTCTGTAACTGATAAATGAACACTCCTTATTAAGTTGAATGAAAACTCTCAGCAGTGGATCACAGATATCATTGTTTAACAAACGAGAGATATCGTCTAACAAGAGGCAGACTTTCAGATGCTAATGTTATAACTTTTATCGTATCTTTTATCAAGTCCTACCATATTTTGATTGAACGTCAAAATGCGGAGTCTCTGATGAAGATTACCGAAAGATCACTATGAACTACAGAAACTCTGATGTGGAATATACAAAACAAAGATATCAAATATTGAGACTTTGATTTCATGTTATCTATGCAATACACATATCAAAAGTTACATGTCTAATATTGCACCTTTAATATCAAGGGTGTTATTAATTTTGTGTGTGTATTCAAATAATCGCTTTAAATAACATTTGCCGTTATGACTGAGCAATGCAGCCCCGGCGAGTAACTCGCTGGCATGCACTACATTGGTGCATTAATGCACTATGTGGCCCTTGAAACTTTAACAACTTTTAACCCTTTAACTTAAAGGGTTAGAATTAGATGTTTTATTATTGGGAAAGCCCCCTGTTCAGTCGGTGGGGTCCGACCCACCACAGACTTCATCATAGGCAGGGGGTGGCTGCTGACTGTATGGTGGGGGGTCGGTGACTTGGCCTGTGTAGGGGGGAGGCTGGTCTGGGCTGCTGAGGTGTTCCAGAATTATAGCATCTGGAGGAGCACCCGCTATGTGTGGTCCTGTGTGTGACTGATGTTGTGACTGGCGTTGTGGTGGCACTGGTTTCTTGCAGTGGTTTTTACTTATATATACACCGATAGTTATGATGGAGACAAAGAAGACAATGGTAATCGCAATCCCAATGTCGCTGAGATTATTGGATGCATTTGGATAATTGCCAGCAGGAGGGATAGGGGCTTCTGGACTAGTGAGTGGTGAAAATGTAGTGATCTCTTCATCTTCAAAACCTAGAGAAGGGGAAAAAAGATAAAGTTCTGTTCATCATAAATTCATCTAATTACAGTCCTTTCTATATAATACTACTATCGTCACAGATCTCAATTTGCGTTTCATATTAGTTGCCCCATTGATTCTTATTCATTTTGGCAGGATTGGGGTTTAATTATTATCAATTTTTACTACGGCAAGCTCAGCTTGCCCAAATCTGGGATTTGGTCATTTTTGCCCAGGAGTAGTATTGTATGTATCGGAACGGGGACTATGGTTAACTACTGTTTATTACTCAATCGACCTGCAGCCAATCAGAGGCCTCCATTTGGTCACGTGACCGGAAGTGACCTACTTAGGGGATTAGTGGTGACGTCATGTGACCTAGTTAGCCAATCAGAGGCCGCCATTTGGTCACGTGACCGGAAGTGACGTCATATGACCTACTTATGGACCGGAAGTGACGTCATATGACCTATTTAGGGGACCTGAAGTGACGTCATATGACCTAATTTAGGATCACGTGACCGGAAGTGACCTGATGAGTCACGTGACCGGAAGTGACGTCACATGACCTAATGGCCAACCGGAAGTGAGTGACCTCATTGAGGATCACGTGACCGGAAGTGACCTGATTGATCACGTGACCGGAAGAAGAAGAAGAAGAAGAAGAAGAAGAAGAAGAAGAAGAAGAAGAAGAAGAAGAAGAAGAAGAAGAAGAAGAAGAAGAAGAAGAAGAAGAAGAAGAAGAAGAAGAAGAAGAAGAAGAAGAAGAAGAAGAAGAAGAAGAAGAAGAAGAAGAAGAAGAAGAAGAAGAAGAAGAAGAAGAAGAAGAAGAAGAAGAAGAAGAAGAAGAAGAAGAAGAAGAAGAAGAAGAAGAAGAAGAAGAAGAAGAAGAAGAAGAAGAAGAAGAAGAAGAAGAAGAAGAAGAAGAAGAAGAAGAAGAAGAAGAAGAAGAAGAAGAAGAAGAAGAAGAAGAAGAAGAAGAAGAAGAAGAAGAAGAAGAAGAAGAAGAAGAAGAAGAAGAAGAAGAAGAAGAAGAAGAAGAAGAAGAAGAAGAAGAAGAAGAAGAAGAAGACGAAGTGACGTCACGCGACTTAATGAAGAGATGAGCGTCTTTAAGGGGTCACGCGCTTTAAAATGTGATTTTTTTTTTTTGGAGGAGGAGGAGGAGGAGGAGGAGGAGGAGGAGGAGGAGGAGGATAAGGAGAGGAGGAGGAGGAGGAGAAGGAGAGGAGGAGGAGGAGGAGAAGGAGAGGAGGAGGCGAGTCTCTTATTTTTTTCGGTAAACTAATAAAAAACACTACGATATAAGTGTTTTTTTTTCATTTTTATTGTTTTACGAGCGACTGGAAGTGACTTATTGAACTAGGTAGAAGCGTTCTTTAGAGTGTATAAGGGGGGAGGGGAGGGGGAGGGGAGGGGAGGGGAGGGGGGGGAGGGGGGCCCCTTTAAGATGCATGGGGAGGGGGGCGCTTTTAGGATGCATGGGGCGGGTGGGGGGGGAGGGGTGGAGGGGGGAGGGGGGGCACTCTAGGGGGGTGGGGGGGCACTCTAAGGGGCGTTTGTCTCTTTTAAGAAAAAAAGAAAAGAAAAGATTTCAATCGAGAGACACGCTTCTTCCTCTCGAGAGGAAGAAGCGTGTCTCTTCATTTTTTTTTGTTTAGGAAGTGAGGGTCTTTAGGATCACGTGACTGGAAGCGACTTGATGAAGCATGTGACTAGAAGTGACGACGTCACATGCTTTAATGAGGCGATCAGCTGTGACTGGCGGCGGCGGCGGTGGCGGCGGTGGTGGTGCTGGCGGTGGTGGTAGTAGACGTTACTGTGGTCAGAGGTGATATGGTTTTTTTCCAACAGAAATCAGAGCTTTTATACAGAAGGAGTTTAATCCTATTTCCAACAGCACCCCAGCTGTCTAGCAGCCGCTCCGCTCCTTAAGAGCTTCTTAAGAGCTTAGATGACGAGGGGTATGTCATCGCCATCTGTGGAGGCCAGCTGAAAATGGTGTTTTTTTCCTTATCGATAGCCTTACCTCCTACCCCCTACCTGAGGACGACTCTCTCCCCCTTTGGCATTCATTGTAACAAACGTCAGAGGTCAGGTGAAAATCGGATTTTCATGCACAGCCATAGTCAGCTGTCACCCCTATTGAACTAGCCGGCCGCCGCCGGCCGGTCTACTCACCACGGCAGGAGGCGGTGATTTTTTTTGTTTTACACTTAAGTCGCTCACCACATGCACACGACTCTACTCACAGACAGACACACCCGTCTTAGGGGGTCCTGCTTCACACCACACGCCTCCTGTAGTTTTTTGTATACACACTCTAAGCTCATGACTGCTTAATCCTTTATACAGCTAATGCGCGTTGAATTAGCACAGTCGGTACACCGCCCGCTCATGGCAGTCGATCTCTCAAAAAAGGGGGGAAAGAGATCCAGCTGAAAACGTCATGACTTATGTCTTTTGTTTCTCTTTGTGAATGTCCGCCGGTCAGCCGGCGGCAGCAACTGCTTAATCCTTTATACAGCTAATGCACGTTGAATTGCTGAACAAGGCAGTAAGTAGCTTAGCTCATGTCAGTCGATCTCTCAAAGGGGAGGGGGAAAGGGATCCAGCTGAAAACGTCATGCCTTATGTCTTTTTGTTTCTCTTTGTGAATGGCCGCCGGTCAGCCGGCGGCAGCTGAACAAGGCCGTAAGTAGCTTAGCTCTAGAAGCGAGAAGGAGTATATAAGGGGGCTGGAAACACCCATTCACTCACTCAGTCTTTTGCTGCTCTCTACAGTCACCACCATGAGCAAAACACAACAACTAGTGTCGTCCAAGGATCTAATCGAGTTCAAGAACAAGAAGAGTACGCAGAACGGTGATCGTTTAGCGTCAGCGTCTCCTCTTGCTACTGAAATTGAGACTACCGCCGCAACCGCTTGGTCTTATCACCCTCCCGCTGTAGCGAGCGCACGCAGCAGTAGTAGTGGTAGTAGTAGTCGTCGTGGTAGCGACGTTGTTACATTCGCGACGGTTGTTGCTAAGCACGCTGCTGCTGCTACTGCTGCGCCTGCTGCGGCTGCTGGTGATCCTCGTGCTGCTAGTGCTGCTGCTGCTGCTGCTGCTGCTGCGCCTGCTACTGCTGCGCCTGCTACTGCTGCGCCTGCTGAGGCTGCTGAGGCTGCTGCGCCTGCTGCTGCTGTGCCTGCTACTGCTGCGCCTGCTACTGCTGCACCTGCTAGCGCTGCGCCTGCTGCTGCTGCTGCTGCTACACCTCTTGCTGCGACTGCCGCTACTAGTACTGACACGCAGCACGTTGCACAGAACCTCTCCACCGCTACATCAACCGACGCCATCAACGCCGCTCGCGCTGAGACTTACAGCTATTCGGACACTCAGCCCCAGCAGCGCGTAGTAGACATACATGCCCTAAAGCAACAGGGTGAGACAGAGAACGACGCTGACGACGAGGCGTACGAGGAACCCGAAGGGCTACGGGCGCACAGTCCGTTTTTCGACCTCATTTCCACTGGTAGCGCGTCCGGTCCATGGCGACTGCCCTCACCACCACCTTACGAAGTTGTGTGGTTGCCCTGTTCCGACAACGAGTCGTCGGATATTGGTTCTGCTGCAGTAGTACCTGTATCATCATACTTCAAAGCAGAGCCGTTAGGATACTTGTCAGACGCTATGCTACTGAAAATAAGTAGTAAGTTGCCGACATCAGATTACATACGGTTAGGTTCATACCTTGAAGTGAACTTGAAGGATATGGGATATCTCAGTTGTGAGACAAGTGTCATAACTCAAGCTAGAGAAATGTTCACTACTTGGTACCAGAAAAGTTGTACTACTAGGTGGAAGGACCTAGCCGCCGCCTTGGAAGAATCTTACCGTATGGACCTCATCAAATTCTCACGTGAGTACATGGACAAGCATGACATGTGGGATGGCTTAGAGAGTGGAGACATGGAGTGGAAAGTGCAGAAATATTTCTCTCTTTTAGCTGAGCTCTGCCCTAGAGACTGGAAGACCATAGGGATCTACTTAGGGTTGACTTCTCATGAAGTAGCTTTCATCTCTCAACCTGTGCCTTCTGACAGGACTGTGAAGAACCCTGTCTATGAAGTGCTGAGAGCTTGGAAGTACAACGAGACGTCTGAGCCTATGGCTCTGATGAAAGTGTTGCAAGACGACATGGGTCGCGGCGACGTCGCAATGTATGTTCAAGGGTTGTATGCAGCTGTACCCAAAGACATAAAAGTGAGCTGTGACACTCCAGTGTTGACCACTCTCGTCTGATCCCTGCAGTAAGATGGACATCTGTTGAATTCGATCCTAGACTACAGTCACCTTTCACTATGCTAATAGTATCGTGTGGTAAGAGGCGTCTAGTATTCAAAGTGATAAATAACGTTTATTTTTTTTTAATAATTGGTAAATAAGTGAAAAAACAAAAAAAGAAAAACATGACGCAGGACGTTTGCGAAAAGTGTTTCAAAATTTTTAAAAGACCGTACAATCACGAGTGACCCGTAGAAAAATGAAGAACAATACCTTAGTTTTGCCCTCTATGCGGCGATGTCGATTGCTGAAAAGATCACCTGTCGACGCAAATCTCTGGACGAGGTGACTATCCCTCCACGTACATGCGCTGTACCGAACGGTGAGGAAACGTTCACGGCGAATTGGCCTGCAATACGTACGAGAGCAAACGTCAAACTACCAACCGGCGAGTTGAGTGACGCTGTAGATACTATGCGTCGCAATCCGCTTCACACAATGATAAAAAAGTGGGTTTCTCGGTAGGCTTACTGTTACAACACAGAGAAGACAAGAGCATACTGCGCTACTTTCACGTCTCCCAGAACAACGCAAGTCTCATTACAACCGCTCCCTACTATAACTAATTCAGAAACTTTGGAAGAGCTCCTCTCAAAGATGGAAAACACCGTCGCTTGCGAGGAAGTACGGAAACTTTGCGACGCTGACACCAAGCGGTGCGCTCTTTTTCCTACTAATTTTGAACATTTGCGTTTACATGGGACCGGGGGGTTTTCCCATAGGCGGTAGGAACAGTCAGGACGGTCGAGTTGGAAAGAGAAGCTGTGTGTTAGATTTTCCCAACAAGGACAACCTCTGCGTCTTCCGCCACATTTCCTTTCACTTATACAACACCAGCAAGCGCGCTTCAAATTTGTTACGTCAGTTCTGTCCCGCTGCCACACGTGAAACTTTTCCTCCCGACGGACATTCCAGAATCTACCCTTACAACATTACCTTCGATTTCGAGGCTTTCTTCAGACCGTGCAGAGAACCGTCGACCGAACACGTGTCCCTGCTGTGGGATCACGTCCCTTTGTCGGCTAGCGTCGCATCCGACTTTCCGGGGTAGGAGGGGTCGGTGTACGTCAGAGAATCCGACGCAGATTCCGACCCCTTGTTAGACCGAGTTTAAAATCACATAAACGAGAACGCCAAAGTCATCGAGAAAGCTGTGCTAGAACTTTACCGACCAACGTTAGCGAAGTTACATGTGGCGATAGGTGAAGCTCTCCTGCTGGAGGAAGCGACATTCACCCAGGAAGCGACATTCACCCCTTCTCCAGGCGGCTTCGCTGCAGCTCACACCAGACAACCGTTATTTCAACTGAAGAAGCGGCTTCTGAGATACATCCGTCAAGCTCCAGTCGTGGGCTTCAACACGGAGCATTACGACTTGAACCTGATCAAAAATACGCCTTCACTCGTTCTTTGCCTCCGGAGACCGAAGAAACCAACAATTCAGCGTCATAAAGACAAGCAATCAATACTTGACGGTTTACACACAGTTTTCTTGGACGTAGTAGTCAACTATTTGGCACTTGGTTACAGCTACGCGAATTATTTGCGAGCTTTCACCAGAAACGAAGAGAAAGGTCGCTTTCCTTACGAATGGATGACGTATACCAAGAAACTGGTAAACAGAACCCTGCCACCGAGATCGGCTTTTGACAGCGAACTGACGGGCGTCAAAATGGCCGAAATCCGACTACGCCACATGTCAGAAAGTTTAGTACGACAAGAAGATGCAAACTATGAGAGATTACTTGATCCACTACAACAACGAAGACGTCAAACCTTTCATAGAAGCTTTTGAAAAAATCACGCTAATTTTTTCCAAGATCGCAGCATTGTCATGTTGAAAGACGAGATCTCTCTCGCCAGTTTGACTTTACAGGTCCTCTTCCAAAACCTATAAGCTGTGTTCACAACGTTCCCTCCGTTCGACGCCGTCCTCCACGCTCTGATCAAAGAAAATCTAGTCGGTGGTCCTTCCATCATCTTCCATAGATTTCACGAGAAGGAGTGTATAGGTGTCTTATAAGTCGGCAGAGGGTGAATACTAGTGAAAAGGGAAGGCAGGTGTGCAAGTAGCTTTTCTAACAGACACGTGTGTGAAGTAAGCTGCTTAAGTCTAAACCCACCTGCGGTAGAAGCTCTGTACTGAGAGAGTCTTTTCAGCCGTTTAAGAGGCTTATCTAGGACAGGGTACATAAGGAGTGAAACGCCACTCTCACCCGTCACACTTTCTCCACCCGCCCTTCATCTTCGTAGCATCGTCCACTCTACGCTCGCTCAGCACGTTACCATGATTAGTTCTGCTATTTTCTTTATTTATGAAAGTGTTGACGCTACAGAGCATCGAAACCCTCTCGAAATGAGTCCAAGAAAGAAAAAGCAACTCCCACTTGAAGCAAGAAGAGAAACAGTGCCCTATGATGCATGTGAGGTAAAGAAACATTGGAAGGACGTCACCAAGGAGCAATGGATAGAAGCATGCTTCAACTTCATCGGAACAGTAGTTTCATTTGGACAGAGGGAGAAGATTTTGTTAGAGCTATTCTTCTTAGCTCCGTATACTTGGCCTGACTGTGGTGAAATTCCTTCAAGTTTGTCAGTCTTCGCCATACAAGTTATCAACTCCTTGAAGGAGCTTCGATATATGCAAGGCACTCAGGAGGAGATTGTCAAGAAAATGACGGAATTCGAAACAGGCGAAGACACAATATGGTGCGAGGAGACGACATATGCGGACGATGATCTGGAGTCCATCATTTGTAGCCCGTTGGAACATTATGTTAAAGACTTTGAGGACATGCTAGACAGCACTGAGATGAACCCGAAAGAGAGATCCCTTACTGCACAGAAAGAGGCCAAAGCTGTGTTGGAAAAGCACAAGTTTGGTCAAGGATTCACTCTTCAAAGCAGCTGTGTGAGTGTGATAAAAAGTCTTGTGTTGAAACATTCAGACATGAAGTTTTCGCGTGCTGTCGACACACTTCCTTTGCCTGAACTGATGATGAACATGATCGACCCCATGGTACCAACACGTTTCGACTCTGCCAATTGTCCCATGTATAAAATGGTTTCAAGTTTTGCCCGTGGCCGATGGCTAAACGATCCACTGAAGTCAGAAAACCTCCTTGATTTAATCAACTGACTAAATGTATTTTCTCATACTAGTATTAGTAGCATTAGTAATAGCGGCTACTCAGTCTCGTGCAGCACAAGCAGCAGCATCTGTCAGCAGCATCCGTGACATCGTCAGCAGCAGCAGCAGCTGCACAAGCAGCACAAGCAGCCACATCTGTCAACAGTATCCATGACATCGTCAGCAGCTGCAGCAGCTGCACGAGCAGCGCAAGCAGCACAAGCAGTAGCATCTGTCAGCGGAATCCGTGACAACGTCAGCAGCAGCAGCAGCTGCACGAGCGGCACAAGCAGCAGCATCTGTCAACAGCATCCGTGACAGCGTCAGCAACTACAGCAGCTGCAGCTGTCAGCAGCTGCAGCAGCTGCACGAGCTGCACAAGCAGCAGCAGCAACAGCAGCAGTAGTGTAGACCGCTAAATTCGAGATGACGTCATGTCTGTTTCTTAGCATCGACATGAGACATGAGACCTAGTGACATTTGACATGAAGCTTGAAAAACATAGTGACAGGTGACATGAGCAATTCTTACAATCGCCATGAGATATGAGCATAATTAAGCGACATCGACATGTGCCATGGCTATTTTTTTTTAAGACAAACGCCGCTAGTAGCGCTCTATAAGCGCAAGCTGTGGCTGTGAACCCCCTCCTCCCACCGTACACACGGGTAAATATCAGAGTCGGCCAATGTCGCCAATACTACTCTCATTCAAGGGTCAGGCGCTGCTGGACTATAATAGATGGGTCAAGGACTATTCTACTGAGGGTCAGGGTACGCCGGACATTCAATAACAAGCTGGACTTTGGCAAATTTGCTTGAAAGTCTGGCCAGCAAGAGTCCAGCATACTCTCCCAAGAGTTCAGCATTGCCAGACTATGGCATGAGGATCTCGCATGGTCAGACTTTCAAGCAAGTTTGCCAAAGTCCAGCTTGTTATTGAATGTCCGGCGTAGCCTGACCCTCACTAGAATAGCCCTTGACCCATCTATTATAGTCCAGCAGTGCCTGACCCTTGTCTGAGAGTAGAATTAGCGCTATTGGGTGCCTCTGATATTTGCCTCTGTGTAGTCAAACCTCGCCTGAGAGAGACATACTTCAGAAAGAAACGAAAGCGGATTCCGACATCGGTGTGTGACGATAACTTAGAGCTTTTCGTGAAGATAAAAACGGAAAAAAGTGCGAAAATGGTGTCCGCCGCCCGGCGGATGTTGTGAGAGACGTTACCTTCACGATCTGAGAACTTCGGGGCTTATGAAAGCGGCGTGGGAAGGTGACGGGATCCTAAGTCTCAACCCTAAGACTTACATTTGCTACGATCGAGTCAGCGGCACCGGTGAAAGAAAATCCAAAAAAAAAGATGGCGTGCAAAAAGTGTACATAAGTAACAAACCCCTAAAGAACCAGTCGTCTTCTTAGATGTTTTCGCAAACGAAAAACTCTCCTTGCGGTAAATAGAAATTTCAAAGTGGTACGAACCAAAAATGGACACTTACACCATAGAGAGGGATGACGTGCGCTACTTGTATTATAAGCGTCGCGTGCATTCTAACGGTGTGACAACGAGTCCTTTAAAAATATGAAAAAAAGTGTGTTATTGATTGATTGAGCGCATCTTTTCTAAAATAGCGTGTTTATTAGAATTGAAAAAAAGAAAAAAAAAAGAAAAAATTAAATTATTGTTGTGTTTTATTTTCATACGTCTTCTTTTATTAGTAAGTAAAAAAAATTATAACAATTAACTAGCGTGTCCTCTTAAAGTGACACTTCCTCCGGTCGCTGCTGATCGCCTAATTAAGGCATGTGTCGTCGTCACTTCTAGTCACGTGACTCATCAGGTCACTTCCGGTCACGTGATCCTAAAGTCGATCACTTCCTAAACAAAAAAAATTAAGAGACACATTTCTTCATGACCCAACCAATCAGGGGTCTCCATTTGACCGGAAGTAGTCCCCTCATTTGCATAATGGGTCACTTCCGGTGTACCAGCCAATCAGAAGCCTCTAACTAAGTCAAGGTCACGTGACGTCACTTCCGGTATGCCCTTATATGGACATGTGAAGGTCACATGACGTCACTTCCGGTATGCCCTTATATGGGCGTGTGACGTCACTTCCGGTCAAATGGAAGCCTCTGATTGGCTGCGTCATGACCTTGACCTCTAACTAGGTCAAGGTCACGTGACGTCACTTCCGGTATGCCCTTATATGGGCATGTGACGTCACTTCCGGTCAAGTGGAGGCTTCTGATTGGCTGCAGGTCGATTGAGTAATAAACAGTAGTTAACTATAGTCCCGTTCCGATACATACTATACTACTCCCAGGGCTATCAGTTGGAGCCCACATTGGCTCAGCACACAAACTTCATTATCTAAAATACATTGGAAAAACTTCAAAACATACTCATCTGTGAACATTTTTATAAATGACAATCTAAAGTGTATTTTTTATGGTGTTGATCTATTCATGATTCATGCTGACAAAGGACAAACTCCATCAAAACATTCAGAATTAATGTGTGCTTAAATTATTTATGTGTACCATAATCTATACCTACTTAGGTTATCACACTCGTTGTCCACTACATGTATCTTTTCTAGGATAATTTTGCCGTAGTTAAATGTAGTTGTAAACCCGATCTGAAAATATAAAGAGAAGGCTATTAACATATCTTATAAACTGCTTACAATAATGAGCATCTATCCATAAAACACATAATGTGTTACCATGTAAGTTAATTCTTCTTTTTTTTTTTTTTTTACAGAAACCACAATGTAAATAGTTAGTGTAGGTACAGAATAGAATCTACTGTAGATCTACAGTAGAATCTACTGTAGAATATATTTATACTAGAATCTACTGTAGATTTACAGTAGAATCTACTGTACGCCTACAAAAATGGCAACCAACTTTTTACAGTGCATGAATAGGGAATTAGTGATGAACAACAGTAAAAGAGAGAGTATTTGATGGTAACTGAATGTCCAAAAAGTATGTGTTTCAGGGGAGGGCAGGGAGGGGGGCAAAAGGAGACGATAATGTTGAAAATGAAGGCAAAGGGAGGCAGACGGCTGAAAGGGGAGAGGAAACTGTAGGCAAATACACAAATGGTAACAACTTTTCAATTATCAAATTGTAGACAATTATCAACATACCCTTGCCGGGACTGATAAGTTAATGGGTATCTTAAACCGCACTGTCTGCTCAGGTGCACTCCTCAGTATTGTCTTCAGGGACACCTTTGACCCTCCTAAAGCAGGTTGTTTGTAGACCTCAACTTTTTGCCCAGAGCTAAAATCAAATGAGACTTGTCCAACTAGACATTTCCCTCGGCTGACAAGCCAGCTCTCTGTATGTCCAGTGTATGAAAATTTTAGGCTACATATCAGTCGTTCTGGAAAGGGAAAGGCAAATTTAACCTTCGACATCAGTTTCTATTTTGATTTGATATGCAAGTACTTATATGTTTTAATGTACATTTACCTTACCTTACTAGCCCTTTAAGGACCGCATGATGCAATAAATAAATGCAGTCCTGGCGAGTAAATTGCCAATGCTACATGCATGCATCATGCCGACCCTATGGGGTATAAAAGGATCGGCATGATGCAGCAATGCAGCACAGGCGAGTTACTCTCCACGACTGTATTGGTGCATCATGAAGACAAATGTAATCCTTTAGCAACACGTGCATGTATGAAACTATTCAAGTCCCCAAACAGTGTATGGTAGCACTGTAGTGACATGAGTGAAATACAGCGAACATAGAAATAATACCATCCGTGACAGTACAGTCATCATCTGTTGTCCAGGCATCTTTGATCACGTCAGCCTCTAAGAATGAACAAGAAACAATAACGCATAACATTAACAAGATTTTAGTTATTAGAGAAAAATAATGAAAGCAGACTCAGATATAAAACCATTTTAAGTCACACTCAGATTTAAAGCTATTAAACATAACGAATTTACGATAGATGTGTAAGAATGAGCATCTATATTGAAAGTTTACCATAAAAGGGGCAGAGTCCTGGCATCACGCTGATGTCATCCACTGATATTCTGGTGTCAGGGTTAGACCCTTTACTAGCAGTGATCGTTACCTACAAATAATAATATTGGCTTCAATATAATGAGGAAAGTGACATGAATATACTGTGCCTGTATATCATAGATATCAAATATCAAAGATACAAAACTAACCAAGCTCACAACCTTGAACCATGTTGTTCACAACTCAGGGCAAAGCATGATACAAAAAACTGTTGATAATGATATAGATTACAATGTTTGTATTTTAGTTGGTCCCATTCTTCACTTCTGCCAGGACTCATCTCTTAAGTAAAGACATCAATTAAGCAGAAACTGTGTTTAGTATTTTCATTCGGTTAAGATTTCAGTTTTTTTGTAATTACCATTTTGTCACATCCCAGCTCTGACTCCTCACAAAACAGATTAGCCTGGGCCTGTAACCACTTTGCACCGTACCTCCCAGCCCGCTGCCAGACCTTGGTTATACCCCTGTGAAAAGGGAGAAAATAAGGTCTATTATTCTAGACCAAATGAAAACAGTGCTCAGTATGTGATCCAAATACACTATCGCAAATGTTTTCAGGGATGGGGGTGGTGGTCTACATATAAGTGACAGTTTTCAATCAGTTCTACAGTGGGTATGCATGCCAACCTATCATTCCCTGATTCCACTATTCCAGAAGGTTGAATATCTGATCAACAAAAATTTAATATCACCCATATCACAAAGAAGTGTCCATAATCCCCGACCCTTCCATTCTAGCTAAGAGGATCTCTTCTTGGCCCTTTATAGGAGGCATGATGCCTTAAGATGCATGGATGTAGCACTAGTGAGTTACCTCCTGTGTTCCCCTAAATGGTTAGGATATAAACTGAGCTGGTAGCCACATCTTATCTTTCATCAATAAAATGTATTTAGTGTTTATTATTCGGTATACAAATACATGAGACCTCTAATAACAAAATGTGAATATCAGTCAGTTACATATGAGCTGCTCGTCTACTTACCATTCTGCCACCAGCTTACTCAGGTCATGTCCGTCCATGTAGTACCAAAATGACAAACAGTTCTCCTGAAAAGTCAAAATAAGAAATAAAGAAATTACCGTAAAACCTCGCGTATAAGCCGCGGCTAGTACGCGAGTCAGATCGGCGGTGCGGCTTATATAGGATTGCCACAGGGTCAGGGTGCGGCTTCTACGCGAGTTTTTGCTACTATGGTACAGTACAAAAGTCACCATAATCAGACCCCCTGTGCAGCTTATAGAATCGGCCCTAAGTCGGGGTGCGGCTTATACACAAGTTAAGCTTATACGCGAGTTTTTACGGTACACATCAAGGAATTTAGTAATGCACTTTTCATATTGCAACATACTAGTAATAAATGAATCTTTCATATTTCAAGATATCTGCCTTTTGTCTTGATTAATTTAAGGAGGTCAAATTGTAAGATTTAAATCTAGATTTAAGTTGCAATAAACCATACCTTCTGAACCAGCTTTCCAGGATTAAATGTCATCTTCAAGTTGTAATGTGTAGGAATAACGTGTTTAAATGGCCAGTTAGATTAAATATGCCCTTTCTCATAAGCAATTTAAGGAGGTCAAGTTGTAAAATTTAAATCTAGTTTTTCATTGTTATACAACACACCTTCTGAATCAGCTTCCCAGGATTAAACGTTAACTTCAAGTTGGAATTTTGTGTAGAACGAAATCTGGTCTGCAGAAACATACCACCGCCTGTAAAGATAATAATGACGGTGTTATCAATTTGTCGTCATGATGCATGAATGCAGCCCTGGTTAGTAACTCATTATGCAGACCCTACAGGGTCATAGACTCCTACTAGTCAGCGTGATACAGTGACACTTTTTGTTGGGGCATCATAATATATGTAATGTCAATTGCTATCTTTATAGGTTTGATATTATATATTTGAGAATGTATAAGGGGGAACTATCAGCACACAGTTATTATTGTGGTAAGGAAAGTTTTACAATTCCACTTCATTATTCTTCATCCCCAAGCGCTGATAAATATTACGAGGGACCTTATTTTCTGATGCCAGGCGGTATAGACTAGTGATTTTAATTCAGTACTAAATTTATTGTTGCATAAAGGAATCTTTTTAAAAAGAACATGATTTAAGTAATTCCCTTTTATCCTAAAAGGTACTTCTGAGCTCCTACCCTCATTTCCTATCAGCCTTACCTGTGTGGTCTGATGGGGGTCCTATAAAGGGATACGTGTATGCCGCAAACACCCAGCCAGCATCTGCTGTTATGGCACCATCAATGCTCATATCAAGGTTATGGGCCCAGAACCCACTCTGTTGTGCAGGAGTATCTATAAACATGGTGGCATGGATTTTAGTGTCAATTCCTAAAAAATTGTGAAATCTAAATTAGTGCAGGCTTTGACTGGTAGATGTGATAACATTTTTTTTATAATGTTAATTATGAGAACCAACTGTGTTATTCTTAGCTCTTCCATGATCTACATAGTACCCATTTGCCATTTCGCATCTATTCCTTTATTTACAAAAGTAAATATTTGCATACAAACCGCAGCTTGTACACAAGTCAGATTACCAGTGTGGCTTATGTGATTTACACACAGTAGTGGTGTGCCTTATACGTGAGTTCTCAGATGTATACTACTGTACTAAAGTAACCATAATCAGAACCTCTATGCAGCTTATATAATTTCTTAAAATTAGGGGTGCAGCTTATTATACACGAGTTAGGCTTATACGCGAGGTTTGACGGTACTTACTGTCAGAGTTGATACAAAATGCATGAGCGTATGTGTTATGTGACAAGTCTGTACATGCAGTGTTATCCGTACAGACATCACTGACATTCACACACTCCCGGTTATAGCAGCTGAAGAGACCCGGCCCACACGGGGCTACAGCAGTGAGGGATTCTGCAATGAAAGTGTATGCAAATAGCATTACATATCAAAAGCCAAACGTTAACGCTTAGATTTGACCATGCCAAATTCATCCATTGCCTCTCTTAATGTCTGCAGGAAGCTCAAATTAAGTACAAGAAATTGTAGAAGACTACAACAACATAATACAATGATAATGGATAGACTCACATACTGCACAAAGTCATTGCTGAGGATAGGAAAATACTCACTATTTGTTTCAGGTACTGGAGTAGTGTGATATTCAATGTAGAAACCAGACTGCTGGGTCCCAGTTTCAGGATGAAACGTTAACATAATGGGTGTATCTCCTTCGAGGTCCACTGAAATGGGTAGACAGCTACAGGATATTATACTTGACATGGCATAATCACCGAGCGTGTCCCATTCATATTTCTAGTACTGTTCTGGTCTACTATGTGGTTGAGGCCAAAAAAAGAAAAAGGTGTCTTTCAGGCAACCCGACCCTATAGTTTCAAAAAAGGGCCGACCCTAGTTTTTTTTTCCGATTTTGGAGAATTTGCTTTTTTGCAAAATATTCCTATTTTTTCGGAAATCTTTTTGGTCAGGAAGAACAGATCACATGCCTAATTAACTGTCCAGCCTCAGGAAATTACCTTTTAACAAGAATGTCCAATGATTTCATGATATTCCTAGTTATGGTAAGAATCAGTGAGTCGTCTTGATGACCCGCGAGACGATGTGGCAGTTCACGACTCATTCCAGGTACCTCCAACATTTAAAAAATCCGACCTACCTACCCTAAATTTTTTGACCATGTTGCCTGAAACACACCTCTTTTTTTTCTTTGGCCTGAGTGTGGGTGGTGATATCACCCCTCAAAGGCCACCGCAAATGGTGTGTTTGGATCAGCTGTCTCGATCAGTAACCAAGGAAAAGCTCTGTTTGCGGGACTCCCACTGATCGAATCAGAGCATATCAAACATGTTTGATATGCTCTGATCTGATCAGATGATCGACACATCTGATCGAAACACGCCGTTTGGGGTGGCCTTTAAAGTTGTCCTTACACTACCAATGTACTCTTTGACATGTTGTAAGTAATATTATCAATCAAGCTTTACACACTTCAAGGGCAGGCATACTAATATTGCCATAACAGTAAGGGTTATAACCAATTTGTTTGCATATATATGTTAAGTGTTTTTAACAACATTTTTGCCATGAAGTCAGTCTTACACCCAATCATTCATATACACATTGAATAGGCACAGCAAGAGTGTAACTATACCCATATCAATAGTTGCATTGCATCAACACATCAAATGTGGTAGCAACCAGGATTTCTCCGGGTTAATACTTCATCAATCATATATGATTGGAAAATAATAACAGTGTAAAAGAGCCAGCTAAAATGAAGTGGCAAAAGCGTTTTCTCACCACAGAAAGGTTGTGTCCATAAATTATCAGGTAAAGTGCTGTTAGCAGGATGGCTTACACTCTCTCCGTACCCATCATATTCATAATCACCAACAGACCCATTGAATGTTGGCACATTGATGATGAATCTACTGCTATCAGTCATTGCAAAGCGGCGGACAGTCAGACACAGTTTCTGTGCCAACACAGAGTCAGCAAAAAGCCTGCAAAGATAAATAAACTGCAATTAACTTTTGGAAAGATTGGCCCCTAAATCTAAAACACTGATGTACATGTTGCCCACTTTTATATTTTGACCCTTTGGGCTGTCCTATTCTGGCACAGTGTAGAAATAAATCTATGATGCTGGCGGGAGTGTTTATTTATTATTTACAGGTTGAATACATTACATCCAGTCCCCGCCTCTAGAGGAGTGAAACTATCAGCGCCCGACTTTTGTGCCAAAAAGGGCAACAGTTATTGTGCCCCTCACCCCTAGCCGATAAAAAACTGGTTTATCTAGTGGGGACAGTGAGTATGACCCCCCCCCCCTTCAAAAAAGAAATTTACATTTCATACAATTACCTGTATACATATATGTCATTTATATAGTCACATTTAAGGGTAAGTTTCATTGTCATAGCTGTGCTCAAAGGGGTAATCATATATGTACTTACCTGTATATGTATGTATCTGTGTCATGACTGTGCCTGACGGGGTAGTTGTAGCTGGTGGCATGTCCGACCTGCCCATTGTATGCCACCATGTTTATGGATATAGATGCACTCCCATACTGAAGAAGACATACACCTAGAAGTTGGAAATAGTCTCATTTATCTTCACCATGGGCTGTCGGCTTCGGACACATGCTACTACCAATGCATCACGCAAAGAAAAAAAATATGAGCGTCAGCCTGATGCTGGCTTTGTCGCTAATCTTGAGAGTCTTCCAAGAGTCTAGCAATGCTGGACTCTTGATAGATAAAAGAGAGGCTCTTAAAGTTCAGCATTGCTTTTGGGTTTTTAGTGTCTAAATTGAGGGTTCAGCCGCTTTAAACATTGTTTTCTATGGAGAATTCCGGTGTCGGTAGTAGTAGATTGCTATAGAGGCACTGGACATGCGATCTCTCCCTATTTTGTGACAGATTTTGAATATCGTTTCTTTATATTTTTGATGTTTTTAAAGATAGACAACGACTACCAACTTTGATTCTTAAAGGTGGCTATCATTGAATGAATTTGAACCTACAGTTTCAACTGTTACTTTATATTGATATACATATTTTGCAGCTACATTGCCTTGTATTAACAGGATAGTGGTGTGTCCGGCAACAACAAAAAACATCGCTGAAGCGTTCACTGGGACTCAGGGTCGATACACTGAGCCAGTGAAGTATCACAGGACAGTCACAATAAGGTACATATCAGATCAACACCACTATCTATGAGTCAATACACAGATCCGTACTTCTCTCTTTTCTGTTTATCTCCCTTCCTTCTCCTCTGCTTCTCTTGCTCTCTCTCTCTCTCTCTCTCTCTCTCTCTCTTTCTCTCTTTCTCTCTCTCTGTCTCTCGCTCTGATTCTGTCTCTGTCTCTCTCTTTCTCTCTCTCTGTCTCTCTCACTCTCTCTCTGTCTCTCTCTATATATGTCTCTGTCTCTCTCCACACTATCTCTCTCTCTCTCTCTCTCTCTCTCCCAAATAAGCATAAAAATACTTACCTAAAATGAAGGCTACAACTACATCTTTGTAAGATGCCATTTACGTCTATAACCTATAACTTTTCCAAAGATGTCAACCTACGTTTCTCATATAGTGTGATTAGTTCGTCACCCGAGTGTTATCAACACTCCCCTGACATAAACAGGCCAGGTAAATATGCCAAGGGACATCCCATTAACAATGGGATGGAGCAGAAAAAGAAATAAGGGTGGTTTATCTAAAGTTGTCAGGCCATGCATGTAAGATTTTGCTTGGGCATACAACTGATGCTAGGGGGAGCAGTGGGCCGATGTTCAGCTTTATGTTCATCTGAGATACACTTGTAGAAGTGTATCTGAGATATAGAAGAAACTGACCAATAGGAAGCTGACAGATGCTGCAGCAGATGCATCTGCTGCTTTTCAAGATGGCTGACCTGGAAGTGTATCTGGGATACACATGGGGAGGAAGTGTATCTGGGATACACTTGGAGACTGAAGTATATCCCAGATACACTTGTACACGAGGGGAAAGAAGTGTATCTGGGATACACTAGAGGACAGAAGTGTATCAGGGATACACTCATTAAGAATACACAGACTGATATGTATCTGATATACTAAGAGGGTAGTGGGGTCCTGAAACATTTATAAGGTGATCATGTATGTGTTGTCTACCCAGTACTGAACGATCATGGGTAGATCATGGCAATCTGTATTTAAGTTATGTTATGAGCCATCAATAGAGAATTTGATACTTCCATCCTCTATTGTATCCCAGATACACTTCTGTCCTCTTGTGTATCTGAGATACACTTCTTTCTCCTAGTGTATATCCCAGATACACTTACTCCGCTAGTGTATCCCAGATACACTTTCGATCAGTCATCTTGGGAAGCAGCAGATGCATCTGCTGCATCAGGTGCATCTAAAAATCACCCCTCTATTGAGTAATGAATGACAGTTGAGGGGGGGAAATTGAGAAGGAGTGACGGGGAAACCCAATGACTCAATAAGTATAGACCTCAGGCAATCGCTGTTATTATAAATCTCTGAGATAAGAATAAGATAAAGATGCATACATGGCCTACATTTACTAAAGTGAGCTAGGACAAATCAACTTGTCCATTTCTTGATATATATAATCAGTGCTATTATTAGAGTGCAATGATAAAGTTCGGCCCCGTCGTATAGATTTTAAGCATATTGAATCCCAAGAAACAGATAATGGCTTGAGTTTGACATTAGGCAAAAAAAAAGGTTTGTTTCAGGTAACCCGACCGACCTAGTCTCCAGAGCAAACGCCAGCAAATCCCTACGTGCTGCTTCGTGTTACTATGGGGAGCCAGCGTCTGCCGCACAGTAAATTCCCACAAGTACGATTTTATACTTGTGGGGGGCACTGACCAATGGCAGCGCTCGTACGTACCACCGTCGCCAATGAGCGCCGACGTCACAATTGGACGCGGCAGACACGGCTAGTACTTCCATGTTAAAAAAAAAAGTTTAAAAAAAAGAAAATCCGACCTACCAACCCTACATTTTCTTCCCATGTTACCTGAAACAAACCTCTTTTTTTTTTTGGCCTTACGCAGTAGTTATACCCCAACCACAGATCCTACAGTAGTCGTCATATTGGCACCAGTCAAGCCTGACCATGCGGCGCAGCTGAGTCTACTCGGCCGTGGCTGAGGCCAATATAATGCATACAGAGCTGTGGTTGTGGTTGAACTGGCTTATACCACTAGAAGTGATTGCCAATTTACTCTCTTTTATCGGTTTTCTAACAGATACTATTCTGTGAGGTCTCATACTATATGATCTGATGAAGATCACCATATGGTAACTTTGTATGATGTATTATTCACAGATCACTTCACCACAGCTGACTAACATCTTGCCTATCTATAACTTTTTTTATAACTACTTTCCTCCCAGTTATTTGCAAGTCATGGTAATGCTTCCATCACGCATGCTACCGATTATCGGTTGACAGTTTGAAGATTGTTCACAGTGTTATCACCAGTCCCCATGAGGTCAGACATAAGGGACAAAAAAAAGTACAGAGAAGTACACAAACAGGGCCTGGCCCTATGTAAAGTCGGTTAAATAAAAATAATTAACAAACAAACAAACAACATTTCAGGATGGGAGCCACATCAAATTAATAATTTGTACATCAGGGCATCTTTTACTATTAGGTCAAATAAAAAAGTATGGAGAATATATTCATTCAACATTAAACAGGCATTCTCATGGTCTCATTGGTTTTATGATGTGTTTTATTATTCCTCATTTGATACATTTGATTAATTTTACATAATTGCATATTTATGTATCAAGTAGGCCTATGTGCCTCTACATGGGAGTAGTGTAGAAGGAGTTAGGAGAGAGCCGTCTGGGGGTTAAGGGGTAGTTTGAGGGGGTTAATGATTGAGGGGGTAAAAAGAGATAGTGTATATGGGTAGGGGTATCTCTTGTGCATGTGTACTTAAAGTAATTAGATTGTGGGTTGATTAGGTCAGTGTTAATTAGTGATTGATAATGACTAGGGTCTTGTGTTTAGGCTATTGTAAGATATAAATGTTGTCATTTAAATGCTTAACCTACGTTTATTTTATACATAGAATATATATTTGATATTCCTTTATTTATCAATGGTTTAGAAGCTTTATGCTATAGAAGATATTATATATTTGATTTTAGACTTTATATGAACCTTGATGTTTGGATATAAGTTATTGGGTCTGGACATGTTTGAAACACAAACTGGAATTCATATGATAGCTCATGAATATATTATGCATTAATCATCATTGTCTGACTTTACTCTGAAATTCTATTCATGCATTGAATATATTATGAGGATCATGATTATTTTGAGATCTTACTGTCATGAAGAACATGGATAATATGACCTTTGGAATTCATGACTATGACCTTTGGTAAGCTATATGAATATATGATGAGAAATATTTGAATTGACTTATGCTAATGTATGGAATAACATGATCACTTTGACCTTTGGAATTTGATAGTGTGACTTTGACTATGTGACATGCATTCATCTTTGGGTTTTATTTTCTTTGGTTATTTATCGGATCCCTAAAGAGGGATCCTTTTTTCCCCTGCTAGTTCTTATCACGAGATGTCATTATAATGACAATAAGTTAACAGAACTGGCTTGAGTTGTGGACTTCTAGCTGTACCAACAACAACAGGAGACGGCAGCGTTCCTAGTTCTCTTGTTTCTCAAAGGAGGCCCCCTAAAGGGGGGGCCTATGCCATGAGGGTGGGAGTTCGAAGGAGGGATCTCACTGAGGGATTATATAATATTTGTACAACCACAGTTGTGGTGTTAACTTTTTCATCTTTATAACTGCACATAATACAAGTATTAAAGTTATACAGAGTTTTTAATGTGTAAAGATGTGTGTAAAATGCATCTTTGTTATCCTTATATGTTAACGTTTTAACATATGTTGGGCATTATTTGATCGGAAATGTCCTACTGAGTCCTCACTCTTTCCACATCATGCACAGTGGCGCCATCTGTTTATTTAAAAGTAAACTACTCATTGACATTCCACATTATGCACAGTGGCGCCATCTGTTTATTTAAAAGTAAACTACTCATTGACTTAATATAAACCTTGATATATGGTTATAACTTATTGGGTAGAGACATGTTTGGACATGTTTGACATGTTTGAAACTCAAACTGGAATTCATATGATAGCTCATGAATATATTATGAATTAATCATGTTGAAATGTGGTTATGTATCTGGTTATGAGATCTTACGTCCACCAGGACTTACTGCAAAATTCTAATCGTGTACGGAATATATAATGAGCAGCATGTCTATGTGACAGTTAGAATGACTGCACTGCATATATGATGAGGAAGCTTTTCAATGAACATGCTTTTCTTTTTTTCCTTATTACCATTTATATATAACAGAACAATTCTTCATTGAAAAATCATTTATTTTGAACACCACACCGAAAACAACCATGACAGAGCTTAATTGTATAAAAGAAAAGGATTTCTGTGACTTGGGTTACACAGATGATCTTTTACGTACTATTGGTAAAATGTTACCACATGACTGGAAAAAACTGGGTGTATATCTTGAAATTCCTCTTACCACCCTAGATCAAATGGTAAAGGTTAAATATCCGCGTGAAATGGCTTTACAACTACTGCAGCTATGGTGGTCTCAAGGTACGGTTCACAGTAGATGGGGCGAACTACACTACACGTTAGTATCAATTCGCAGACATGATTTGCTGACATTCACTCAACGATTTTGTATGGAACATGATATCAACTACAATGATCCTGATCAGATACGGATAGATCGTTTACTTCTGAAACTGTCTGAGAATTTAGCTACACATTGGAAGGATCTTGGTGCATATCTAGGAATTTCTTCTAACAAAATATCGGAAATCGGTCAACAACCAGTTCAAGACACATCTCATCACACTTTTGATGTGTTAAAAATGTGGCAGTTATTACCTTCATCTAGCCATCATCAACTGATAAGGGTGATGAGCGATGACATGAACCGAGGAGATGTGGTACGAACCATGTTAAAACATTTAGAAAAACCCAGAGAAGGGAGAATAGTTTGTGATTGTGATGCCTGCTGATACAAATCTATATTATAGGATACACATTGTTTTTAAGCTCATTGTATTACAGAACCTGATTCAAGCAACGTCACAGAAATCTTTATCATGTCACAGGACTTAACTTCAGAACATTCATCTGATCATTCTATGAAAAGTGAAGACGATTCAAACTTTTCACATCCAGATGGTTTAAGTCAAATATGATAGCATTTCATTTTATATCATTTTTATAGTAACAATTCTGTATACTTGGAGACGGTGCCATTGCATTATATAAGTTAATCGTGTACTTTAAATGAGCACTACCTCCTTCCTCATACCTACCTATACGCATGACACTGCACACACACACACACACAGAGCTACATGTATGCCCCCCCCCGCACGCACACACGCACGCACACACACACCCACCTACATGTATGTCCTACCCCTCCCTCCCCCAGCCCTCCCCCAACACGAACACACACACACAGGCGTTTCTGGACACCCCCCCCCCCCCTCGTAACCATCACCCACCTCATTTACTGACCTCGCTGACCATTCCCGTTTCTGGACAGCCCCCCCCCCCCAACACACACCGCTCCACCCCTCTCACCTTACTTCTATGCCCGTCGTCATTTCTCCCCCCCCCCCTTCCCTTGTACTACATGTTGTATATGCGCTCTGTCTGCAGGGTGAGGGTGGGGCTGGTCAGGAGCACGGGGAGGTGGGTGGTTATGCTGGTGGCCGGCCCATGATCGCAACCATGGCTGAGCCTGGGACGGCGGTACCAGTATAGCAGAGGTTAGAGTTGTAGATTGCACCTAATAATAGAACAGTGGGGGGCAAACAAAAGCCACGTGGGTGAGACTTTACAGGGTATATGAACCATATCTCGCACAGTAATGACCACATTAATACATTGTAAATTGTTATAAAATAAATATAGCTTTTGGGACTCTCTTATATATCATATGTATACCTACAGCAACATCTACAGACTATACTACGATCCAGGTAAGTAAATATAACACATTCTGATCCAATGAATCTATCATGGTTCAATTACCTAACCACGTGGAGGCCTTTGCTTGCCCCCAATCACCCTCTTGTGACGTAGTAGCAAAGGGTGGTGTGACCCGTGGCGGGAGGCTTGCTTGTTACCCTTCCGCTATTTATCTTCATTCTGTTTATCCATACATTTCTATTGACCTATTGGCAATTGGCAATTAGCAATTGGCAAATGTATGGTACACTGGCCTTCCATATGGACACTAGACCAGACTAGACCTACACATGAACGACTTCAGTCTAGCTTCAGATGACTAGGGTACTCCCGGGATTGGCGCGCGAACCCGGCCCATGTGTGTGTGTGTGCGGTGGGGGGGGGGGGGGAGGCGTGGGAGGAGTGACGAGGTACAGCCACCTCATTTACTGACCTCGCTGACCATTCCCGTTTCTGGACAGCCCCCCCCCCCCGACACACACCGCTCCACCCCTCTCACCTTACTTCTAGGCCCATCGTCATTTCCCCCCCCCCCCTTTCCCTTGTACTACATGTTGTATATGCGCTCTGTCTGCAGGGTGAGGGTGGGGCTGGTCAGGAGCACGGGGAGGTGGGTGGTGTGACCCGTGGCGGGAGGCTTGCTTGTTACCCTTCCACTGCCCCAGGTGTGTGTGTGGGGGGGGAGGGGGGGGGAGGGGGGGAGGGGTGGGAGGGGTGACAAGGTACAGCCTACTTGACCGCCGCCGGCCAGACTTGCTGAGTCGGCGTTACGGGTCAACAATCCTGAATTTTCACAAACAACTTCGCCCTAAATGGATGGTGCTCTAAGGATCCACATTCCTTATTAAAATACTCAAAATGTAAGTTTCATTTTAAAGGCATGTACTTCCGGTGAATCTTATCTACATGATGTCTGAACAAATAGATGATATCTGTTTGCAAAGTATGTATAAAATGCAATTCCCTAAAGTGTTAGTGCAGAAAAAGCTCCCCCATTCAATCCAGTGCTATAACAGAAAATTACCCCATTTTTTTCCACAAAACACTGAATATCACCAAAAACGAAATTGAAATGTGAACTTTTGAAAACATGTCCAGATAGATATACATGTTGTGCACACAATGATCATACTGGAAATATCAAAATGAGTTTCTATCAATGTGCAATTTGACCACTTAGATGACCAAACCACCTAGATCCAGGATCAGACCTCAGTGACTAGTAAAGAAGGTGCCATTCTCTATAAAGATACAACACTATAAAGACCAATGGCACCGTCTAAAAATCATTTCAATCATTTACTGAATATCAATCCACGCAAGACATGCAGATCATGGCACAACGTATTGACATTTTGACAACTGCTTTAAGAGAACTACAAGACAAGTTGGATGAAATATATGCAAACAAAAGCAAACCACTAGGATGTGGTTTTTCGTGTAGTAATAATACATTTTCAATGTGATATAGCAATACATAGATTAGCATAGAACATAATACATACTATCATATATATATAACTACTTGAAAATAAACATGTTTAAAAAACATATTTGTTATTTTTTCTTGGATATAACGATAAATCATACTAAGATATGATAATGTGTTTCTACATCACAAAGTAAACATTTGAACGAAAAAGTTTTAATGTTATTCATACATGAGCTACACAGATATATGACGACATACTGTACAGCATCACAGAATTCTTTTGAGTCATTTTTTACCTCCCAACCGTTACCGTACAGTATGCCCTGAAGCGTTAACATATTTACATGTCATACACGTTACCTTATTAATTATTCATGAAGTAGTAGTGTGTATATAAGAAGCACAAGACATCAACTAAACATGATATTACTATTTAGTAACTCAAAGGAGAAGGATCAGCATTACAATCTTGATGCTATATACCAAAGAACTTTACTTCATCCACTATTCAACATCAAGATGCCGGTGAGTTAAAATGATTTAGTAAGTATTCAACATAAGCACATCACAACACATTTTTCATGAGATATATTAATACAAAATAAGATAAGGCATTACACAGTGATGGATACATCGTTAACATGGTGAGTATCATATTTTGATAATTCTTGCTAAGCTTATACTATTTCTATACATGAAGACAGCTTTAAAATATCCAGCGCTAAGCTGATACTATTTCTATACATGAAGACAGCTTTAAAAAATCGAGAATGATATAGGAGATATATTTACCCACGTCAGTCATCTTAAGCTTTGTCTGAAAAAACAAATCACAAAACAGTATGAGTAATATATATATATTTTTTTTATAGGACAATAGCTGCACGATATGCGGCTACTCCTTTTCGTCAAATCTGTTAAGGAGAAGGCATGAAGAAACCTGTACAGGACAATCATGGTCGTGTATATACTGTCACGCTGTGTTACCTAACCGACGTGTATTACATAATCATCAAGCTGGCTGTAAAAAAAGACTTGAACAACAGTTTGAAAACAGAAGAATAGAAAGAGAAAGACAAATTCAGTCAATTTTAGAAGATCAACAATTAGAAAGTACATCTGAGTCGGCTGACTCTGAATCTACACAGAGTCAAGTTGTGTCAAATTCATCAAGGAGTTTGTGTAATACAAACTGCTCATGTTGTGAAAAGACACACAAAAAGACTGATTACTATAAATGTAACCAGTGCTCTAAACAGTTTTCTAACATTAAAATGTTTCAGAGACACACACAATCTCATCATGCTAGAAAAGCTAAAAAAATTGTGTGTCATACATGTCAGTCTATGTTTCATACACAAAAAGGTTTAGCATTACACCTGAAGAAAGATCATGGGATAGAAGTAAATACTAACAAAGTAGTATTGAAATGTTGTGACTGTGATGAAGTGTTTCACGCTCACTATGAATTATATAAACATAGAATGAAACACTCACATGTCAATGATGCTAGACTAGACAATCCGTTGTATAAAATGCCTTGGGAAAGAGACAATCAATTAGATCCTCCTTGGATTACGTATGACAGTGACGGTACCCAATTAATTGATACAGCTTTTGCTAACACTTATTCTGAAAACAGAAACACAATTCAAGCACCTCACGATCATGGAATAGTCAGAGGCGTGTATAATTTTCCTGTCAATGATTTCATTGGTGAAACAGTCATATTGAGACCACATCTAGATGAAATATTGCAAAATGAAACTAACGGGTTTAAAATAAATGTAGCATTTGGTACTATTTTGAGGAACATTGAAACTGGTGAATACCGGTATTATACAGCTTACTATAACAACACCATACTTGAAAGACCATTTAGAATAAGTAGATCCTCAGACATAAATGATCTATTAAGAGAGTTAGAAGAAAGCAATATTGTAGAACAAATACTTAAAGCTCGAGAGTCAACAAAATGGCAAAAGTATATGTCACTAATGTTACATACTTTGTATACAGAATGTCTTTCCCTATAGGTTCTAGATTCAACAAAAACAGTTATCACAAAGTTCCTAGTTACATTTTCCACCACCATGCTATTGTATCTTTAGATACGAATGCCCACACAAGGACTATGTTAAAAGATAATCTTTGCGCATTTCGCTGTTTAGCTTGGAAGGTGGGAGGACGCAAAAATATAGAACAAAGAACAAAAGACTATTATAACACATGGAAATCATACCAACAGTCTGAAGGAGTATGTGACATTCCAAACAATGCTAGACGATTCAAAGGGGTATACATCAAAGACCTTCCTGACTTTGAATTGTGCTTTAATGTCAGACTCTCTGTATACTCATTGCACGAAGATTTGTCTTGTTCTCGTGTATACCAATCATCCTTACCATCTGACAAAGAAACAGAGTGGGACATGTATGTAAATTTATTTGAAAATCATTTTAGTTTAATCACAGACTTCAAGAAATATGCAAAAAAATATGCCTGCTGTTTTTGTTACAGAACTTTTCAAACAACTTGCAACTTAACAAGACACGAAAAGTCATGCAACATAAAAACCAAGTTTAACTTTCCGGGGGGTATATACACACCTACGTTAACTATTTTGAAGAAATTCATCAATCACTAGGGATAGAAGTACAGTCCGATTTACAATATTACCCATGGTTTGCAGTGTATGACTTTGAATCTGTATTAAAGTCGACAAGAAGTAACGAAGAAGAAGAAAGAGATAACACTGAAAATAGACCTAACACTGATTGGACTACAGAACACATACCAGTTTCTGTTAGTATTTGTAGTAATGTTGAAGGTTACACAGACCCTACATGTTTTGTTGATAGTGATCCTGATAATCTAGTGAAACAAATGTGTGATCATTTAGAAAAAATTCAAGCAGAAGTATTAGAACTAGGACATGCAAGATGGAGTTCTTTATATGAAAAATTAAAAGAAATAGAAAAAGAATTTCCAACGTCTGAAATAACTAATGAAACGATGAATTTACATCACACATCTGCCCAAAGTCATGACATTGATCATTGTGAATTGGATGTGTTGGATGTTGATCCAATTATCGTCAGCAAAATATCACAAGATATAGAATTAGAAAATACATCAGAAGATGCACAAGCATCTAATCCTACATCACTCATGGATTGTTTAGATGCACAAAAAATTCATGAAAAGCGAGTTCAGTCAATTATAAAGCGTTTTGAAAAATATATGGCAGTTTTACCTGTTCTCGGATTTAATTCTTCCAGATATGATTTAAATTTGATAAAAAAGTTTTTCCCAAAACATTTGAAACTAGTTACAGACTGTGACTACGTAGTAAAAAAAACTAATCAGTATACATCTATTGCCACATCTAAGTTCAAAATATTAGATATCATGAATTTTCTCGCAGCCAATTGTTCATACACAAAATTCCTCAGAGCATACAATGTAAAACAGTCTAAGAGTTATTTCCCATATGAATGGTTTGATAACATAGATAAAATAAGTTACAACAGTTTACCACCTTATGAAGCTTTTTTCTCTAAGTTAAAAAATGCAAATGTCCTACAAATAGAGTATGATGAATGGGAAAAGAATGGTAGCACCGACAATCCACCGAAAAGTGGTGAACAGAAATATTCAGATTTACTTCATATATGGTCTGAAAAAGAAATGACTCGTTTCGAACAATTTCTTGAGTATTACGCTAATTTAGATACAGGACCATTTGTAGAGGCTGCTGGAAAGCTTCAAAAATACTACTTTGACATGGAAGTTGATGTCTTTAAAGTAGCTATTTCTGCACCAGGTGTAGCGAGAAAGCTGTTATTTAAACATGCTCAAGAAAACAACAAATATTTTGCTAGTTTTGGAGTAGAACATGATGATCTTTTTCATAAAATAAAAAAGTGCGCTTTTGGTGGACCAAGCATTGTCTTTAAACGATATGTTAAAGTAGGTGAATCATGCATTCGTTCAAATCCTGACAAAATAGTAAAAAATATTGTAGGATATGATGCAAACGGACTTTATTTATACGCTTTAGGAGAAGAGTTACCAGTGATGTTTCCCATTCGTAGATTAGAAGAAACTAATTTTAAACCTGAAGTGAGTTGGAAACACTTAGAAATGTATCAATGGTTGAACTGGCGCTCATTTCAAGACGGTGTTTTTATACAGCATAAATTAAATAGCGGAAAAGAATTTCCTGTAGGTCCATACAAGTTAGATGGTTTTTCATCCTCCAACGATATTTCAATCAAACCAAAAGGGTATGAATTCCATGGATGTTGGACACACGGACATGACCCATCTCTTTGTCATTTTAACAGAGATGTAAACAGAAACCCAAAAACTTACGTTAGTGAAAAAACTAAAATATTACAAGAGAAAAAGAGGAAAAGAACAGAAGAAAGAGAACAATATATTCGAGCTCGTAACATTGATTTGACAGTGATATATGAATGTGAATTTGCTGCATTAAAAAAACAAGATAGAGAAATAAAAAAGCACAGCGATCATATGTTCCCTAATTTTTACTTAAATTATCCTAGACAAGTTTCACAAGATACAATATTACATAACATAGAAAGTGGATTTCTCACAGGCTTTGTTCAAGTTGACATCAAAGTACCTGAAAAATGGCCAAAAGGAAAAGAAAGAAATTTGAGTCCTTATGATTTTTTCAGTGAAATGTCTCCTATATTTTGTAACTCAGAAGTACACTTCAACGACTGGGGATGTACAATGCAAAACTATAGTCTGTCGCATTTGTCTGGAGAATTTACTCACTCTAGGAAATTGTTAGTCGGAGGAATGTCAGCTAAAAAAATATTTTTAGCAACAAACTTATTACAATGGTACATAGAACATGGAGTAGAAATAACAAAAGTGTATGAAGTTGTTGAGTATCGTTTTGAAAAGTGTTTTGAAAAATTTTGTGACTACATTTCTACAGCTAGGAGAGAAGGCGACCGAGACCCTAGTAAAGAAATTCTTGGAGAGACTTGTAAAGTTCTAGGAAATGCTTCTTACGGGTCTTTGCTGTTAGACAAAACTAAACATTGTAATGTTAAGTACGCACACAGCTCACATGATGTTCACTTAGCAGTAAACAATCCGTTGTTTAAATCTGCATCTGAACTATCTCAAAACATATTCGAAATTGAGATGTCAAAAAAACAAATTGATTTAGACATCCCAATACAACTAGCTTTTACAATATTACAAACAGCCAAGTTAAAGATGTTACAATTCTACTATGAATGTCTAGACTATTACATTGAGCGAAAAGATTTTGAATTAACTCATATGGACACTGACAGTTTATATTTTGCAATCAGTGGAAAGTGTATCAGAGATGTGATAAAACCTTCTAAAATTGAAGAGTTCGATCACGCTGTGTACGGACATTGTTATGATCTTGACTTTGCAGGTGAACCGTTCAGAGCGAGTAACAAAAATTGGTTTCCTAGAGAATGTTGTGACAAACACAAACTGTATGACAAAAGAGAAAGAGGTTTCTTCAAGAAAGAAGCCGAAGGGATAGAACTTATAGCTCTAGCTCCTAAGACATATTACTTACAGCGCATAAACAAACCAAGTTGTGTCAAAGCCAAAGGAATAAACAAAAGTGCTATTAAAAATCCACGCGAGCTGTACATCACAGCTCTGAAGGATAGACAAATTGGCTCAGCCACTAACATTGGATTTAGAGCTATAAATAACACGATAATGACGTATGTCCAAACTAAAGCAGGTTTTAATTTTTTTTACCCTAAAAGAGCTGTTCTTGCTAACGGGATTGATACAATACCGTTAAGTACAGAATTAAATCCCTGGGAAGATTACAATACTGTTGTTCTAAAAGCTGATAAAAATTGTTTATCTAATGACTATCAATGCGCTATGCAAAAACATGATCACATTTTCAGATCGTGTACACAGTTATTCATGTATGAAAAAGCTGTATATAACAGGTGTCCACTTTTAGCTGCAGATATTCTTAAAGCACGAAACGATAAAAAAATAATAGCTATTTCAAAGAACATTCCACTCATCACCTCATGGTTTACAGATCGAGATCAAATAATGCATGATATAGTGTGGCAGAAAATAAATAGTATTACACATAGAATTGTATTAGAATTAAAAGAGTGTAAGAACTGTCTCATTGTTCAACCCGGTAATGCATCAAACAATTATTTCACATGTGGACTATCTCAAAAAATGGCTGAAATGACAAGTCCTATACATTTCCCAGGATGTGATATGATGAGTGTATTTTGGGATAGGTTAAAAGCTGATCAGAACTTCATGAATATTCATTAATTTAAAAACTAAAGAAATGTATTATGTTCACATTATTTTTTGATTTTTCATGTTTGTATAGTACGATCTGATTCACATATGTTTGTACAGTTTACAGGATGACGCATGAACACATCATTCGGATATACTGAAACAAGACGTCATGCTGCATGTTTAAAAAATTTATGAAATAAAAAATGAAAAAGATATATATATATATATTACTCTTCTTGTTGATCTTTTTCCATTTAGATGTATGACATGAAGTAAGCAACATCGTATTACATCTATTTTACAATGGATACTCACATAGAAGAAATTGAAGGACCTATTTTCCCCCCTCTCAAATCACCATGCAATAGTTGTGTGTCTGGAGTAAGTGGTAGCGGGAAAACTACATTAGTACATAAAATCCTTACTTTTAAAGATGTCATATACGACTCTCCAGTACATGAAGTGTTGTATTGTATGACTGTAGATCAACCTCTTTTTTCTGAGATGAGAAAAAACGTTCCAGGACTTAAATTTAGAAGAGGAATTCCAACAGAAGAAGACTTGAATATTTTCACAGATGGATCACGTCATTGCATTGTTGTATTAGATGATCTAATGGAGCAAGTAGTTAAAAGTGTAGAAGCTCAGAATTTATTTACTAAATATGCTCATCACAAAAACATATCTGTTTTGTATATTGCTCAAAACTTATATGCTCAAGGAAAATGTAGTCGAAATCTGTCTATGAACACCCATTACTTCTTTGTTTTAGCTAATCCAAGGGATGTCAGCCAGATTAGTATATTAGCTAAACAAACAGGTCTTGGCGATACATTAAAAAGTAGTTACAGAGATTGTGTGTTAAAGAAAGCTTATGGTTATCAAGTTATTTCGTTACATCCGGGAGATGTCAGTAGACATTTATCCTCGGATTCTCCCAGATTGAACGCACGTATTTTCACTAACATTTTCCCTGGAGAAAATCTTGTTTCATATGTTTAAGTAGCATCCGTGATTCACCCTCAGTATAAAAGAGAGCTAGAATGTCCAGTGTACTTCAGTTGAAGTTTGACGATGCGCAAGACAACAAGCATATTTACATGATACATTGACACAGCAATATTCATACCCTTTTATCATACACCTCAGGACTTATAATATTCTAGTTATGTCAAAGAGACTAAGAGAATGTAGTTCATTTTTAAAATTACTGCTGATGGGTAATAGGATACAAAGTGAAGCTATTTTAGTTACTGCTTCAGACAAGCAAGTTGAGTGCCTCAGTGAGGTTATGAGAAATGTATTAAGATTACCAGTTGGGAAAAAAACTAAATCACTTCTAAAACAACACATAAAAATAGTTGAAGCTTTGTCTAAGAGGGACAACACAGTAGAAAAAAGATTACACATAATACAAAAGTCACATACTAAGATTTTAGATAAATTATTGTCAGTAAAAACAAGATTGATGCCGTTATTATAGAAGATAAATTTAATGAAGCGGAGTATATTAATATCATCATGAGAAAATACATTACAATTCCATTTGAACATTACTCAAGGTTGACAAAAATAGAAGACAAATCAAAAAATGTTCACCATACCACTGATGAGTCTTTATCCCAGCAAGATCTCGTAGGTAGTTCGGTTGATACTGCGGAAGCTTCCCTTCTGAGTTCTTCAATCGGTTCAGGAGGGTCGGAGTATGGGACGGTTTTGGAAGCAGCTGAAAATGCGAATTCTCCATCACAGTCTGCCTCGAATTCTGCAAAATATCTTCATCCTCACTCTGAGTCTGATGAACCACTGAGAGCGAATTCTGTGAAACAGAAGAAGAAGAAGAATAGCTCTAAACAGATACAGAAGGATCTACATCATCCGGAGTATTCTCACAATACTCAGGATCAGTCAAAGTTGTCAGAGCTTGAGAAATCACATAGTGAGCGTTCTCCACAGCAACCGAGTCAGAACGTCCTACCCTCTGAATCAGACCTCGTATCTGGCGATGTACACCGGGGGGTAGTGGACATGCCTGTTGAGCGTCTTGTGTCTCTTCCTTCTCCTGTGTCTCGTAAGCGTTGGGTAAAACCTTCTTTACCAAAGGTTCAAAAGTCTGAGTCCCAGGCTTTGGAGGCTGTGGGAGATAGTTTGGAGTCGTCTGTAGTTGATACGGCATCGGGTCAAAACGGATATCAGGAGGCCACTCTTGAGGAGAAACTGGGTGTGAATAACCTGCGTGACAATAACCAGGCCAATGAGCTGTTAACTCAGGAGGAGGCGTTGTCCACAGAGGAGCATAACACGGGACTCCCCCTTGTAAAGGCGGTGTCGAATACTGACGCTCCTGTCTCATCCTCCAACAAGGAGTACCGTATATTTCAGCCTCTGTCTTACGGTAGGCTTTCATCCTCCGTTTTGTCAGAGAATGACTCCGATGCATCTGTTCATACAAAGAGTTCTCACCCATCTTCACCTTTGACGGACTCCTCTTCAGTGAACAAGTCAGAATGGGGTCCTCTGTGGAACCGGGGAGTGTCGGGTACAAATGAGTTGAAGCAGAATCTGCAAAGTCAGGTTGAACCTCATTTGACTCGATCTGTGAAACAGAAACAGCAGAGTGCGAATCAGAAATTGTCTGACCATTTGATTCACTCAGCTGTTTCACAGTCTTCACTGAAACCTTGGACACAGAAGAATCAGGTAGAGCAGGAGCAGAGGGCGACAGAACAGGTGAAGATTCAGTCTGACTTAGCTGTACTGGATCCTGCAAAGCCGGATCTGGCTAACTCGCCAAAGTTGATGACCCACGTGGCAAACTCGCCAAAGTTGAAGACACCAGATCTGACGAACTCGCCAAATTTGATGACAAGTGTGGCGAGCTCGCCAAAGTTGAAGACACAATTGGAGCAGTCGGAGGAGTTGGAGCAACACGTAAGAACGCCGCAACCGATGCCGCCACCCGGCGTCCCGCACTCAATGTCCGTCCTACCCGAGCCACACCCTGTGAGAACAAAAAGGAAAAATGAATCATCATACAAAATAAATGAACATGACAGTACACAGTTGAAAGTACAAAAACAAGCTGCACCACACTCTAACGTCATAACACATGACAATACTCGTCCAAAAAGGATCAAAGCTGGTAGACGTCCTGAAGATTGGAAAAGTAGCTGGAAAACTGAATGAATTATACTAAAAATGGAAAGAAAAGTGCAATTGAAAAAGCCAGAAATTCATCAGTATTTAAAGTCTATATATTTCAATCCAAATCATCCAGCTGGATATACGGGAGCATCAACTGTGTACAAAGCAGTAAAATCTGAAGGAATATATAAAATTACTTTAAAAGAAATCAAAGAATGGTTAGCAGCGCAAGATGCTTATGTCACTTTCAAGCAAGCTAAGAAAAGATTTCCTAGACCCAAAGTGATTGTCAGCTCAAAGGATCAAATGTGGGATTGTGATTGTTTATCTATGAAATATCACATAGATGATAACAAGGGTTACGGATACATATTAGTATGTATAGATGTGTTTACTAGGTATTTGTATACCAAACCGTTGATAGCATTGAGAGGAGTAATGGTTCAAGACGCATTCCAAGAAATCTTCTCCAGGAACGAAAAACCTGCTACTATTCGAACAGATCATGGAAGTGAATTTGTTAATAAAATAATGAAGCTTTTTTTTTTAAACCAAAACATCAAACATTACTTAACCAACAACGAAATCAAAACTTCGCATGGAGAGCGTGTGATTCAAACTATTAGAATGAGAATAGCTAGAATGTTTAGAGCTGAAAACAATTTTAATTGGATTGATCATTTAGATGAAATAACAGAAGCTTACAACAATTCAAATCATTCTGCTATTAACTCTACACCCTCCGAAGCTATGTGTGCTACTGAAAAGACTGAGTTATGGCATTGGCAGTACAAGCGAAACGATAGTGCCACCAAGACAGGACCAAGTTTGCCTTTTCTTTTTGAAGTGGGGGATCGAGTCAGAATTTCATTTCTGAAACAATCTTTTCACAGAGCATACGATCATACATGGACTAAAATGATATATACTATTACTCACAGACGAATGCATCAAGGTTTTCAGAAATATCAAATAAAATCTTGGGACAATGAAACCATTGTAGGAGAGTATTACAAAGAAGAGCTACAAAAAGTAATAGTAGAAGGAGATGACAAAGCTACATATGAAGTAGAAAAAGAGCTACAAAAAAGACAAGTTGGACCTAAAAATAACAGACGGACTGAAGTGTTAGTGAAGTGGTTAGGCTGGCCTAAAAAGTTTAATTCATGGATACCCGAGAATGAACTGTCAGACCTGTAGTATCCTTCGAGCAGTCAACATCTCAGATTTTTTTTGTTCAAATTAATTTGAGATGTATCTGTATCTCACATCAGATAATACTAGTGGATACCACTCAAGTAACGCAGGTGATGACTTTGTAGTTACTTTACCTTCCTCATATTATTTCAGCCGGAATGAACTATGGGAAATTGGATTAATAGACTTGTACTTCACCGTTCCATGGCGAGTTCAACTTTCAAAGAAAGATTCAAATAGAGTAGTTCATGTGTATTGCGACTCTGTAGAATCATCAGTATTCAACGGTGGAGAACGTAAGCTATTGACTGTCACAAGATTGAAAGACTGTTTCAAAACTTTTTTTTCACCATACCACATTCGGTATGTAGCTTTATCACAAGAACGCTTGACCAATATCCGGTTGTATATAAAGTATAGCAACGGAGAATCAATATCACTTCAAGATTTGACGTGCAGCTGTACACTCCACATCAGAAAACAACCTGCATGACATTCAACCTTGCAACATAGAAGAATCATACCATACATTTACTGAACGCTTTGCATTTTTTTAAATGGTTTTAGTTCCGTTAGGTATAAGCCTGAACAGTTGGTCACACAGCATTGACCCAAAAAACAAAAAAATTAATAAAAAGACTTTCACTGACAACAATGGAGCTAATTTGTTCCAACGTGTAGGATCTACATCTCACGGTGACAGTAAAAAAAAAAAAATTTCTAAACTAGTTAAGTCAAAGTTAGTTTCACCAGTTCAACAAGTATTAGATCAAACTAAAGAAAAAGAAAAAAGATCTGATGCACCCGACACCGTGAATGTATCTTTTAACATGGCATCTACTAGTTCTAAAAAAAAGAAGAGTAAAAATAAAAAAATAAAAACAGACCAAAGTACTATAAAAAGACTGCAGAGGAAGAGAAAAGCTCAGTCTAAGAAAAAGCCTCAGACAGGAAACAAGTCTTCTAAGAACTCCTCTCACAAATAGATCAAAATGCAAGAGTATAAGTTCAGCGAGAGTGAAGAAGGTTTTTCTTCAAAAATTGCTATTTTTGACCCACCAAAAATGGATACATCTATATTAGATACAGAAAAAGTGTGATACTATCCTAAGTCTGCTATCAGTGAAGGATCGCCTTTAGTATTTCGTATAGAACCATATTCTGGAGGATACATAGATGGAGCTAACACTACGATGACTATTGACATGAAAATAGTGAACGATAAAAATGAATCAGTCAAAGTAGATGATTTAGTTGCATTGACTAATCTACCTTTGAGCAGCATTTTTAGTCAAGTAGCTGTATCTATGTCAGGAGTGGAGATAAACCCTGATGTAGGTTCTATGTACCCTTACAAAAATTATTTAGAAATGTTACTTATGGTAGACAAAGAGGCTAAGACATCGATGGGAGAACAGCGCGGGTACTATCAAGATTCTACTAACGCAGTAGGAACAACTGATCCAACAGTGACTGCAGCAACTCCAAACGTTGGGTTGATGACTCGTCATGCGCTCACCAGTCTGGGTCAAACTGTGACTGTAAAAGGATGTCTTGGAGTAGATGTGATTGATCGAGTCAACCGACACATTGTGAACGGAATAAATATATACCTGACTTACTATCAGAGCATGGACGCGTTCAGATTAACAGCTAAAGATGACACAAAAAAATACAAACTTATGATAGAAAGTATGTATATTACTGTCAGCTACATCAAATTACGTCCTGAAGTGTTAGTGCGTCATAGTGAGTTGTTATCTAGCGGGAAGAATGCTCTTTACCCTTATCCTAGGGTGTACTTGAGAAATCACACCATACCTGCAGGAGTTAACTCATTTTCTATATCTCAAGTTTTATCAGATCGAATCCCTAGCCTTCTGGTGTTAGGCTTAGTGGACGCTGAAGGGTTTTCAGGTCACTTAACAAAGTCGCCTTATAACTTTGAGCATTTCAATCTGAACTATGTGTCTATGCAAGTAGGATCTCACAGTGTACCAGACAGACCAATGGAGCCTGACTTTGCTAACGATAAGTTTTCTGAAGAGTATGATGCATTCTTAGCTGTCACAAGAGGACAAGAAAGCACATTTTCTAAAAAGGATTTTAAAAGTGGTAACTGTTTGTTTTGTTTCAACGTACAATCACATTTAAATTTGTATGATGGAGTGTTTCCTGTGATAAGAAAAGCTAACACAAGATTAGAGTTGAGATTCAAACAGAATTTACCGAAATCTGTTGTAGCTATACTCTACATGTTAACCCCTGGATTATACACAGTGTCAGAATCACGACTAGTAACTGTAGAATATTGAGACTCGAAATACAACAAAAATCTACATATGTTATAATGTAAAAGGTGGTGGCAATTTGTATCTTTCACATATGAAAATAAAAAGATTACACAAACTACTTCCCTTTTGTTTCATTTATGATAAAACATGTAAAGATATATGATGTGTATCATAGTATAGCATTGTATGACTCACATTATACAGTGGTGCATTTTTCCTCCTTATTTTCTTCTTGTTTGCTCGAAGCCATCGTGAGTAGTTGGAAGCTGTGAGAGCGGGTGGGTCTGGTGGAAGTTCTGCGTTTTTGGTTACTTCGTGTACAACTCCTTCTGGAAATAATTTATCATAATTATATCAGTATCATTTTAGCTGTTTTCATGACTCATTGATACAAGATACTTTTTTCATATTTTAACGTATATAGTGACTGATATACATGCATAAAATTGATCTGGATATGACGATGTTAATGTATATGATTACTTTTAATGTACACATACTACAAATCTGTGTTTTTGTAATGTCACTTTTCATGCTCAGCCACTAAAAATAAAATCTACTTGTCAGTATTTCATGCTCAGTATATATATCTATATTTAGTAAATTATTTTCCTATACTTTAAGCATCTACACTTTCATGCAATGATACTATATTAAAATATGTCAATATCTCAGATTAAAGCATTCTGTTAGTGATTAGATAGGAGATGTTATTTCAAGCAACTACTCACGCCATTCTAATGTGTTGCGAGTTACCCACTTTTTGAAAAAGCACCCAAACACCAAAATCCCGATGAACAGAACAATAGACGTTACGCCGCTAAGTATAGGTGTCAGGAGATTTTCATCTTCTGCTCCCTCTACTTCTGAGCTCGTGTACACGACTTCCTCTGTATCAACTTGAACAGGACCGTTCTCAGCTTCACTCTACAACATATTTTAGGATAAAGCTGTCATATGAAGTGTACAGTCTGATGTGTTGGTTGTATTAAAACACTACTTATGTATATATATATATATATATCTGTTTATATCTATGCATCCTTGTATTGAAATAAAACTAATGAAATTTTAATTTTCAAATATAACAACATAATATTTAAAAAAATCAATTTTATCATATTGCATCGCTAGAAGTAACACTGTGACAAAAAATGATGTCTTACCACAGAAAAAACTATGTCTGAGCTAGTTGAACTCAGTGTAGTACCGGGTGTAGATGTAAGTGATACAGTAGATGTTGTGAGGGGGGAAGGTTGTTGCTGTGTTGCTTCAGCAGCATTGTTCATAGAATTGGAGGTGCTGTACGGAATAGTAGTCGTCATTATGTTACTATACAGTACAGAAGTTGTAGCAAGTTGGTCACTCACAGTAGGGTTTTTGATGATGAAGGAGTTCTCAGCTTTAGTAGATTCAGCGGTGGAATGGGTATCAGCGGTAGATGGGTTGACGAAATAGATGTCATCAGTAGATGGATTGGTGAAGGAGATCTCGTCAGTAGAGGGGTTGTTGAATGTGATGTCATCGGTAGATTCTGCAGTGAAGGGTTGATGAGCGGTAGATTGGGTGTTGAACAGGTTCTCTTTTGTTGAGGGCTCACTCTGTATTAAAACAAAAGACATGATATATAATCTATGTACATAAAAATGTAAGTAAAGTATATCAGTTTTATTTCAATCAATAAAAAATTGATAAAAACAATAGATATATAGTAACATGTGAAAGTTTTTGGCGTCATATTTTACTGTAGCTTTAATTATAATATAAAAATTAAAAGTAAAAACATTTTACCTGTATGAACTGATTTTTTGGTTTTATTTTTACTATTTTTTATAAGAACATAATACAGGACTCCGTGAAAGCTTTATATATTGTGTACTTGAGTCACCAGCTTGACAAGCCACTTCTTTTGAAGTGACAAATGGAACCAGTTTAACTGGTTCATGCATAAGATTGATGAGATCTTGTATCATTCGTTTTATTACTTCATCGGCATCGATCGGTATATAGACTATTGGGTGAGACATCTAAAAATAAAAAATAAAAAAGAGTTTTTTATTCTTACACGTACTTCTATGATATCTTGTAATGTACTATAAATCTCGTGAGATGTTTCCACGTGTGTCCTAAGAGGTCCTATACGTCTGTACCCAACCCCACACATGTTACAAGCATAAGGATAATCATGATGAGCCCTTCTGTCGTGTTGAAATAAACCAGACCTGGAGGCGTATGTTATGTCACATTTGAAGCAATAATACCCTGCTTGTGTTGTAGCTTCTCTACGAGAAGTAATATTTACAACTCGGAGCGGATTGTACATAGATGCTGCAAGTTCTTCTATCATCTGTCTCAATGCTTGGTCAGATGCCAATTGAGCTGAGCGCGTAGTAATATATATTCGTGGAATATTCATCTAAAAATAAAATAAGTAAAAACCTGCTGTTTTTATGTTTAAAAAAACCAGCTATGACATACAACGTGGTGTCATAAATGTGTGAAGAATGTGAGAACCTTGGGATGTTAGTAGCAGAGTAGAATCTCATTTTAAGGTTTGGTTATACATGTAGTGATACTTGTATATGCACTGCAGCCCGTACATATAGGTCTATTCTCAAGGCATATAGAGTGTAGATGCATTTTGGTGCAGTTTTGGTTTAGTACTAGACAGGCACACGTGTCTCACTGTTAGTGGGTGTCAGGATCAACGTTGGAATGGTTGTTTTCCCTAATACTATTTCTTACCTGACAGTCAGTTACCATCTCGACTGAAGGGAATGACCGTTGTAGCTTGTGTACAAATCCGCATACTTGCTGAATCTGATCTTTCAATATGATCTTACGCAAAGTATCTCCATACACCAAAAGAAATCGTTTAAGTGATTTCATTGACAGCGCGCTGCCGCTGAGGTCGGCCACTGTAGGTGGCTTGTCCAGAAGCGGGTAAACTCGACTAGTCAACACGTCTGGTAGCGTCATAACTCCTCGGCAGCCTATGTATCCAGGCAGACATTCACATTGCACGTTTCCTGCACACTTGACACACGTCACCGATCGAACACACAATATAATGAGGAGTAGTTTGGCGCAAATCATGATGATTTTAGATTGAATCAAACCGCCATGTCTACCACTGCGCAAAACAATGTCACTGCGCATGTGTGTAATCAACTTCCGGTACAAGAAATACCACAGGGCTCACACTCCGCACGGTGCAAAAGGTCAAGGTCGTAAGCGCAAAATGACGTAAATAGATCGAAATACATGTATTTTTTGACATATTAATTCTTGATCGATAATATAATACAATATTTAATGACAATTCATCATGATTTATACACTGATATGATATCAAAAGTTCAATTGGAATTTTTACATGATACGCTTATCATAGTATGACTTAGTCAGAACCCCATAACACCGAGTAGGATCAACGTGATGCCATACGTTAGGAATGTGATAATTGAAACGTTATCTGAATTCCAACATCACGCTGTTTGTTAGGAATGTTAGTGTTAAGGCGTAACAAAAGAATGAGGTTAGGAATGATATGAGTGTTATCACAGGCTATTGTGACTGTGTGTAGCGGGAATGTAGCGAAAAACATTAATGTTGCTCATGACTGGTTCCATATGGTACATTTATAAATAACAAATATTTTCAATATATGAAACAAAATATAAAATATTCTACAACTTTATGTGTATAAAGAAGTGGTACAGCTCAAATATTATAAACAAATCGTTACATCATACATGTGTTTAGCTCAATGTTTTATAAATTCTGCCATATGGATTACATGAAAGTGCATTACGCAGTATAAAAAATGCACAGAAAAAATACAAAAGTAGAATATGATGTAAAACATACTCACAGCTTGGAATGTGAAGTGAAAAAACTTTCCACATAAATGTCAAATTAAAACATTCTGCAATGGTAACGCTAAGTCAAAAATGTGTCTGTGCTCGCCGACAAGCTCTATGAGCAGTGAACAAAACACAGGAAATGCCAACCTCATTGCTTATGCATGTATGATAATATACATATTAGTATTCTATGCATAGCTCATACATGAGAGAAAGCGTTGTAACACCATGAGCTCTGGCATAATTCTTTGTTATGTCTCATCATTCTGAGACGCTGCCATGTCAAAGGGCACTGTAAAAAATATTTGTTGTACAACATGTGTAAATATATATTTTCCCGCTGAATTTGTAATCCATCTCTATGCTATATAAACAGTCATCAGTCCTACAGTAAGACATCAAGATCCTTCTTGCTTCTTAATACAACTCAACCATGGCTGCTTCATGCTCTACACCATACTTTGTTTCCATGCCTCGCACTTCAAACCCTGATTACTGGGCTACTGACGTGCAGCGTGTTTTCTTGGATGTGGATGCTGACATTCGGTAGGATATTATAGTAAATAACAATTTATTGTATATCATAAAATATTTTATTTAAATATTTTTTGACATTGTTTTAAAATATAAGTACAATCTATTTTACATAATATGTATTTTATTATATTTTTCAGACATGCTCTTCATTCTATTCAAGAGTTAACAAGTTGTCTATCATCTATGATGTCATCAGTAGCGTCAAACTGGATTTGTAGTGAGGCTGTGCAAGATCAATTAATGAATGCTACCTGGGCTTTCAGGCATAGCGTGACAAGTGCTGAAGATCTTTTGATAAGTTCAAACAAAGTGCTACGCTTTCTAGCTGTTAGCGCTGACCCTTCAGCGTTAGGAAACTACGGTCGTGATATGTCAAGCAGACAGAATAGATATCGCAGTAGCATGGTACAAAGTGTGAAAGATTCACACAGTCAGATTGTAGATATGCGACAAATCCCCCCTCCTTCCTCTCCTTGTACAGAGTTATGTCATGATGTGGTTTCTGTCACATCTGCAGAAGATTCCAGCAGCTGTTCTCCCATAGATTCAGGAAGTAGACCATACTCCCCTACACTACCCCCTTACACCCCTCCACGCTCTAAAACCGAAACAGCAGTTCCAGACTCCACAGAAAAGAATAATACACCCCGTGGTATTGTACTGTCTTCTCTCAGATCGTCAAAGTCAGTTCCAGAAATGCTAAACTATACTACAGACAAAACACAGAACAAAATACCACATCACATGCATGAAGATCAGATCGCGTTGCTACACCATCAAAATCAAGTGTTGCACAGCCAACTTCAGTTATACCATCAGCAACAGCAATACTACTTCCAATATCAATACTATCAATACCTAAACCAACCAAAACAAGCTTTTCCTGTTGATCTCTCTTCTCCTACATCACCAGAAGCTGTGTGTGTAAGATCACCTACTCCCACTCCCCAATCTTGTGCTGAATCACAGGAAGTCAGTGGAAAGCATAGTGTTTCAGGAGACCCTTTGTTGACGGAAACCGTGGGAGACAAAAGTGAAGAGCAAGAGATTTCTATGGACTTAAATGGAAATACTATCAGGTATAATGAGAATTTAGATGAAACATAAATAATGATAATAGTAATAATAATGATAACAATAACAATAACAATAATAATAATAATAATAATAATAATAATAATAAATTCATTTGATTGAATAATACATTATTATATCAAATGCGATATTTTAATTTGTTTGATAATTGTTTGATATTATATCTTAGCGTGCTGTTGAATACGTCGGAAGATGCTCTGGTCAGTTGGACTACAGTGCAGGATGATCTCGTTGTTGACTGCATGGAGTGATATATTTTTGATTCACTACTAACAGAGCAGTTAGTTGAATAAATAACAAACAAAATACTGAAATATTGATTTTTTATTTCAAACAAAATTATTGCAGCATTTTTTTTATTCTTCAAGAATACGCTGGAACTCTCTTTGTATGGGGAGTATACCTTGTTCGGTACACATGTGGCAGCACTGGTCGTCGTGGTCAGGAAGGTCACAGCAGAAGATGTGATCAGAGAATGTAGGAAATTCTGTCAACAGCTGCGTATCTAAGAACTCTATGAATCGTTTGAACTGTTCATAAGTTAATCTTACACCTTCTCTGCAGGGTCTGAGGTTTGGTTTGGGGTCGTCATATGCATGAGCTGGATTAAACCACTTCCTGATATTTACAAGACACATATCAGGCTCGATTGTTAGGTATTTCATCGAACCAAGTGACAAGGCAAACCCCAGGAAATTTTCATCATCACACAAACTTAACGCCAGCTTGATGTCGTCAGCTTCTTTCTTCACCTGGTAGATAGCATCAAAGTCTAATTGGATACTATACCGCGATCCTGCCCTTTGAAGCTTATTGATGGAGTTTGTATGCCATAGACTTAGTCTAAGTTAGTTGAATAAATAACAAACAAAATACTGAAATATTGATTTTTTATTTCAAACAAAATTATTGCAGCATTTTTTTTATTCTTCAAGAATACGCTGGAACTCTCTTTGTATGGGGAGTATACCTTGTTCGGTACACATGTGGCAGCACTGGTCGTCGTGGTCAGGAAGGTCACAGCAGAAGATGTGATCAGAGAATGTAGGAAATTCTGTCAACAGCTGCGTATCTAAGAACTCTATGAATCGTTTGAACTGTTCATAAGTTAATCTTACACCTTCTCTGCAGGGTCTGAGGTCTGGTTTGGGGTCGTCATATGCATGAGCTGGATTAAACCACTTCCTGATATTTACAAGACACATATCAGGCTCGATTGTTAGGTATTTCATCGAACCAAGTAACAAGGCAAACCCCAGGAAATTTTCATCATCACACAAACTTAACGCCAGCTTGATGTCGTCAGCTTCTTTCTTCACCTGGTAGATAGCATCAAAGTCTAATTGGATACTATACCGCGATCCTGCCCTTTGAAGCTTATTGATGGAGTTTGTATGCCATAGACTTAGTCTAATAACCCCTTCACTGTTCTGTGACTCTCCTGGCTGTCTGTCTACATACAAGTTCTGTCCCAAGTTAAAAAACAACCTTTGAAACTTTGTTGGTTCGTTTGATAACTTAGTAGAACCCATATACAAACACCCGTGAGAATTCACAGAAACGTCTGCCTGAGGTGACTCTCGGACAACATCCGCATAGAATGTGCTTGCTCTAGTTGTTCTAACTGATCGAGAATTGTATCTAGGAACTTTTTTACTCCTAGATGGAGCTTGAGGCGTGGGGGGGGATTTTACCTTTATTGGTAGGTGTAGGAGACAGTTCAAGTCTACCTTCAAACTTCCTTCTTTTAGACAATGATTCAGATTCTTGTTTTTCATTTACAGTTACAGGAATCAACCTTCTAGAGGATACTACAGATCTGATTGGTTGTTGAATGGGGATATCCATTTCTTCTACTTGATCTTCATTTTGTTGAGACTCATGTTGTAGCACTTCAGCATCTTCGTGTATTTGGTTGTTGGAGTTCTATAGAAGTAAAACATGAAGTATCAATAAAACTAACTACATGAAATAACTTGATATGTGTTACATTCATGGATGGAAAAATGTACACAACATATTCGTATATGAAAATGGTACAACTATTTATATATATAGAACTATATATTTTCATAACAAAGGGTGAAATACTTACATAATACTTCTGTAATGACTCAAGGTGAGGATAAGAAGATGAAGTTCTTGAAGTCATGTTCTGATAGTGGAATATTGTGATGAGTTGTCGGAAGTTCAGACAGTGGGATATCGTCTACTGTTGATAGAGGTATGGATATAAGTGACTGAAAGGTAACACTGTCTCTTTATATAGTCAGTAAAGTGATAAAAATGTATCAAATTCCTACAGTTTAAAATTCCATGTCGATGAATAAATTAACATAAATAAATTCAAATATACTTCATCCCGTATTCAGGTATGAACCAGAGGTCACAGAAGTAAATTCAAGAGGTCACAATGTTCATGTCATTCAAGATTTAACATGCAAAAATAATCATGATCCTCATAATATATTCAATGCATGAATAGAATTTCAGAGTAAGGTCAGACAATGATGATTAATGCATAATATATTCATGAGCTATCATATGAATTCCAGTTTGTGTTTCAAACATGTCCAGACCCAATAACTTATATCCAAACATCAAGGTTCATATAAAGTCTAAAATCAAATATATAATATCTTCTATAGCATAAAGCTTCTAAACCATTGATAAATAAAGGAATATCAAATATATATTCTATGTATAATATAAACGTAGGTTAAGCATTTAAATGACAACATTTATATCTTACAATAGCCTAAACACAAGACCCTAGTCATTATCAATCACTAATTAACACTGACCTAATCAACCCACAATCTAATTACTTTAAGTACACATGCACAAGAGATACCCCTACCCATATACACTATCTCTTTTTACCCCCTCAATCATTAACCCCCTCAAACTACCCCTTAACCCCCAGACGGCTCTCTCCTAACTCCTTCTACACTACTCATGGGTCCTGATAGTTTTTACCATAAATATACATACATGTATGTTGAAAATGAGAGTATTTGACGACGCGGGAAAATATGTTACTGGGTAACCAGCGTTCATGTCACTTCCGGCAAATAAAGTGACGTCACTAGTTGGCGCCTTCCTCATCACGATGGAAGCAGGAGTTAGTCTTGTTTGATTTCTGCATGAAACCTCGACAAAACCAATAGGCTATCGGTCCAGAATACGAACAGTGGAGAGATTAACATCTGAAGCTGTAAAGTGCGTTCTGCTGGAGGGGAATCGAGGTTGGGTTACAGAGGATTGATCGCAGAGAAAGTGTGGTTGAAGACGCGGCAGGGACGCCAGCGGCAGGGTGGGGTCGCCAGGCCTGAGGAGAGGGCATCGTGAGTCGTGAGTTTTGTCTGCAATGTTGGTGGCGGCCGGTGACACTTGTCAGGATACTTGTCAATGTCAGTTAGCAGGGAAACGTGGGGACATTGGAAAGTGAAAGTCGGCAGTGTTAGGCGGCTTAGTGCCAAGACAAGGTGCCGGGAACCACGTGTGTACGGCGTGGCCGTGGTGAGGCACCGAGAGGCGGGCAGGCCTGGAAAAGGGGACCGTCCACCTCAGAGGAGGCGTGCCAAGAATGTCGGCGAGTTAAGCGCTGAGAAACGTCTCTGATGTGTATGGATCCAAACTGGAGAACACATAGGAAGTGGTCCCCTCGGGACGTGGGGACGCAGTGGGAGTCAGCGTGAGGCGGCCAGAGGTCGGACAAGGTCCCGGGAACGCCGAGGCGACGTGGGGGCGACATGTGAGAGGTACGTGTACATCAGCTGTGTTAGTGGATGCTGTATACACGTAGGACGACGTGGGGTGTGTGTGACTGCAGGTGACGTCAGGAGACTGCAGGTGACGTCAGGAGACTGTCGAGGAAGTATCAGTGCTGTACGGCAACACTGTGTGTACAGGAGAACACTGTGTGTACATGGGACATTGAGTGATGTACGGCAACACTGTGTGTACAGGAGAACACTGTGTGTACATGGGACACTGAGTGATGTACGGCAACACTGTGTGTACAGGAGAACACTGTGTGTACATGGGACACTGAGTGATGTACGGCAACACTGTGTGTACAGGAGAACACTGTGTGTACATGGGACACTTTAAATAGTGATGTACGGCAACACAGTGTGTACAGGAGAACACAGTGTGTACATGGGACACTGAGTGATGTACGGCAACACAGTGTGTACAGGAGAACACAGTGTGTACATGGGACACTGAGTGATGTACGGCAACACAGTGTGTACAGGAGAACACAGTGTGTACATGGGACACTGAGTGATGTACGGCAACACTGTGTGTACAGGAGAACACTGTGTGTAGGCTACAGGAGAACACCGTGTGTACAGGAGACACTGGATTTTTTCTTTAGAGTAGGGAGGTGAGGGCTGAAGCCTCACACGGAAATGAAGTACTGGTGACCTCTCTTTCCAAGGATAGGTATTATGTTTTCAATTAAATAATAATAGCAGGTGATTGCTATTTGTTAAGTTTGTGAAAACATATGAAAGACCTATTACATATGATCACCTTTTAATATCTAAGGTATATGCTATTTAGTGCATTATGTAACAACATTAGAAATGATTGTTGTTTAACTTCTAAAGACTTTACCAGTTTACTGGATTAAACAAAAACAAAAGGAGAACTCTGTACTGTGAGCTATTAAATATGAAGTATTATATCTGTTAATCAAAGTACATGTATATCTCATCATTCATATTTTGAAAGAACTATTGAACATTTGACTAAGTCAAGGACTTACATCTCAGAGACACTGAGGACATCTAAAAGTGAACATTTTATATTCAGGAGGAGTGTTTCAATAACAGACACTAAAACTATGTTTTGAGGAGGAGTGTTTACACTCACATATTCATGTCCATAAGTTCTTATTCATTGTGTATTCTAAAGTTTTTACTATATGTTCTAAAACAGTATATTTTCACTTGTCGAGGAGGAGTGTTGAAAATGAGAGTATTTGACGACGCGGGAAAATATGTTACTGGGTAACCAGCGTTCATGTCACTTCCGGCAAATAAAGTGACGTCACTAGTTGGCGCCTTCCTCATCACGATGGAAGCAGGAGTTAGTCTTGTTTGATTTCTGCATGAAACCTCGACAAAACCAATAATGTATGCCTATGTTTTTACCGTGTCGCCGTGTCGATTTTTAGCAAAAGGGCTGTGTCACTGTGTCGATTTCTACATAGATATATAGGAATTCATAGAAATATCTCTGTAGGTCGATTTTTAGTCCTAATGTTCTGTGTCTGTCGATATTTAAAGCGATTCTCTCCGTGCAGGGAGAGAATTAGGCCTAATCATGGTATACGTATCATGGTCCAACATGACTTTCTACCTGGGTAGGCCTACTGGGTCCTGCTTGGGATCATTTTCTGTGCATCACGGAATGTTGACAGCCTCCCAAACGTCTTCACATGCCAAGGCGGGAAACTCTCACTCTCCAAGCACGTGAATCCTCTAGCGGGTGACTGCGGCTGAAGATCCACTTCCGGCACTGCTTCCGGTATAAATAAACGTGGTTGCTTTAGCCGCGCTCTTCTTGTTAAATAAAAGCGTTTCACGTCAACCAGAGGCTGTGTCAGCTGTTTTGAGAAAGGTAGGAACACTATAAGACTCTTCATGGCGTGTGGTATGTGTGTGTTGGTGTGTGACTTACATAAGATCAGAGTTTACTTTAATTCCCCGATTCCCGCTCGATTCTCCGAGGCCATCTTTTTGGCATCTTTTTGCCACTCTTGTCAGTCTTGTTGAAGCCACGCTGGCTGTGGTTTGCCCGCCGGTTTGCCCAGGGGCAGGGGCAGGGGGGCCCCGATCGGGGCCTCGATCAATCCAGGGGGACTAGAGAGAACAGAGGAAAAACAGGCACGGCGGGTCCATCGTTAATGTTCGCTTCTGACATGATCAGGAATCTGAGGAAATGTCGAAGCAGGTGGCATCTGCCCAAATATCCATACATTTTTTATGAGCAGCTCATCCCTCCTGCTCAGTGCTGTAGTGTAGGGGGCCTACTTAGGGAGTGATCATTTATTATCAACAGGGGGGGGGGTGGTGGGTTTGGGGGGGGGGCAAAAAAATTTGGACCCCTTGACCGGGGGGGGGGGGCAAAAAAATTTGGACCCCTCTTGGGGGGGGGGGGGCAAAAAAATTTAACCTGTTTTGAGCCAAAAAGCCCGCGCGTTACTATGCTTCAAAGGGCCCGCGCGCGAGCCGATTTTCGACCCTAAGGGGGGGGGTAAAAAAATTTGACCCCTTGACCGGGGGGGGGTGTAAAAAATTTCGCGCGCGTCGCGCGGAAACCCACCGCCCCCCCCCTGTTGTTAAAAAATGATCACTCCCTTAGTTCAGCTAATCTAAACTCGTCGATGCGGGCCAAATCGGATGGGACACTAGTTCAGCTAATCTAAACTCGTCGATGCGGGCCAAATCGGACACACAGTTTGTAGAGTTGGATGCTGCACAACTAGGGCCTACTATGGTATTACTATGCCCTACCGGGTTTCACCCGAAGTCAGCCATTTGCAAATACCATTTCTTGTCCCCGATAGCGATTTTAATTTAGATCTAGATATAAAGGGAAATAACTTCATCAACATTATGAATTTTTCTATCTATTCTGTGTATTAAAGAAATGCCATTTCTGCGAATAGATCATGGTCATTTCTTAAAATCAATATGGCGGCATGAGACATCCCCCCCCCCCCCCTCGCAGCAAGGTCCCCGGGTAAGCCCTTCACAAGGCTTCAGGCCAACTCATCGGCCCTTTTAGGGTTGCAATTCACACTCTCTCAATCTCGCATCTCCTTGTACGAGAATCCCAGGGATTTCCCCTCTTTGTGAAGTCTATTTCATACTCGATTTTGTCAGCTATTTTACATTTACAGAAAATCATTGGGATCCTCGTACACTCAATCCCGGAAGGGGCTGAGGCAGGCTGTGAAACGGCAATAATAAGAGGGCGAATAGCAACCCGGGATAGCAACCCACTCAACCCTATTTCAAATCTCATGCGTTGGCTCCCCTACTTACTATCACTGTTGTCGGAAACTTTTTATGCACATGGACCAAAGTGGCCTGTGTCGTGATATCTTACACAGGCCATTTACCCTCTACACAGGCCATATCACTGTACTTTTGTAAAAACTTTTCAATGCTTTACAAAATTAATTAAAATGTTTAAATTGATTGAATGATATTTACATGGCCATAGCTCTGCTTCTGATAAGAATATCTGAAAAGTTATTTCAGCTTTCAAAAGCTGAGGTCATGGCCGGCCATTGTGGCTGGTGCCTGATGGCCACACATAGGCCATTGCGATTCTACAAGGGCTAAAGCCGATGTGCCGATGTCCTTTCAGCAACACCGGTTACTATCAAGTGCATGCCCAGAAAAGAATATACAGTACAATTATAATTGGTAAATAAGCAATTGAGTAAACTACTCTTACTTTTGTTGCAGGTACTGTGACTGGTTTGGACCAGTTTTGCACCAGAACATAGCCATGTCGTCTGATGACGCCATATTGTCTGATGTCGGGGTGCTGACGGGGACCCGCGCCCTCTGGCAGGAGAAGCTGTTGTGTGACTACACAATCAAAGTGGACAGCCGAGAATTCAAAGTCCACAAAGTCATCATAGCCTCCGTCAGCGACTACTTCAGAGCTATGCTGACTAGAGGAATGACTGAAAGTCAAACCGATAGAGTTACAATCGAAGGATTTAGTTCGGTCGTTGTGTCGAATATGATTAAGTTCATTTACACAGGACAATTTGGCCCCAAACATGCAAGTGCAAATGATCTCCTGGCATTTGCTGTGTACATTCAATTTCCGGCAGCCATAGTAGAGTGTACAAAACTGCTGTGTAATGAAGTGAACAATGAAAACTGCTTTGACATTGTCACCTCCTTCAAAACCTACTCCCTGACTGCTGGTGTTGAACAGATAGTCACGTATATCAAGGAGAACCTTGATGAGATTGTGGAAACCTTCACACCTAATGAGCTTTCTGTGGAAGGGCTTCTTGTCTTGATAGATGTTTGGGTGAGTACAGAATGGGAGCTCTTCAGTATCATCAAAAAGTGGCTTGATCATGACTATGTGAAGAGAAAACAGCACGTTAATGACTTAATGGGCCATGTGCGGTTTGGTCTGATGACGACAGAGGAGCTTGCAGCTGTGAAAGCTACAGACTTATACACAGGCTCAAAGAGTGTCTGGCGTAAGTTGGTGAACAAAGCTGAGGCATACCACGGTCTGCCCATCCATAAAAAGGTGTTGGACAAATCAGAGCAGAGCAGGATGAGAGAGGAACCTCTGGTGATGTCTAGTCTTGGAAAGGATGACACTACTCAGTTTTACACACTGCAGAAAGAAAGGTTCTGGAAACCACATGGAATTCCAGATGGAACACCTGATTGCTTATTTGGCTACAGGCTCATGGTCAATGGTTATCTGATTGTACTAGATAAACAATCATACATATTTGATCCACGTACCCGTAAGTGGTCCCTCATGGCAAGCATGACAATTCCACGGATAACATATGCCCTAGTACAGCACGAGGACTGCGTCTATGCCATCGGTGGGATGTCCCGCTTTGAGGAGCCAATAGACCGCATCGAGAAATATGACTTTGAAAAAAACGAGTGGACTCTGCTGCCGAGCAAACTTCCGCAAAAAGGATTCAGAACTAAAGCAGGATTGATAGATGGCGCCATCTATGTCATTGCTCATGGTTCCAGGATGGATTGTTACGATATCGCTGCCAAGACATGGGAGAGCAAAGCTCCTGTCATAGAGGCAAGCAAGGAAACCTTCAGTGACTATGTGAACAAGATGAAAGTAATGCAGCTGTGGCAGGAGGAAGTTCTGTACTTCCTTGACTCTGGGTTCATCATGCGATACTACCGTCCATCGACCGACCAGTGGTCGAGGCTGCACTGTAAAACCTATGTGGACACTAGCCTCACCTGGGATGACTTCACTGTCTTTCTGCCTAAAGGAAACACACTACTTCTTCTCAATTTCCCCAAGAAGATCCACACAAAGGGAAAAATTAAGGAGAAACTGGATCTCAGTGCAAAGTGGACATTTGAAGGAGAAATGAACAAAAGATCAAAGAAAATCACAGAAGTCGTTCTGCATGACTTCCCCATGGTTGAGGCAGTTAAGGAAAGAGACTTTGCTGCACTCTGGGAGTCAAATTGAACCTGCGTATTAAGTACATATGGTTCATAAATCTATGGTCATTCAAACCTTTGATTATGCTGATTTTATATGGGTTAGACTCTAACCCATATATAATCGGCACAATCAAAGGTTTGAATGATCTTAGAGAAAACTTGGAACTCACAAAACAGTGAGCTATCAACATGCTATGAGGTTAAACTGGTAGAATATCCACTACACGAAGAGAGTAATCGTAATCTTCTATCAGTAAGGCCAGACATATACTTCTCTTGTTTTATGTGTATAGATTATCATAGGATGATAAATATGTTAATTTTAGAAATCTTTCTACAATGAGTAATGCAAGGAAAATCGCTCCAAGAAGCCTTACACCCGTTGTCCTAAAATTTAATGTCATGCACAGATGGATGTATAATGAAATCTAGGAATACAATAATTGAACCATCTAGGTATACAAAAAAATCAACTCTGTTATAAGTTTAATTAGATTTATCTCACTGTTTAATAATCAATTCTCGTACATCAATTGATTACCTCTCTAATTCTGCTTATATTGATTAATTGGTGAATAATCCTGGAATTGTAAATACAAAGAACTATCAAATTAAATTTTGTTCAATTGTATAAAAGGGGATGAGCATTAGAATTAAGTCGTTGGTGCTATGAGAAGAAAATTAAGAAGAAGTGATTTCAAGTATTGATTCATATATTATGAATTTATTTACGAGCAAAATGTTATAAAAGGCCAGGCCTTTACACTATATGGGCCTATCAGTACGACTATGTAAGATCAGCTGAACAAATTTGATATCTTGTTGCTAGAAAAAAATAAAAACTTTTTAAACAAGCTTCCTCGATGTGCTTTATAATTTATTAATATAAATTAATGTCATTTATGATATACTATGTATCTCCCTCATCTCATCTAATCACTGTTAACTTCTCAGTACCATATATTCTCACGTATAAGCCACAGCTTGTGGCAATTCAGAACCAGCTTTAATTTGATATCAAACATGCCTATATTGGGTGCGGCTTTATTTATGTGTTTTTGCGGGTATAGCACAGTACTAAATTTAGTAACCTGTGTTCTAATATTCTAAAACATGAACAATCCATGAGTATTTTAACTAAGAACGAAGCATGGTATGAATATGTCGACCAGGAGCCTTTATGAATCAAACATGTAACAGAAATAACAAACACATCAAAAGCAAGTTTACTATAGTACACACGTGTACCTCTTTTATCACAGTTAACTTTTAATAAGGTTTTACAATGTTTTCAATCACACCATCTTAAGCATACTAGCTTAGTCTAAAAAGCAAGTATTTGTTGATACATACATAAATTATTATTAAATAGTATATACAAGAACTAAAGTTCTGATAATGTACACAAATGCTGATTTCCTATCTGGTATATACAAATAGCAGCTACAGTTGAATACCTAAATGTCCAAATACTTATCTCATAATGTAGACGAACAAGTAAACTATATTTAAAGTAAGGGTCTCGTGTGTGGCAGAAATTCACTCATTTTTGTGTCGATCCTCATCCTAAAACCTTAAACTATGATATTCTTAGTTCAGTACGCAGTTAAGATTGGCGGATGACAATGTGAAAATTTGACAATATGGGAAGATTCATCTAGCCTCAACACCATTTTGACATATTCTTACTGACTTAGGGAGTGATCATTTTTTATCAACAGGGGGGGGGGGGGTTGGTTTGGGGGGGGGGCAAAAAAATTTGGACCCCTTGACCGGGGGGGGGGTGTAAAAAATTTGGACCCCTCTTGGGGGGGGGGGTCAAAAAAATTTAACCTGTTTCGGGCCAAAAAGCCCGCGCGTTACTATGCTTCAAAGGGCCCGCGCGCGCGGCGATTTCCGACCCGTAGGGGGGGGGGTTAAAAATTTTTGACCCGTTGACCGGGGGGGGTGAAAAAAATTTCGCGCGCTCCGCGCGGAAAACCACCCCCCCCCCCTGTTGTTAAAAAATGATCACTCCCTTAGTTAATCATTTTAGAAACATCTTGTGAGCCATGTACTAATGAAGGCAATATCACACATTATGACTGAGGCATCGTGTCTTCTATGTTAATAAGTAGTATATGAAAAAGTCTTCTCGCCTCCAGAGAGGTTCATCATTCAACAGAGACAGATTGTAGCGCGGCTTCAACGGCTGCCGACGCCCCCGCTCCTATCGAATCCTCATCTTTCTGTAATTCAAACAATGATAAAATCAGAAGGGGATCCTGAAATACCTATATTATTAAGAGCATTTACATAGTCTTAAGAGCATTTATATAATCTGATACTCAATACATTTATCACCATGCAATACTAGTCATCTTGATGAATCTCAAATGGGGGAAAAAACATTTATTCATAATATGAGCAGAAACAAAGCCAGATCCCTTTACTCATCAAACAAAAATATACATTACATTTTAGATGTTATATTCCATATAGGTAATTCAGCAATTTTTTTGTCTCTTGAAAGAGAGGTAAATGTTTATTATAGAAAACAAAATTTGCCTGCACCAGTGTAATTAACCTGTGTAATTTAGAGAAATAGTTTTATTCATTATAAATCATAAATAAATCATGTTAATGTAATTTACATTGTAATGTAACACACTTTGCCATATGTGTTCAGAGTTATATTTCAAGTATGGTTCATTGTTCATCACACCAGCACCCTCACTCAGTAAATGCAAGCTTTATGTTTGACAACACCACACCAGATGTATAAGCATTAGTGCAAAGTAGTTAAATCCATCAAATCTTGCATGTAGTAATGTTACACCTAACACTGCACTGACATTGCAGATTCTTTATATAACAAACAATACATATAAGTTCATTTAATATGGAAACCATCTAAGGTGGGATACTATAGAAACGCATGTTCAATCTGAACCTCACCAGCAACATTTAAGATTAGTATTTAAAATTATATTGCATTTCCCTGTATTAAAAAGCTGTTTGATAATGAAGCCATTTGGGGACAGTCATTCATAACTTGCATTTAGTATAAATCACTTATTTCCTTATATCAATTAGCAGTGGCTAATATGGTAACAAAGATTCATTTGATATTCTTGTAGGCAGGTCACTTTTATTCCACACTACTGACTAAAGATATCAGTGAGCACAAGGTATAATGAAGATAATAAGCTTAGTCCTGATTATTTACCCTCAGTCTATCTAGTGGACAGTATAATATTAAATGTTAGGTCATTTCCTCTAAGCAGGCATTATCATTTCCAAAGCATGGCTTGATGAAGTTTTCATGTCATCGGTAGATAAATAAGCGTCTTGGTGGAAGCTGCAACAGTCGCAGTAAATACCTCATCATCATAGTCTGATGTCTTTGGTTTTTTTGCACCTTGAAGGTCTTTGACTGACAACATCTAAGGAATTAACAATAGGTTTTAGTACTATTCAATGATGTGACACATTGTGCAACGACAAGATGGTAATATCTCCTGGGATAACACACAGTTTAAGTTTGGAAATGCATCTGTACGATAACAAGACAACAATGGGTGACTTAAGCTGTGTTAACGATAAATAAGAGGCATGCAACCCAGCCATTGACAAGACCTTTTAACATTACCCAATACGTGTAAAAATTTGTTTGTGAATAATGGACAATATGTTACAAATATTTCAAAAAAATATCCGAAATAAGGCCACATCAAAAAGTTGGTCTACGGATTTCACTTTTGAAAAAGGTTATGTGAGCAAGTGCAATTTGATCTCTACGTTTTTAAAGAAATGTTTGTTGTCTGCAGATTTTGTACCAGAAACCCACGCAATACGCGTTACATGATCCTTACGGATCAACAGAATTAAGTGTTATATTCTTTAAAAAAAAATTTGAGTGAAATCCGTAGACAAATTTTTCTCAAAAAAGAATTGCATTTCCGAAAAAAATAAGGTGCATTTCCGAAAAAATAAGGTGCGCAAAATCCGTAGACCAACTTTTTTTTTGGGTCTGGCCTGAAGTGGAGAAAAGTACAAATGAAGACATGCTGATATTCACCATAGATAGCACAACAGCATAGATCATAGTTTAACTCACTAATGTATAAAAAGGGTTGGATCTTTTTATAACCCTCTTCCTGTCCTTTTGATACGAATGAGATACAGTGTGTGTTAATAATGTTTCATAGGTTGATTTAATATTGTATCATAATTTTTAGTAAAGGTTATAGAGAGGAAGTATCAGGGACATGAGAGAGTGTTTTTCTGTTGTTCAATGGTTTAATGGTTCAATGGTTTAAAAATTCTTCAGTAATCATTGGTGTTTATGAGGTGGTAGCATTTTAATGATTTCAGTAACATAGTGTAGAATAGATAGAGCAGTGATTTTGACCAACATTGGCACTTGTGGCGGCAAGCATGTAAATTTGTTCCTAGGGGTGTTTTGATCTGCTGAATCCATTTCTAAGTGGAAACATGATTTTTGAAAAGTGTTTCTACTTTGAAAATTGATTTGAAATAAAAAAGTAGAAAATGTCTTTTTTAATCACATTAAATTCCATTTGATTCTGACATAACAGAAAAAAGGGGTACACATACATGAAATTACTGCTGCCCATCCATGTCAATCATATAGAGTCCAAATTAGCAATAACTGTCTTTCTGACTCTCTTTCTGAATGGAGTCAGTGCATGACTCCCTTTAGAAAGGGAGCTATCTGACTCTCTAATGGGAGCCCTGGTTTTGCCTCCAACATGCCTCCAAAATCACTGCTACCCACCCATGATAGTTATGTAGGGTCCAAATTAGCATTGACTCCTTTTCTGACACTTTCTCTCACTCTTTCTGAATTGAGTCAGTGCCTGACTCTCTTTAGAAAGGGAGCTATGTGACTCCCTGAAATGCAAGCCCTGGTTTTACCTCCAACATACCTCCAAAATTACTGCTACTCTCCCATGTCAATTATATAGAGTCCAAATTAGTAATGACTCTCTATCTGACTATTTCTTTGAATGGAGTCAGTGCCTGACTCTCTTTAGAAGCTATCTGACTCCCTTATGGGAGCCCTGGTTTTGTCTCCAACATGCCTCCAAAATTGCTGTTACCCATCCATGCTAATTATGTAGGGTCCAAATTAGCATTGACTCCTTTTCTGACACTTTCTCTCACTCTTTCTGAATGGAGTCAGTGCCTGACTCCCTTTAGAAAGGAAACTATCTGACTTCCTTATGGGAGCCCGGTTTTGCCTCCAACATACCTCCAAAACTACTGCTACCCACCCATGTCAATCATATAGAGTCCAAAGTAGCAATGCCTTGCTATCTGACACTTTATCTGAATAGAGTCAGTGCCTGACTCCCTTTAGAACAGGAACTATGTTTCTCCCTCATTTGTGAACCCTGGTTTTTCCTCCACCCACCCGCTAATGCTATTAGGGACTGTAGATTTGGTGGTCAGAGTGGTTGCTTTGGAGGGGTGGTCGCATTAGGGGGACTTTGTTTAAATATTGAAATAAAGGGAAAAACTCTCTTATGCAAGCCCTGGTTATGCCTCCAACATGCCTCCAAAAATTCTGCTACCCATCCATGCTAATTATATTGTCCAAATTAGCAATGACCCCCTTTCCGACACTTTCTCTGACTTTTTCACAATGGAGTCAGTGCCTGACTCCCTTTAAAAAGGGAGCTATATATGACTACCTTATACATTGTGTAGTATTCGGGGTAAAATAAGCCAGAGAGAGAGCTGTCCATAGGCTTAGCCTGATACTCTTTGTTTGGGACTTATAATAGGGTGTTACATTGGGTCGGGAGAGCCGTCCCCACAGGGCAATTATCAACAAAATACAGACACAGTCTCACATATATCCATCTCCAAGTGTTAATATACATGTATATCACTTAGTACAGAGAAATCTCGTTATAAGGAGGACGGTTATAAGGAGCAGATGGTTATAAGGAGCATATTTGCTTTCCCAAATCCTTTTCTATACTTTTCTATAGTAAAAAATACCCATTAGAACGAGCATTTTAAGCCCAAAATCGTTTATAAGGAGCACATTTTTTCAAAGAAAGTATGTAATTTGTTATTGCAATAAGGTAAAATCTCACATATTCTACAGCCCCTGTGATGCTGTGTGGACTAGCCTTTGCCAGGGCTTCTTCTTGTGATGTGGGCGGCCTACAGGGGTGTAGGCACAGACCTGTGAGGGGGGCAGGGGGAGGCGGGGGGCTTTGTCAGGGCTTCTCCCTGTGATGTAGGCAGCCTACAGGGGTGTAGATGGGCGGGGGATTACATTTCTTTTTTCATTAAATGTCACTATATTCTTACATACTGGGGCATTTTCTAAAGCAATTATCTCTATGATATAAGCATGTTTAAGACCAGTCTTGGCCATTCTTTACTATGGAAATCTATAGGAGAAGAACAGGATATGACAAAGATGCTCGTTATTTATAAGCAAGTGACCATTGTAGCCATGCCAAGTTTTACTGTATATATAGACCAAAATCGGTTACAAGGAAGGTTGGTTATAAGGAGCAAATTTGTCTTGCCAAAAGGTGCTCCTTATAACGAGACTTTACTGTAATGAATATAGACTTATGTTAAAGCCAGCAAACAAGCGCATATGATAATGGTACCCATTATATTTCTAGCATTATCATTCCTGTACTAAAGAATCTGTGAAGTTCGGTAACCTCTCATTTTTGGGAATGCGTGGACAGGCACACTGCGGCCCTGTGTATCTTCTATAGGGCCAGCATACAAGGCCTAAGCCATTGTCATTTCCGGAGGAATCTATTATATTCTCCAAAAATAAAACTAATCCAGGGTTATTCTAATGATATTGGGGCATATCCTAATGAATGCACATTTTAGTTATCATAAATTGTTAAATACCTATGCCAGAAACAACATTTCAACAGGACTAAGGGCATAGAAATAAATATAATTTCAAATGTGCATCCAACCAGTTATTGCTAAAATATGAGAGAAAAGAATACACCGATACAATTTTTCATATCTATTAATGTCTTCTCCAGAAATTATGCATAGTGATGGCTCTGTAAAAACAGTTTACCCCTTGAGGGACGGTTTCCAAATACAGATCAGATAAAAGATACTGAATGATATATTATAATGGCAAAATAGTAAGGTGGTTGACCTGTATGCATATTCATATATGACGTATAAAACATGTATTTCCAGGGTCTTTTGCTTCACGCAGAGTAACTACATACAGCTTGGCATGCACCAGTGCACACTCTGCAGTAGGTGCCACGGATCTGATGGTTACATATAGACCAGCAGGGCTACAGATCCAATGAGTTTTTCAACTTCTCATTGATCTCAAGCATTAAATACCAAATATAGCCTGCTTTTTATATTGGATTAGTATATATCTGCTCTCTCAGAGCCACTATTTAGATCATTTCTGAGGCAAATAATTAATTTCCAATGGAACACTCTACTTATAACATCTTTGAGAATAAGGTTGGAGGAAAGGACTATTACTGTGTGTTATTTGGAAGCTTAGGCCAAGGAATCAGAGAGACTGCAAGAGGACACTGCACACTGGGGCCACTAACAACCAGTGGATATATGTAGGCTGAACCACACCCACAACGGTGGTTGGAGAGTCACTGTGATTCTTCTTCTTTTCTCTGTGTTGCCAATTTGGACAACAGGGAGTCACATAGCTCAGAGAGTCAGAAAGAGTGTTAGAAAGAGAGTCACTGCTAATCTGGACTCTTATATAATTAACATTGGTGGATAGCAGTGATTTATGTGTCAAAATCAGGGCTCGCATAAAGAAGTCACATAGCTCCCTTTCTAAAGAGAGTCAGGTATTGGCTCCATCAGAAAGAGAGTCAGAGAAAGTGTCAGAAAAAGAGTCATTGCTAATTTGGATTATGTATAATAAACATGAGTGGGTAGCAGTAATTGTGGAGGCATGTTGGAGACAAAACCAGGGTCTACAAGGCAAGAGAGTCACATAGCTCCCTTTCTAACGAGAGTCAGGCACTGACTCCATTCAGAAAGAGTGAGAGACAGTGTCAGAAAAGGAGTCAATGCTAATTTGGACCCTAAATAACTATCATGGATGGGTAGCAGTGATTTTGGAGGCATGTTGGAGACAAAACCAGGGCTCCCATAAGAGAGTCAGATAGCTCCCTTTCTAAAGGGAGTCATGCACTGACTCCATTCAAAAAGGGTCAGAAAGACAGTTATTGCTAATTATTTGGACTCTATATAATCAACATGGTAGGATAGCAGTAGTTTTATGTGTGTGTTCCTCTTTTTCTTGTTCTGTTAGAATCATATCAAATTTAATGTGATTAAAAAAAACATTTTCTACTTTTTTATTTCAAATCGACTTTTCAAGTAGAAACATATTTCAAAAATCATGTTTCCACTTAGAAATGGATTCAGCACATTGAGAAGGCCCTATGTGCCAACTTTCATGCTTGCCGCCAGAAGTGCCAATGTTTTTGCACTATCTACTGCACTATATATAGTTAGGAATAAAGTTAGAACAATACATGTATATAACAAGTCAATCTTTTTCCACGGTTTAATAATTCACAACTGAATACTGGTGCTGCAATTCCATTACAAGTAAATTGGTTGTGAATACACAACAGATCCTTCCCTTAATTTGATTTATGTTTTTAGTAGCCCTCTGCCTTGAGGCTGAATTACCAGACACATGGCACCCAGTTGGTAAGAAAAGGACACAGGTCAGTGATAGAGAATGTTGGTCAGTCACTCTTGATACATGAAATGTTGTGCGGGTAGGCACGCTTTACCTAAAGCTCAAAACCTTGAGAGGGGAGCCAGGGTCCTGATTCGGTACCCCCTGCTCGCCTGAGTTATGCATTACATATAACTATTATCATGAGGTCAGAACTTAGTGTTTGTCATAGTGAGTGAAGTGGTAATTCTCAAGAAGTAATTCTACTGTCAATTGTTCAACGATTTGCATATGGCTCAGTCTCACGACTTTGTAATGATTGGATCGTCCTTGACTGGGTGACGTCTTTGATCGGGTGACATCTTTGACCGGGTGACGTCTTTGACCGGGAAACATTATTATAGCATAAATTAGACCTATATAGTTAGAAATGGGTGGAAAAAGTCAAAGGATATTTTCACACTAAATGAAATGAAATTGATTTAAAGTTTTTTATATTTATATGTAGCCCGTTTTACATGCATTATAGCATAATGTTATATTTGTTCCTCTGCCCGGTCAAAGACTTCACTTTCTATGTTATGTGGAATTTGAAGAGCTACACTGTCCAAAGTGTTATGCAATAACCATCCACATTTTTTACAAATAGTAGAGGTATGGGAAAAAAAAGAAAAAAGAAAGAAAGACCTTTCCTAGCCTCCCGGTCAAAGACGTCACCTGGTCAAAGACATCACCCGGTCAAAGACGATCCAATTGTTCCAAAGTCATGAGACTGAGCCATATGTGCAGCTAGATATAATTAACAAAGTTGTAGATTAATGATAAATCTGTATTTCCAATGGAAGACCATCATCACAATATTTCAAAAGCATAGTCATAACCATACTGAATTTAATCTGTGGTGCACTTTGAATAATGGCTTGAGTGTACATATGTATATGATTGTAATAGTTTCATAAAGTATGTAAGATTTGTTGTGATCAGTCATGTTTTCTGTCCTATCAAGGAATTACAAGTGCAATGAAAATATATAATCATTCTTGCAAAGTTAAGTAACTGATAGAGTACTAAAAATAGTTATTTAGATAAAAGCTATCAACTGAAATGAGAATGTGCCAAATAACTTGATTTGGACTAGTTGGTCCACTTTTAATCTAGGATTATTTTTTATGTACATATCTTACTTTTTTATTAGCACAGGGGAAAACATAGAAACCAAGTAAGATGTAGAAGTCCCAACAACTCCTAATCAACATGCTCTTCAACTCAAGTAGGGTTCACAGTTAGATTGGGGATAGGGCTGAGGTACATGGGTGAAAATGTTTAATATAAAGTAAGTGTATGTTAAACTTACTTTGAGTTCAAGGATGAGAAGGTCTGATAAACGCTTGACTTCACGTGGTTTCGAGAGTAGCGCTTTTTGTCGGCGGGTATGGTCCCTCAGCTCTGCCTTTTGGTGCCGAATGAACCTTGTGCCATCTGCAACATCTCTGTCAACCAACCTGTGAGGGACATTTACAATCTGAGCTATAATTCTGTGATATTTTTAATAGCAATTTGAAATGAGAGGAAATGTGGAGTCATTGTTAATTATGGTACAGCCAAAATTACTGAACAATATTGAGATAGTACATGATATTCAAATCCTTCCTCAAGGACAATTTTGTTCTTACCTTGCAGATGTTATAGACATGCTCATGCACACTTACAATTTTCATAATATAGAGGAAAACACAAACTAACTATCATTCAAATAATTGCTCCATGGTCATACAGTGAGTTTTTTTCCAACTCACCTTGAAATCAAGATTTGAAAAGATATAAGTACAGGCACCTTATTTTGCTATGTACATATTTTCGCGAAAATCTAAAATCTGTGAAAACTTTGTATATTACATTATGTATTATGCATATGCGAATTTCCCGCTTTTCACTCCTCTGCAAAAATAATTACCCGTGAACATAAATACGTTCACAATATTACTTGCCATGAACGACAACCAATATATATGTTGGAATTGCATATAAAGATGCTTATATTACTCTAGGTATTATATTACTCTAGGTATGATATTTGATATATAGCTAACAGGTGACTCCTACTGAGGAGATCTGTACCATTTCCAATTGATACAACTGTCAATCGAAATAAGGTATGGAGCTCGAAAGAGCTTACTGTGTAAGTGTAAAAGTGCAAAATATCCAAATGGTTCTAGGGTGTGTGAAAAGTGTATATGATGGATTGAGGAAACTACTATGCAAAAATGGAAAAAGGGTCTGAAATTCCCCTTTTTCATCAAAATAAGAAATTTGGAAATTATTTAATTTCATATTTCTTGTTCTGAATAGCTACAAATGGGCAATTCTATTGGCCTACTATTGCATGTAATAGATTTACATAAGATATGTGCTCTTTATTCTGTCACATGCTATAAAGTGGTGGTTGAAACAATACTCATAAATCAAGCGATCAATAGAAATCGGGTGAAAATTCAAAACCATACTCACAAAAGATCAAGTCCACTAAAATGTGATGCAGTCATGTGGACATTCAATTTAGTTGTTGTCTTCTCAAAGCATTTTTGATTTTAAAAAAAGTGGAATTTGATATTTCAATTCTCAATGATATATGCTTGTACAATGCTGCGCGAAGGATACTTACGCTTGGTAATCTTTTTCCAATTGCCTTACTCCCTTGAATGAATCTTGAATAAGTTGCTGGTAAGTCTTTGTGCCAACAGTGATCAAGTTAAGGATAGTATCAAAAGAAGTGTAAGAAAAGGAGGACTATTACATGTACCTATAATCAGTTTACTGTGTATAACCGGGTAAGTTCAAAATTTGTAACAGACTTACTCAGATAATCTTATGATATAATTTTTATTAGACTACCACTTACATAACACCATCCTTGTTCAACAAATCTATGTTTGCATATTGATGGATGGTTAAAGTATAGAATCTGTATTTTCCATTAGAAAAATTCTGAGAGATATTTCAAAATTAAGACGTAAATAAAAAGGATATGGAGGGAGTGCTCCTATCTCTGTTCGCTGGGTGCGGACGACCAGGCCTGAGTCGTCTTGTAGATGCTTCATTCGCATGAAGTGTGCAACCAGGGGGCTCTGACCGTAGATGTTGAACACGTTCCGCACAAACTCTGGTCCACGCCCAACAGGGTGAGACTACAAGGAAACAAGATCCACAAAGGTTCAAAAGGGTGTTTAACCCCTTAAGGATGGCTTAGTGCATTAATGCATCATGACTTGGTCTTCATGATGTGAGTAACTCGCCAGGGCTGCATTCAAACATCATGCTGACCCTATGGGGTTGAAACACTCCTGAAGGGTCGGCATGATGCACCAATGCAGCACCGGCGAGTAACTTGCTATGGCTACATTGGTGCATCATGACGACAAATGTCACCTTTTAGCAACATGCGCCCTTAAAGCGTTAAGAATATTATTTGTACTGTAAATCTTGCGTAGAAGCTTATAGTTCTAATGAATAAGCTCTACGTCACAGGATGCAGTCACTGTGACGTAGATCCTGAAGCGGTCACCGTATCTAAATATAAGGCCACACCAAATAAAAAAGTTGCCGCACCTTATTTTTGAAAATGTAAATTTTTTTTTTTTTTTAACAAATGTGTCTACGGACAGCACCAGCATCATTTTCTGAAAAATTGGATTTTTTTTTTTCTTGGGTGGCATTTTCTGTCATTGTTAGCCAGAAAATATATTTGTAGAAATTAAAAAGAGATTTTCTCTCAGGAAAAGAAAAAAAAATTCGCCCGCCCCCCCCCTATTCTAAGGTGGAAATCCATTGACAAAAAAAAATGGAAAAAAATAAATTTGACCTACCGCACCTACTTTTGGATAACAAAATCCGTAGACCAACTTTTTTTTTGGTGTGGCCTAGAAATGATAATGGCTTGGGCATGCGTTGGGGCTCCCCTCCTCCTCACTTCAGACAACATTTAGAAAACGATATAGCAGAACAGATCACTATACCTATCTGTACTATCCCTACAATAAACCCAACTTGAAGACAACATAAAGGTGCACCAAGACTCCTTCATTCATAAGAAAGTACCTACACATCAGTTACTTTCATTATCAATGTCAGATCATTTCAAGCCCTGTCTACAGAATTGGAGATCACTTCCTAAGTTGTTTAAGACAGCTTGCTCTCATTTTCTATAATAGTTTTAGATGCTGCAAGGTCTACCTCTTTCTTCAGTTTTGGTTTTGGCTGAGACATGCTAATGTAGGACTTGGCATCAGCAGTGGATATTTTGGATCCCTTGGCCTCTGGTTTCAACCCGGTATCATCCTCCTGAAACTCGCGAATCGGTGTGAGTAGCTCATGGGGATCCAGCTTGTTTGCATCCATCATGTTTTTGCTGCTCTTCTTCCGTAGCAGCTTCTTGTGTCGGAGTGCACGCTCTTCGTTGCTCTGTGCCTCCGCTACTTCGGCAATGACCCCAGACTCACTAAATACGGGTGAGGACTGTGTCAGGGTAGAGCGACGAGCAACGCCTGAACGTTTGGGGCCACCTTGCTGCCGGCGACCCGTAGCAGCAATGGAAACGCCCGACATGGAAGACATTGAGGTGCCAAGGTGGTTGATGGTGGATTGAGAACCAGTGTACTGGCTGTTGGACGACTCGAGGAAGTCAAAGTTCAACACCGAAGCTGTGTAAAATAAAAATGAAATGAGAGATTGAATCTGGTTATAAGTACATATTATTAGCTTGAAATATTGTATTAGCTTGTCACTACATGAATGTAATGTTATGGCTTTAATATTTACAAGAGCAATTACTATTCGGGAATTCCACAAAGGTACACACATTTTTTATCCTTTGCTTGATTCATCATATCTTCTCTTGCTTTGATGTTTGGTGGTTCCAACATGCCCAAGTTCCAGCTCTGCCAAGTATTAGGGGCTGGTCGTACACCTGAAGGCATGATTATATAGATTAAATAAAAATAATATGAATATTGCAGTGAATTACCATCTTTAAAAAAGTATTTATAATACATGTATTAGATAGATTTTATAGAATGTATAATTTGGGTGGGTTAAAGTTGTGATATTAGGTTAATTTGATATGAAGAAGATGATGGTATATGAAAATAATGCTTTTGTGTGTGAACTGTGATGAAGTGAAAGATGTAGGAGTTGGAACTGGTATGACAGTAGGGCTCTGGGAGTTACACTAGGTGTCAGCTAAGTCATTTTAATTACGTCTTGCAGGGCAGGGGACAATTCTTATGGACAGGCTTGCTTTCAATCAAATTCTGTATCAAAAGTGTCATGTGGTGGCAAGATGAACATGTTTGACAAAAAGGGGGCAAAAAGAACACAAACAATTGTACTTCTCCCAATAATTTTGTGGTACTCCAAATGCATTTATGTGTATATTATTTTAGTTCTACACTACCCCAGACATACTTACCAGCAACCCACTCAAAGACAAGCCTTACAAGGTCCTCTTTAAACTCTATGTTGTACTGTCGATACGAGTCGGGAAACGTCATACAAAACGCTGTGTAAACTGACTGTGCGACGAGTGAGGGATAGTCGCGCAGGAAAGATTCCCGGTACTGCGGGTGTTTGGCATGTGTGAGCAGCTTGACATAGTTGTGTGCGATCCTGTTAAAGAGCTTCATCTGGTACTGCTTGCTGGGCTGGTATTTTTCTTGGAAGTACCACCAGAAGGTGTCCTACAACATGGGAATATGGCATAATCTTAGTGCTATATATACACAAGAGAACACAGGGTCAATACAGGTTGAAAAGTGATAAGTAGGCATGTAAGAGATGAGCAATAAAGTACACTACAGTACTAAATTGGCAAAATATGCAGTTTCTCAAAGTCTAGATGCAACATATGTGCAATATACAACTTATAAGCAAGGCTTTAAAGTAAAAAGAATTACTGGGAATAAAAATTTCATATGTTAATTATGTATCCTTTAGTGCTTTGATATTTCTATTTTCGTAAACTCGTAAACATATTGATTACCAGTAGGATGGACTGTGACATCTGTGAGTAGAAAAGTCTCTCGAATTCTGGGCGGTAGTTCAGCTACAATAGACAAATGCGCTTCATTCATTTATTCAGAAAAGAATTTGAAACGATAACCCCAGAAGGACTTTGAAAAGAAACAAACATTTTTCAGTTCAAACCCAGCTCACAGGTGGAAAAAAAGGAACATCAGTGAATGTTTTCAAAATATGTATGCAATGTTTTAGATGCAGTGTGTATTTACTCACACATAATGAAGTCAGTAATATTTATTTTACTTCAATTGAATAAGGTTTATGTGGTGAGAATTTATTACTTACCAGCATATATTATGATAAAGTAGCTATGTATATATATTCATGTCACACGTTTGATTTTAGAATCTCAATTCTGAACACCTTAAGAAGATTTCTTGCAAATCGCATACCTTACAAACAGTCACCACATCACATGTTTCAAAAAGTTACTTATCTTACATGTTTATTATTTTTACCAGAGTATGTTATGTGAGTTCTTAGGGGAAGTAAAACACTGAAATGCTCATTAAATAAATTATGAGCAATTTATATCATCACATCAATCATGCCTTGCCCATCTAAAAAATATACAGCCATCCCTGAATCCATACAAAACACTGTCAAGCTACATGAAAATTCTGAAAGTTCTGTGTACAGAAAGGCAATGCAAAATGCTGCAAGTCAGGAATATTCTATATGGCTGATATCATAATGAACCCCTCAAAAACAAAATGGAGTTCTGTCTAAAGTTTCTTCCCTGCGAGGAGAAGGACAGTGATACTATAGAAGATACTGTGGCATAGCATGCCTTACCTGGCATGTCTTAAAACATTAATAAGTAGCTTAAATAGTATTCCAAGTAACTAAACTGTGTATTGAGCCACTTATGAATCTATGATTATGTTTAGATTTGTACATACTTTGCAATGGTCATTATGTGTCATGACATCAGAGGGGTTATGGTATATCAGGTAGGATGTGAGCGCTTATGAATTTCCTGTTAAACCAAACGCAAGCACGCCGGCGGAAGGATCTGCAGTTTACACTTTATGGCCACATAATGCCTCAAGGTTATAGGTTTCCCTGTCAGCATGATGAACTGAAGCAGCACAAGTGCTGCATTAATGTATCATGCAGCCAAAAAGGGGAACCCAGGCCTCAAGACATTGATGCCAGTGCTCTACCCTTGAGCTATTTCCCTTGCTGACAGTATACACCCCCCACAATACTGTGGCTGCAGATGGGTCAAAAGCGACCTGGCGACTTTGGCTGTTTTGGAGACGACTTTCGACCTAAGGCAATAACATAAGCGACCTGGCGACTTTTGGCCAAAATTGACAATAGATTAAAGGGTTCAAAAAAGCGACTTTTCGACCTGGACCCCTTAATTTCTGCGACTTTTCGACCTGAAGGGGGGACCCATCTGCACCCCCAATACTAGATTGCTGTAGACACACATGGTGTGGAGGTAGAGGGGGGGGGGGCAACTGGAAGTACTCATTGCTTCTTCAAATTAAAGTTAAGATGGAGAGGAGGGAGGTGTTCGAGAAAGGGGCATGGGAGGGGGATTTTGCAGTGCTCCTGACTATTTGGTGCATACACGATTATGTGTGTTTACATATATATATTAGATTCTATACCTGTCAGATCCTTCCATTTCTTCCTTTTAAAATATTTGTAGGACCACATATTGTACACAGGTTTTCAAATTATCCAAAAAGATGGATTAACCAAGTCTTGATACCCACCACAGCGGCACTTCCAATCTGCACGGCGAAATAGGATCAAATGCGTTTTTTTCCACAACAAAAACTTGTAATTATATACACCTTTCATTTTACTAGTTATTGCATAAGTCATATGTCACAAGACCAAAGGGTGTTAAGAATGAATATAAGATAAATCCAGGAGGCTCTAAATCTACAAATCATAAATGAAATAGTAATATTTTAAACAGGAAACTGCAATCTGATTCATTTGAGCAAACATTTACCATATTAGTTCCTACTCATTGAAGCACATACTCTAATAAGTAAGTCAAATATATTTACACTGCTGTTTTTAAACAAGGAAGGTAACAAAATATCTAAGAACATGTGCAGAAATGGGGGGAAAACATGAATGAAAGATCCACACCATTGTGTATGATAATTGGAAATAAATTATTTGAATAAAGGAAATATTTAGATAAAATGAATATAAAGAGAAGCATTCTTGCTGACTATCATTTGGGTGTAAAGCAGGCAGCTCAGCTACTGTCCCTGAAAGCCATGCACAATTAGCACTGGCATCTTTAATATACAATTGATTAAACTACCTTTTTACGAAGTTTTGGCTGTGCATCAGCGACCTTGGACAGAACATCAAGAGCACCGATATCGTTGGGAAGAGGTGTCAATTCAGCGGGATCATAACCAGGGTACTGGTGTAACTGTAATGCAGAATCTCATTATAGATAAATATTTTAAATATTGAGTAACTTTATTCATACTCATTATTTAATAAATTGAAAATAGTGTCCATGAAAAACCTTTTAATCAAAATATATCAATGTAGTTGAATAAAATGACATATTTGAACAAAACTGTACATATTTCCAACTAGCAGACTGAGAACATCTGAGGGGGTAGTAAAAGGTACATTTTCTTACTTCAACAAATTTAGGTTTTCCATCATCTTTCTTCACCTGAAAATACAAAGAAGCAAGCATATATATATTTAGGTGTGTATCTCACAAAGCATATGCAAGAATATTGGGATACATTTTGTGGCTGCTCTTGATGTATAACAGTAAGATGGTATATCTCCTATGTATAAGAATAATTTCCGTAAATACAATTTATACTAGAGAAAAACTTACCAGAGTTTTACTTGGGTTCATGCTAATCTTAGAAATATTTTTCACTCTGTCACTTAATCCAGGGGTGAAAGCTGAAAATGAATATGTATAGAATGCTTAGAACAATATATTAAGGATAAATAATATTTAGCTCATATATGCAATTAAATTTGTAAAAATCTGGATATTTGGAAAGATGGTAAATAGTCCCTGGTAATCAAATGACTGAATATTCATATTTCTCTGACCTGTTAATTTAGGAAATGCTCCCCAGAAAAACAACCTTCTCAAAAGTGTGTTTGGTTTGTTTGTGGTTCTTTGACCACTTACAATGGGGGAAACATTTTGGAAATATTCTGGTTATATTTGTGTAATATTGAGTAAAAGGCAATTATCTAACTGTTGATATCTGTACAGAGTGATAAAGCAGTTTACAAAATGTACATTTTCTTTTCATCTACTCTGTCCTGAAGGAATGTACTATGTACACATTAACTTTTTTTGAAGGAGAAGAACATATACAAAATAGATGTTGTGTGACATAGTATGAAGATAATTCCCATCACATGTACTTTACATCCATGATGATTTATATATATTCTCACAAAAACATGTTTATTTACCGAGTAATTGAGTTGTTATGCCTTAACTATACTACTGTAAAACCCAACCTATAAGCCGATCTCATCTATAAGCCAAACTCAGAGGTTGAGCTGGCATTATTACTGTTTTATAAGAGTTCTTGCTATTATCTCATTTATCAAACCCAGTCTATATGCCAACTCCCTACTGTGGAGTTTTCTTTAAAGTTTGGCTTATGGGTGGAGTTTTACAGTATGGTATGAAATGAAAGATTTTATTTTCAAAAGTGGCTGATATCTTCAACTACTTAATATTAAAGTATGAAACAAGAAATACAGAAAAACAGTGTGGAGGATGGCATGTAAAGCAGCCACCAGAATGCATTCAACTTAGTTTCCCAAAGTGGGTGAAATATTTAAAGATGTTGATAAAAGAAAGAGCATCTCCAGCACTCTACCTTCATTCCATACTGAAAGAAACCAATAATGTCATGCAATAAATACCCTCTTTCAAAGCATCAAATAGGCTATTCATGAGCAAAATACAAACTGTAAACTTCAATCTGTTGTGCAATTAATCTTTGAGATTGAGGGGAGAATATTTAAGATATTAAACACCAAGATGTTTTACATGTAACAAATAAATGTAGGAAAGTGCAAAGTATGGAAAGATCTCAAAAATATTTTTCAAATGTCTTTAAAAGAAATAGTCATACAACCATCTAAAACATGTAGCTTATGCCCATTAGGACTTCAGGAATGTTGATGTTCAAATAAATAAATACACCTTGGTGGATAGGATTAAATCATGACTTTTGTGAACGGAATACATGACAATATTTTACAATACGAAGGACACCTAGAATTCTTCGAGGAAGTTCAGTGGATAGGCAGGCACATTTTATACAGAAACTGAGCTAGGAATCAGCATTGGGTTTATACAATAGTCCACATAGTGTTTGGTGTCAAGAGTATGTATCTTGATTGCTGCAAGACAATTGGTGGTGCACATTATGAAGAGTACAAAGTACATTGATATAGTCATGTTCTGCTAGTAATGAAATACAGGATTTATGTGATTTATTCTAATTTGTTCTTGTCTTTATGTGACCACAACAGCAACCTGTCCCTATTAAAGGTTATTGTAACAACTAAGTGACTTCAATCATAGTTAAGGTAGTGGGTCTTGGATTATGTGAAAATAGCTTAACATTAATTCTGTTTCTGTTGCACGCTACAACAGAACATGACTATATTGCTGCAGAAGGTCCTGTGGAAGAGTTTGTGGGTGAAATTGAAAACAGTATATGGAAGAGTTTGACAATGTGTTTACCATTAATCGGTTCAAAAACCTGCGAGAAATATAAACTGAATTCAGGTTTTTTTGTTCCCTTTTTGTTCAGATTAGGAAATTGAAGCATAAAGTTTGTTAATAACAAGTTTGTTTGTTTTATCAGTTGTTGCAAGACAAAAAATAGAAGATTTCTATTCCGAAATCTATTCAAGACTGTAGATCTACACAACAATCACCCAACAGCTAAATTTAGCTTGCATATTTGGATCTTATATTTGGGAGTGGTAATTTGTCTTAATAACTGGGGGGGGGGGGGGGGTTGTTGCATGGGGGCTGCTACAACAAAGTGTGAACTTTTTTTTAAGCGATGTGTCAATAATTATCATAATTCAGATATACGAGGGAGGGGGGGTCTTGACACAGTATGGGGTATATCTTCTAAATATGTAGATATAGAAATACCCCCTCCTCCAATGTTAGGGAAGAAATTACCACTCCCTAAGGGAATCAATTATAGGCCTATCAGTTCAGTTCTAAATCCATCACCATATTCTCAACATGATCTTCAGTAGCTACTTGGGGAAAGACTGTGTGACAGGTTTCTTTTTTACAATCAGGAGGTGGTCAAATCAGACAGCAGAGACATTAAATACATCTACTTATAGACTAAAGGGAACTCCTAATATAGCGCTTTCCATCTAGTGGAAATATGTAAACATGAATCCGAACAATACCTTCGGAATCTGGAAAAAGTAACATTATTTAAAACATAAAAACCCATTAAAAGTCAACAAAACATAATTGTAAATCAGGGTAGTTGCCTTCTAAATTATGTTAATGAATTGTCATACCTGGCACCAAAGTTAATTGTTTATCACTGCTTTACTTTAACATCACCCTATAATTATGGTCTATATAAAGTAAAAAGATGCATCAACAATTTATATAACAATTTAGTGAAAAGGTTAGTCCCATTTACTGACATCCTAAATCCATCATTCTCAACAAAAGACATTTCAACTAAATGAAAGAAGATCTTTCTTTTAAACCAAAATGACACGAGAAAGAAATGTTTGATGTAGACTCACTTGCTTTCACTGTATAAAGTCCAGCAAATCGATGAATTTCTCTGGCTTCCCGCTCTAAAAAAATGAAACATCACATTGTTATTCATTCCACATAGAATGTACTCTTGTCTAATACTCTGGCTGTGCTCACTTTATTGTTCGGTTTTTAATAAGATTCTTAGCAAAAGCACTATTTGCCCCATTATTTATCATAATTTATCAGCAAGAGAATAGAAAAGTTTCTGAAATTTAAGGATTGAAAATTTATGTATAGTAGTATATATACAGTGTTGCCGAAATAACGCCGGCATGCCGGCTTTTGTCGGCGTAGAATCTTAATGGCCGGCGTAGGGCCTTAGGACGCAGGCCATGATGGCCTGCCATGATCTCAGCTTCTTAATGGTGAAAGAATTTTTCAAATCGGCCAATTAGAATTGAAGATAGGGCCATCTTTGTAAAATTGAATATTTTTTCAATTTTTTTTTAATTTTTGCATAGTATAAAACAAGTTTTAATGAAGTTTATGAACGTACCTTGAAATTTGAAAATTCATATGGCCTGCGTGAGAATGAAATGGCCTGCGTAAGATGCCAAGACGCAGGCCACCTTGGCCTGCGTTGCGAAAAAGTTTTTGGCAACACTGTATATATATTTATGTTTAGTATTATGCAGAACATCAAAGACTTGCCTCTTTTCTGGTGTATCTGGCGGCCTTCAGCGCTGGTGGGTCGCGTCATAGAGAGGTACTCATCGTCGGATAGATCGGTCATGCGACTCTCCACCACCAGCTCCGTGTAACACTGTAACTTCTGGTCCAAGTTGCTGATCCGCCGATTGATGTCATCAATCGTGCCGATGAGAAAGGCTGAACTTGTGTCAAAGAGGTTTTTTTATAAGATAATTGTTCAGAGAAATGAAACCTGTACAATGTCCATATTTTGACATGAAAGAAAAATCACCCCCCCCCCCCCACCCCAAAAAAACAACAAAAAAAGACGTCCCTTTACCAGGCCCGTATCCAGACCTCCAGATGGTGGGGGGGGTGACCTGGCTCCAAAAGTGAACCTTTTACCATCCCCGAAAATTTGAAATGTCTAGACTTCCAATGGTGCATTCTGATGCATTTTGGTATATAATATTCCACAGCTAAGGTGTGTAATTATCACCTACCATACTGGTTGACCAGGGGTGGATCCAAGAATTTCTAAGGGGGGGGGGGGGTGAGGGCGGCAAGATCGGTGTAGGTGTAGACGATTTTGTATTTATTTATCTCTTTCATTTACATTGGCTCTTGTGGCCTTCTTAATAACTTTCTTCATGAAATTACAACGTAATGGGGTCAGGAACTAGTTCATGAATAGAATGAACAGCTCTTTAATGGCATATTTGCTGTTTGGTACACTATAAGCCAATGTCAAATGTACTGTATTTGTATAGAATTGGTAGGGCTGGGTAGCAATGTGGTCCTTTGTGACATCACTCTGTTCTTCTTTATTTCAGATTTAAATGCTAAATACCGCATATATTGAGAGTATTTATATAAAAATATTGTTAATCAATACCAATGCCTCATATATAAGACCACTTGAAATTACGCTGGTCTTTTCTTTTAATAGCTGTGGAGTGAGAGATTGGTGTGTTCTCATTTACATAATATTCCCCATTAATTTCTCTGCCTTTCATTCCCAATATCTGTCCATCGAAGGTCCTCACTCCCTAGAAGTTCCCCACCTAAGTCACCCCCAAAGGCCCCCCCCCCAAAGTCCAACACCATCTATGGTCCTCGTTCCCTAGAATTTCCTGACCTAGGTCACCACCAAAGGTCCCACCAAGATCCCACACCATTGCCAGTCCTCACTCCCTAGAAGTTCCTGACCTAGGTCACCCCAAAAGGTCCCCCTCCCCCCCAAGAGGTCCAACACCATCTATGGTCCTCGCTCCCTAGATTTTCCTGACCTAGGTCACCCCCAAAGGTCCCACCATGGTCTCACAGCAGTCCTCACTCCCTAGAGGTGTCACGGTACAAATAGCCGACAAAATTTCTGGTTCTGACCCTATTTTTCTCCTTCAGACGGGCAAAAGGTTGGGTTCTTTTGAGTGTGCAGTAATGAATGACCCCTTAAATTAAAGCTTAACACATATCTGATTTTTTTATTTGCATCCCGCATAAAAAAGTGTGTTCAGATTTTGCGCTAGTTGCCATGGAAACTAACTTAAACAAACTGGAGAAATTTTACAGGTGCCCAGCGACCTTTGACCTTGACCTTTGACCCCTCCAATCACCACCCAGGGTTACCATGGCAACAACCAACTTTTTTCTTTTTTTTTGCCAAGGCCTTTGGGAACAATTTGGGCTGCAGATTATGTTTCTGTGCGAAATTTAAGGCCTCCTACCACTGATTATATGCACAGTAGTACCGTTTTTCATTGGCACTATTTACGAGTACAACATTCTGGGGACGAATTTGTACTGTGACACCTAGAAGTTCCCTACCTAGGTCCCCAAAGGTCCCCCTCAATGTCCAACACCATCTGTGGTCCTCGCTCCCGAGAAGTTTCATCTAGGTCACCCCCCAAGGTCCCCACCTCAGTCACCTCCAAAGGTACCCTCCCCCCAAGGTCCAACACCATCTATGGTCCTCGTTCCCTAGAATTTCCTGACCTAGGTCACCCCCAAAGGTCCCACCAAGGTCCCACACCATTGCCAGTCCTCACTCCCTAGAATTTCCTGATCTAGGTCATCCAAATGATTCAATCCCTAAGGTCCAATAGGATGAAATATCCATTATAGAGTTTAGTGAATAGTATTTGCAGGTATTCAAAAATTCCATTTTAATGTTTGACTCTGTAAAATCCTTAATAATTGTCCGATTTACAAGCCGCGAAAACCTCTAGAAAGCTAGTGTCTAGGGGTCCAAAATGTGGATATTTTTTCTCTCTGGGGTCCGTGGGGGGGGGGGGGGGTTGGTGACGAGTACCCCAAGTCCCCCCCCCCCCGGCTACGGGCCTGAGCCTTTACTTTGCTTCATATTATATTATGCAGAGTTTGTGAGGGGCGATTGTAGGACCGATGGCCCCACGGACTGATGGCCCCAGACTGATGGCCCCACTTTCTGAGACTGATGGCCCCACCAGTGGGACTGATGGCCCCAACATATTTAATCACTTATTACTGTCTTTTATTCATACATATTCATTTATACACATATAGAAATGTATTATTATAGATAAATGCCATTTGTAGTTGTCTACTGGAGGTGTTTTAGGCCAAATTACAGGTGTTATAGCAGCCAACCTGGGCAGGGGGATTAGCCTTCACACTTGCCTCCTCCATTGGGCAAGCCATGTGTGAGCTGCAGGTGAGGAGGAAGGGGGGGGGGTCAATTTAAAAAATATAAAAAAATAAGTACCAATAAGTATTAATAAATATCAGCATTGTGTTCTTTGTCTAAATAGCAACACAGGGGTGTTTTTATTTTCTACAACATTTTAAAGTTTTTCCTATTTTTTTTCCAAATAACTAATTTTTGCATTAGAAAAAAAATGTAAATACTGTTTTTCTTGCAATTACAATATCTATACATTGGTAATGATAGTAAAACATGTTTCTATCAATTTGATTATACTTTTTGGTTTTCTGGGTAGGTCTCAGAGTAGGTGTGGACATGTGTCAGAGTAGGTGTGGCCATGTGGCATTCACACTGCATAGGTGTGACAGTTGCCAACAGTTGAACTGTGACTTTTCACAACTCACCTGGTGAAAGTTTCCTCTCATTTTCAAACTACATCTGTACTTTTTCCTGAATAAGTATTTATACATATAAGCATTGTGTTCATTATCTTACTAGCACCACAGGGATATTTTTATCTTCTTCCTACGACATTTTAAAGTTTTTCCTTATTTTTCCCCCAAAAAACTTTTTTTTGCATCAGGAAACATATTTGAATACCGTTTTTCTTGCTATTTCTCCATCTATTCTTGATAGTGTTTCATCCTTTCCAACCCAAAAATATACTGCTATGACATAAGAATAGGCCTGAAAATACCTGCGTTTCATCATAAGAATGGATGTCCTAGGCATTTTTTTTTCATATAATTTCATATAATATGACATTGGGAATGGCTATAACTATGCTAGGCACAGGGGGAAAAAATGGCATTATCTGTCATGTAGTTTAAAGCAATCTAAATAGTTAGGTGGCATGATGGGGAGCATTTATCTTTTGGAATTTTGTTTCTAACCCAAATAGATCCTGAGATTTTGTCATTTGAAGATCCGTATTATCAGCATTTTGCCACTATAGAAGATAGTGTTATCTAGATCCCAAAAGTGGAATCTGGAGTATGATATCAGATAATGATGGATTTGGTGCCCTGATATAGCATTATGCTTATCCCTGTAAAACTGTTCCTATTTATTATTTATTCTTGCAATAAAAAGATTTAAATCGGATATATCTCGGGTCACATTTCCGTGACCTTGGCATACGCGACCTGCCACAAGGTCAAGGTCGTGACCTACTTTCCCGTGTAACAGTGAAATTGCCATAAAAACCTATATAACTCACTGAAAAAGTAATTATTTTGAGTTATTTTAACAAATAGGGCTATTGATTCAAGCTTCAACTTCATTATATTGATATGCATAATAAAAAGGTCAATTAGGACCCAAGGTCAAGGTCAATCTTAAGGTCAATTTACCAATTTCAGTATAACTTGGCAAGTTATGAACGGATTTTTTAGAAATAAAAACTTTTCCCTGTCTTCCCAATTCCTGCTCAATACAAAAGGTATATTAAACATCTGAATGATATAAGCATAGTCTATGCTCTACATGCATCAAAATATGTTTTTATATGTTTTTAGACCACATAAGCTATTAAATTAGAAGTGGGGCCATCAGTCCGAAATGGGGCCATCAGTCTCAAAATCTGGGGCCATCAGTCTCAAGTGGGGCCAACTTGACGTGGGGCCAACTGTCCGTGGGGCCATCTGTCTCATGACCGTTTTACTGAAGCTTATTCTTTGCGAGGGGGTGGTCTGGGGGAGTAGGCAGGCTGGTAGATCCGTTCAATAAAAACCTGCTACCGAACTCACCTACTGGAAAAGGGAGTTGCCTGGTCATCTTTAACAACTTCAACAAACCCCTCCGAACTCGGGCCTTGACTCTTTGGTCAGTGGATGGAGATCGTACATCGTTCATTATTATTTTCACGGGGAGTCAAGTCGCTAGCAACAGAAAGAAGTGCGCAATACACGATAAAAGACGATAAAGGATACGAGATTTAGCTTTCTGCTCATCCTCCAATACTTTCTGTCGTGAGATCTGCTGTTCTCTACTCTCTTCATAGTTTTCTTCAACTAATTTCATGGGAGTTGTGGCGCGATTTATCGCGTCGTGCCCCTTAGAGCTCGCCATCTTGAAACCACTGTAAACAATCGTTCGCCGTTTGCGAGATCGTTTTCGTAATCGGAAATGTTTTGTCGAAATCGCATCTCCGAAATTGGGATTTCCGGAGGGTTGCGGGAATTTAATAACTAAATGATGAATGGTTTATGAGAATTATATTCAAGAAGGAATGAAATCATATTGGACACAAATATTTTTCACATCCTAAACTAATTCACTAAATGTACGCCAGCTCAATTTGTAATGTTTACGTCGTAACCTGTCAGGGCGGGCGAACTAAACGTTTGGGTTGTGGGTTTTTTCGGTCCTAAAGTCTGTAAGTATCACGATTTTTGTCTGAAAGTAGTGAAGCTATTACATTACATACTCAAGATTGTAGGGAATATTAAAAGTTACACTTTTAACTCTTTTAAAATCACGAAAAAGGCTTTCGCTGTGTGCACGGCAAGCTCACACCTGTTCACAATTCACAGCCTGACACAGGTGAGGATCGAGGGAGTGATTAATTCTTTACACTTGATGGGACCGTCCATAAATGACGTCATGCTATTCGCCCCCGCCGCATGGTCATATATTTTCTAGCAGGGACAGGGAGGCGGACCCCATGACCGTGACCCCCCCCCCCCCCCCCCCCCCATCCCCCTGTCGTTAAAAAAATGATCACTCACTAAGGGTTGGTTTAACGGCTGAGCTAATATGGACCTCGCTTGTGATGAGGGAGAAAGTGAAACAAGTTTTATGCTTTCATGAGTGTGTCACTGTGTGTTGGAGGGTAGGGGAGGGGAACAGTTTAATTATCATATACTGTAAACGTATATATTTTCGCGCAGTTAAATTTTCGCGCACCTAGCACATAAAGGCATTTTCGCGCAATTATATTTTCGCGCAGCTGCAATCAGGTAGCGGGTTCACGTCATGAAATTGAGCGAGGCGACATTGCACTGAGCGCCGATTTCCGCTATTCTCGCGTAGCGGTTTTGTCTCCCATAGCTTAAATATAAGGGAATCAATAAAACTAACCGGGTACATGTCTAGTATACATGTTAAGCTACATGTCAGTCTTTTCCCAGACAAATTCGGAGCATTTTGAGCGATCTATGAGCTTGGATGTGCAGAGAAGTGGGGCTTGAGCCAGCATGGTCTGTCACCAGTGGAAATGGCACAAGCAGGCACCAGCCAGGACCCAGTTACAACACATGTTACCTTAGTTACAGTGATGTTAGTTACAGTACTGGTATCTAGGTAACTGTCTAGCTGGCTCAGAAGTGACTTTGGCTACAATCTGGTTGTTGATTCATGCCTGTACTATTACCGATTCTGTTTCTACGACATGGTCACTGTAGGCCTTGACCGGTATATAAAGAAGGGCAAACATAGTCTTTGGTTGATAACTGATGTTTATTGTAAACACCGTGAAAACTGTAAAGAGAAATGATAAATCTCTAAGTACACATCAGTCACAATTTTCCATAGAATATAACAAACATTCTCTCAAATAACCAGCTTAAAATACCGATTTTCTGTCATAGAAATATAGAAATATTTCCCAAATATAGGCAAATAACCATCTTGAAAATACCAATTTTCTGTCATAGAAATACAGAAATATTTCCCAAATATAGGCAAATAACCATCTTGAAAATACCAATTTTCTGTCATAGAAATATAGAAATATTTCCCAAATATAGGCTTATTATGTCAATTAAAATACAGCTTTAAGGCTACATTAATCATAAATTTGCACCTTAAATCTCACAAATTCTTCACTTAAAATGACACAAATATTCATGTAAATACTCAAAAATACCCATTTTTGAGTCACCAAAATAGGCAAAATATTGCTCAATAATCATAGCAAAATTACCAATAAATTGTGATCATACACAAAATCATACCATAATTACTTGAGTGACAAATACCAGTAAATAATGGCATTCTTAATCTTGGACTATATGTTTATCATAGCAGAGGTGGTATACATGTATTGTATATCTGCACTCACTAGCAAAACTCACTATTTGAATCAACACCATCACCTGGTGGCAAACTCTTGAACTATACACTCTGAGTATTTTCATAATACACATGCAATAACTTCTAATACACAAAACACCAGTAGTATTGAGTATTTTACATAGCCTGAAAGGCCAAACCCTTTGTTCTATACTGATATCCTTCAGTGTGGGAGGCTTGGATTGGCACATTTTCAGAGTGCTCATATACACTAAAACTCTGACAATCATACATCAAAAATGCAATAACACGAATCTTAAATGTTTCATCTCTTAGTTTCTTACCTTGCTGCACCTTTATACAGGTCTTGGCAGGGTGATTCTTTCAGATTATTTCACATTACTTGGTCCTTGCTGTGGCTCACTCCACATGGCTGCTAGGTGTAGTGATATGCAAGTAGTTCCCTTTGTTCAATGAACCATTAACTTAAGGCATTAAACGTCACATCTCAACTATTAATCAAGTCCTTATACATGGTTGCAAAACAATCAATAAACCTTTATACTCAAACATCAAATAATACCCCAAAAATATGGTACCTTTGGGAAAGGGACTATGTTGTGTGGGCGTAGGGACTTCCCTTGAGTTGCTCTGAGCACCAATCTGGTGATGAGGCTTTTGCTAGTTCTGACTTTCTCCACCGGGTGGCCGTATGGTCATATGGCCATTTTGGTTCTCTAATCCTCCACCAGATGGCAGCTCTACTCTTGGTCTACTCTGTTATCCACACTCCCACCCAAATCACCTCTTGTGATTTCTTTCAATTGTTCGTTTCATCTTCTCCCACCCGTGGAGCCTCAGAGTTCTCAATCAGAAGCGTCAGTTTGTGGATGGGTCTCTCGAGATATGTGGCTTTTCTCGTTCTTTTTCCCTCCTTGGAGAGAGTTGTGTCTCCAAGGAGTATCTTAACCTTGCGAACCAATTTGTCATCGCTAGGCATGGTCTCAATGATGCGGGCCATTTTCCAATGGCTTCGCACCATGTCTTCATCCTTGAGGAGTACAATATCTCCCGTCTGGAGATTCCTTAATTTCTTGTTCCACTTCTGGCGAACTTGTAAGTTTGCCAGGTACTCCTTTTTCCATCTGGACCAAAACTGGTTGGCCAGATATTGGACACGTCTCCATCTTCTTCTAGCATAGACGTCTTCGGTCTGGAAGGTCCCAGGTGGGGGTACTGTGACACCTGTCTTCATCGTTAGCAGATGATTGGGTGTCAAAGGACTTGGTCCACATGGATCATCCATGTTCTCTACTGTGAGTGGCCTGCTATTTACAATGGCCATGGCCTCGTAGAAGAACGTGCGAAGACAAGAGCTGTCTAGTCTTCCATTGTGCTGGGAGAGTATTCCTGTGAGAACGCTTCTTATAGTACGAATTTGGCGCTCCCAAACTCCGCCCATATGACTGGCACTGGGGACATTCGTAACGAAGTCGCAGCCATTGTCTACCAGAAAGGATCTTACTGTCTCATTCTTTAGCTCATTGTAGGCCTTCCTCAGTTCGTTTTCTGCTCCTATGAAGTTACTTCCGCAGTCCGAACGCAATTGCCTAACCTTACCACGAAGTGCGATGAAGCACCTCAGTCCATTAATGAAGGCATCTGTTGACATGTCATCTAACATTTCAACATGGACTGCCCGAGATGCCATGCATGTAAAGAGCAGTCCATACTTCTTCATCTCTTTTCTTCCTTCCTTGACTATGAAGGGCCCAAAACAGTCAAACCCACAGTATGTGAATGGTGGCGAGGGCTCCAGTCTTTCTTTTGGGAGGTCGGCCATCTTCTGGGTTTGTGTTTGGCCGCGCATCTTTCGGCACTGAACACATCTATGGATGTGGGCTGCTACTGCAGGACCGAGTCCCACAACCCAAAGTCCACTTGAGCGAATCTCATTCATGGTCATGCCCTTACCCTGGTGAGCCACTTTCTCATGGAAGTGTTTTACTATGAGGTCAGTCACGTGACCTGTCTTGGGGAGTACTACCGGATGTTTCACGTTGTAGTTAAGGGAGCATGATTTGGAAAGCCTTCCACCAACTCTCAGAGTCCCTTCGTCATCGAGGAAGGGGTCCAATCTGAGAAGTGGACTATCTTTCTTCAGGCTTCCCATGTCAGTCCCACTCCTAAGCATCTTGATTTCATCGGGGAAGGCTTGCTCCTGTGCAAGCTTCACTATTGTCCTTTCCGCCCTTTGTCTTCTTTCAATATTTGTCTGTCTAATGTCGCTGTCGTTTGATCTCCTTCTTTCCAGATAGTTCTGAAGTGTTGCCACTCCTGTTACGGCTCTTGACCAGTCAGAGAAGTGTTCCAACCGGTTGAGCAGTGACTCTTCTTTGGCTCTCGCAGTGAGGCACTTTACTTCAGGGTCATCTGGGAGAATGACAGGTTCTACTTCTGCAGTTGGCAGGCTCTTTTCCCACAGGAATGATGGCCCAGAAAACCAGTTGGAAGCAATCAGTTCCGCTACGCTCAGGCCCCGTGATGCATGGTCAGCAGGGTTCTCTTCTGTGGCTACGTAGCGCCACTGGTCTCCTTGGGATTGTTCTCGGATCTTCTGGACTCTGTTCGCCACGTAGATGTGGAAACGTCTGGTCTCGTTCTGGATGTAGCCCAGTACTACTTTAGAATCGGTCCAGAAGTACTCGTGGACATCCTGGTAATCTAGTTCACTTTGCAGCAGACGGCTTATCTTGCTTGACATGACCGCTGCCTGCAGCTCTAACCTCGGGATTGTGACCGCTCGCAGAGGGGTTACCCGGGCCTTTCCCATGACCAGTGCACAATGGACCTTGTCCTCAGTGTCAAGAAGGCGCAAATAAGTGCACTGGCCGTAACCAACGGTACTTGCATCCGAGAAATGGTGTAACTCGGTCCTCTTGATTTGTCCAAGTTTCTCAGATTGGTAGCATCTTTGTATCTTAACATTGGGTAGCTCTTGGAGGTCATCTTTCCAGCTTTCCCAACTTTCTCTCAGATTTTCAGGGAGTGGGTCATCCCATCCTGTGCTTTCTTTGCACATTTCTTGAAGTATCTGTTTTCCCCCCAGCACAAAGGGTGCAAGGAAACCAAGGGGGTCGTAAACAGAAGCGATTGTGGATAGAATTCCACGTCGGGTTGATGGCTGATCCTTCAGTGCCAAGCAGAACTGAAATGTGTCTGATGCAGTACACCACTGAATACCAAGTGCTCTTTCTATTGGCAGTGGGTCAAAGGAGAGATCTAGATTCTCGAGGTCCTTTGCTCTGTCTGTGCAGGGAATAGACTCTATCACCTCTCGGCTGTTAGAGATGAACTTGTGAAGCCTAAGATTCCCCTTAGCGCACATCTTCTTGGTATCTCTGATGAGTCTTCTTGCATCGTCTACAGTTCTCACACTCATCAGTCCATCGTCAACATAGAAGTTTCCTTTGATGAAGTTGGCAGCCTCTTTGCTGTCACCTTCATACTCTTTCGCGATTTGTTTGAGGCCGTAGTTGGCGCATCCTGGTGAGGATGCAGCCCCAAACAGATGGACATTCATCCGGTAATCTCCGTCAGTCCAGATGAACCGGAGATAGTTCCTGTCCTCTTCTTTCACCCGGAACTGGTGAAACATTCTCTCGACATCGCACATAAACGCGATGGGTCCTTGTCTAAATCTGACCAGGACTCCAACTAAGCTGTTGGTCAGGTCTGGGCCCTGGAGCAGATGATCATTTAGGGATGTCCCTTGGTACTTTGCGCTACAGTCAAAGACAACCCTGATCTTGTCTGGTTTCTTGGGGTGATAGACGCCATGATGAGGGATATACCAGGAAGGAGTGTCGTCCAACTCTGTAACTGGGATCTTCTCTGCCTCACCCCGTTCAATGATCTCAGTCATAAACCTTTCATAATCTTTATGATATTTGTTATCTGACTTGAATCGACGTTGCAGCTGCTCGAATCGGCGTGCAGCTGCACTTCTATTGTTAGGTAGCTTTGGCCTAGATTTGAATGGAAGCGCCATATTAAAATGGCCATCCGCTTGATGATGGATACTGCTTTCCATTCTACTCAAGAACAACAGGTCGTCTTGAGACAGTGCCTTGTCCTCCTTTGTTCCTTCTACAAAGTCAGCCTCTAGTATCCTTATGATTTCTGAGGGCTGTAGTACTTCCTTAACAGTTGTTTTAGCAACAAACCTTACCTCTTCACGGTTCAATTTATCACAGAGTGGTTGGAAACGATCCTCCACTTTCTTCACCAGCACACGGTGAGCCACACCTATGGCATCACCTTCTTCTAGTATGCTGGTGCACCCAACGACGCTCCACCCTAGCGGGGTCTGAAGGGCAAATGGCTCGTTTCCTTCTCCAGTGATGTAGTTTCTTGGAGCTAAAGCTAGAGGGCAGTTATACCCTAATAGCAACCCAACCTCACACTCTTGGTGTGGGACCATCAAGTGTGCTATCCTTCTTAGGTGGGGCCACTTCCTAGCCGTGGCCGGAATTGGTATGTGTGATCTATCAGTGGGAATAAAGTCCCTGGAGTAGGTAGTTGGGAGGTTAATAACCTCATCTGATTGATAACCTCTCACCTGTAGGCCCTCTACCCTCCTGCAACATATCGTGTCACTGCGTGAGGAGATGGTAGAAAGACGTAGTCTTGCGGCCGTTGAAGGGGCTTCCAGAGCATCTAGCGTTTCGTCGAGTATGAACGTGGTGTCGGATTGTGTGTCCAAAAGGGCATACACAAGCTGCTCCTTCTGCGGATTTTCTTTCACCGACACCCACACTGGTACGATCATAGACGTCTTGTCCCTTATACTTGCCTTGATCTTGTTGCAGACCGCTTTGGTGTCTTGGTCTGCATCTTTCTTGTCTTTATCCGATACCACTTTCTCTGGTTCTTTCCTTTCCCTTTCCGGAGGCTTATCATTGTGTAGACATGTAGGATGGCGTTTCTGACACACCTTACACGTGTTACGCTGTTTGCATGCCTTGGACATGTGACCCTGTTCCAAACAGCCATAACAAATGCCCTTAGTCTTGATGAACTCAAGCCTCTCATCAAGGGTTTTAGCAGCAAATGCCCTGCAATCTGCTAGGACGTGGTTACTCCTTTGACAATTGAGACATGAGTCTCTTTTGCCTTGATTCTCTTCTTGTTTCTCGGAAGCCAAAGTCCGAGCTGATGGACTATCCTCTTTCCATTTCTTGTTGGTGCCACCCTTTGGCTTAGCTTTGGATCCGTCAGTGTCTCTTGGAAACCCCAGAGATGTAACCGGATCACAGGCGATGGTCGCCTCCTCTTTGATGAAGTCTGCAAACTGGGAAAAGGATGGGTAGGTGCCATCCCTTTTCTTAATCTGTGCAACCAGTCTACTCCATCTGCTTACGACCCACTCTGGGAGCCTCTGTAGTATTTTTCTCTGTTCGCGATTGTCATTCAAAATTTGAAGCCCATTCATTTCCAGCATTGCAGCGCGACACTGGTTTAGGAAATCTGACAACCGTCTTAATGCAGGGCCATCTTTACCCTGAATCTTCGGCCATGCCTCCAGCTTGTCACGGAACGCTTCTGTGACAGTGAAGGGATCACCGTACCTTTCAGCGAGGAGGGCTCTCGCTTCTTCATAGGCTGACCCACTCTTCAGCAGGAAATAGCCACTTATGGCTTCTTTTGCTGGCCCACTCACGTACCTCTTCAAGTAGTGGATTCTATCATTCTCAGGAACTCCCTTGTCTTCTACCAGGGACTTGAAGGCGATAGTCCAATCGTGGTACTTCAGGGGATCTCCGTCAAAGATGGTAGGCTCTGGTGCAGGAAGCCGACTCAAACTTACCGAGGCAGCAAAGGCCTCAGCTAACACAGCTATGTCACTCGCAGGGCGTGAGGTCTGCGAAGATGACTCTTGTGCTGCATTTTCTTTACTTTCATGTTTAACGGCTCTTGGCGAGAAGAGGCCAGAGCGTCTGCTCTGCCGGTCTTCTTCTTCGTTGTATACCTTTACCTTAGCTTCCTCGATCAGTAGGAGCTTCTCAATTCTGCGTTGCTCCAGCTGTCTCTTCTTCTTGGCTAACTCTAATTCGATTTTCTGAAGTTCTTCTTCTTCTTCAGCTTCTTTTTTCTGCTGTTCCAACTCAATCCTGCGTGCTGCTGCATTCGCCTCCGCCTCTATGCGCTTAGATGAAGTCGCAGACTGTCCCGACTGATGCGAGGATCGATGGGATGAGCGGTGCGATGTACGGTGCGATGAGCGATGGGACAACCTTGTATGGATCGACTCTTTATCCCCATTTTGCCGTCTGAGGTCTATTGCTGCTGTTAGCAGGTCCTTATCTGATTTCAGACGATCGATGGCTGTCCGGATTTTCTGATCCGGTGCCGGTCCAAGCTCCTTTATCTTGTTATATAGCGACTCTATTTCACCATACCCCTCAGCAAGGGTGGTCCTAGTTTCTTGAAGGAGTGCTTCTGAGCAGTACCCCTTGAGGATGGTATCTGCAGCAGTAATCTGGGAGGTGTATCTCTTCACTTCTTTAAAGAACGCTTTAGAGAATTCCTCCATCTTCATGTGTCGGGCCTTTTCTGTGAGCTTGCGGTCTCGTTGACCCTTTCCGGAAACGCTATCTTGACGTTCCTCGGCGTGCTCTGACTTACCTCCCGTTTTAGGTGCCTCACCTTCAGCCCCTTCTATATGGTCTGACTTACCTCCAGCTTGGGAGTCCCGTTCGGAATCCAGCTTACCTTGATGTGTAAGTCGGTCTATCTCCTGCTGCGGAGGGACCTGTTCTTCAGGTTCTTTGTCCTTGTTGTCAGCCATTCTTAATTTGAAGTCGCGTCAAATGTCAAAATATCGACGTATATTCGCACGCACGCGGTCAGGGGGGGGGGGGGGGGTAAACTCTCTAGGCACCACACAACAACAGTCCCCACCCAAAGGGTAGTACAAATTAAAACTTATCTGTAAGTTGCTAAATGTTAAACAACCGTAGTGACATAAGTACTCTTAAGGTACTTCTTAACCTTTAACCATATAACCTGTGGTTCAAATACGTGTACTCAAGTTCTTGTAACCTTTGGTATGAATAACCCAATTTCTTTGATCTTATGACATTCAATGCGAAACACCAATTCTTCAAAAAGGCAATACCATCTTTTTGTACTTAAGCAATTCAAGTTGGACTCAACACAGTTCTCTTATGTGCTGTGTTTCGAGTCATTACCCAAAGCAAGGTTTCTTTATGCAGGAATAATCAAGGTAGGGTCAAAGTGTCTCTGTATGATTTTCTATAGTCCTTGTGACCATACCATCCACTTATTTGGATGTTCTATAATCAACATTAACACCTTGCTATCAGCCTTTGCTGTCGTCTTACCCAGTCTTTATCAAACCTGACTTTCTTAATTTCTTGGAGTTCTTGCTTAGGATTTCTTCCTGTTACTGCTTCCTTCGGTCTTGCTTCATTGGGTTCCGCGTGTCACTCGTAGCGCATCACTTGTCTGGTCGCCTGGTGTGGAGACATCATCGTCCGACTGCGACCGGGTCCGTGCGTGCGCGGCATCTATCGGCAGGCCTCGTCTGTTACTCGTCCGTCAGCTGGGCGGGACTTCTCGCTCGGTGCCAACCGACTTAGTGCCTCTTCGGTCTCAAGGTTCAAGTTTTCACTGTAGGCCTTGACCGGTATATAAAGAAGGGCAAACATAGTCTTTGGTTGATAACTGATGTTTATTGTAAACACCGTGAAAACTGTAAAGAGAAATGATAAATCTCTAAGTACACATCAGTCACAATTTTCCATAGAATATAACAAACATTCTCTCAAATAACCAGCTTAAAATACCGATTTTCTGTCATAGAAATATAGAAATATTTCCCAAATATAGGCAAATAACCATCTTGAAAATACCAATTTTCTGTCATAGAAATACAGAAATATTTCCCAAATATAGGCAAATAACCATCTTGAAAATACCAATTTTCTGTCATAGAAATATAGAAATATTTCCCAAATATAGGCTTATTATGTCAATTAAAATACAGCTTTAAGGCTACATTAATCATAAATTTGCACCTTAAATCTCACAAATTCTTCACTTAAAATGACACAAATATTCATGTAAATACTCAAAAATACCCATTTTTGAGTCACCAAAATAGGCAAAATATTGCTCAATAATCATAGCAAAATTACCAATAAATTGTGATCATACACAAAATCATACCATAATTACTTGAGTGACAAATACCAGTAAATAATGGCATTCTTAATCTTGGACTATATGTTTATCATAGCAGAGGTGGTATACATGTATTGTATATCTGCACTCACTAGCAAAACTCACTATTTGAATCAACACCATCACCTGGTGGCAAACTCTTGAACTATACACTCTGAGTATTTTCATAATACACATGCAATAACTTCTAATACACAAAACACCAGTAGTATTGAGTATTTTACATAGCCTGAAAGGCCAAACCCTTTGTTCTATACTGATATCCTTCAGTGTGGGAGGCTTGGATTGGCACATTTTCAGAGTGCTCATATACACTAAAACTCTGACAATCATACATCAAAAATGCAATAACACGAATCTTAAATGTTTCATCTCTTAGTTTCTTACCTTGCTGCACCTTTATACAGGTCTTGGCAGGGTGATTCTTTCAGATTATTTCACATTACTTGGTCCTTGCTGTGGCTCACTCCACATGGCTGCTAGGTGTAGTGATATGCAAGTAGTTCCCTTTGTTCAATGAACCATTAACTTAAGGCATTAAACGTCACATCTCAACTATTAATCAAGTCCTTATACATGGTTGCAAAACAATCAATAAACCTTTATACTCAAACATCAAATAATACCCCAAAAATATGGTACCTTTGGGAAAGGGACTATGTTGTGTGGGCGTAGGGACTTCCCTTGAGTTGCTCTGAGCACCAATCTGGTGATGAGGCTTTTGCTAGTTCTGACTTTCTCCACCGGGTGGCCGTATGGTCATATGGCCATTTTGGTTCTCTAATCCTCCACCAGATGGCAGCTCTACTCTTGGTCTACTCTGTTATCCACAGTCACCTTGGTTGAAGTTAACCTTCCAAACAACTTGACACAGTAGACTATTAATTAGATTTACATTCTGGAAACTATATTCAGGCAACAGTTCATGGTCTCCCCTTTCCAGTCATATGTGATTGGTTTCTGTACTCTAAATATTAGTCCTGCCGAAACTATTTTGAAAAAGGGAGTGCTGCTAATTTTGGAGCTCCCGTTTACAATGCAATCTCTATGGGGGCAGCACAGGCGCTGAAACTGCAGTAGTTGCCATGCAGCAATGATGAAGTTAATCCTGCTTATTTACTATTTCATTTTAATTTCCACTCAAGAAACTATGATATTTGCAAATTGTAAGTGTTTATCTTCACAATGATGATAAATTTGGAATGGTCATGAATTTTTTTAGACCGCCCGCGGGGCAGCAAAAATGGGACGTCGGCGTAATTTGTCCTAATTTGTGGGCAGGTGTAAGGGCCAGGGTTGACCAACCCATAACATAGGCCCTACATTGTCCTTCCCCCTTCCATGTCCTAGTGTGAACCCCCTGTTGTTTAGGGAATCTTTTGTTAACATGGGGGGGGGGGGGGTAAAAAAATTGCACCCCCCCCTACCCAATGGGTCAAAATTTGCCCCCCGTCCCCCGAGGGTCGAAAATCGGCCCAAGCGGACCCATTCTAGTTTTCTACAATCTACCCATAATTTATACTCACTAAGGGAGTGGTCATTAATTTTCCAGAGGGGTAATTTGAGGGGGGGGGGCAACATTTTTTCGATCCTTCTTGAGGGGGGGGGGCAGAAAAATTTAGACCCCTCTAGAGGGTGGGGGCCAAAAAAAAGTCTAAGGGAGTCTGGTCTGGTCTGGTATTATGACATAGTGTTCATTTATCAATTACAGGGTTGTGGGGGGGGGGGGGGAGGGTACATAAAAAATGTGACCCCCCACCTTTTACCCCCCCCCCTAAGGGGGGAGGTAAAAATGAAAAATCCCCTGCCCCCCGTTGTCCTTAAAAAATGAGCACCCCCTAACATACATTACTCCCCCTGTCTTCTAGGGGTAGATACAATGGGGAGATTTTGAGGGGTCTGACACCACACCTGCCCCCCCCCCCCCCCCCCCCCACTGCCACCCCATCAATTTTTAGATTTTCTGCTCCAATAGGCCTACTTTGGTGTGAATGGTCATTATTTATCAACTTAGGGGTTTCTTAATTATTTTTTTTTGGGGGGGGGGTGCATAAAATTTTGAACTCTCCATAGGGGTGGGGCAAAACAATTAATCTAATTGCTGAAATTTCTTATCCCCCCCCCCCCCCCGAAAAAGAAAAATTCAAATTCCACCAACCACTCCCCGCTCTTAATAAGATATTCCTCCTTACCCTTAAGTCTTCCCTAAAGCATATAAATCAGGGGTGTCCCCTAAAGTTGGATTCCCCTAAATGTCTACTGATTATAGGCCTATTGTATTCTACAGCAATCTAGCAGTGCTTTGCTGTTTAGGGGGGGTGCTCATTTTTAACAATGCTAGACAATTTTTTGTCCCCCCCAACCAATGATCTCTTTTCTGAAGCTCTGGTCTAAAGCTTCATATTCTAGATCTCAAGATTAATAAATCTGCACTTAGCTTACGCTTAACTGTGCCAAGTTGTTTGGGAGGTTAACTTCAATCAAGTTTAGGGAGGATTCATTATTTATGGCAGGGGGGGTGTGAGCGTTTGGCAAATCAAATATGTCAAAAATAGTTGGCCCCCCCCCCTCGGAATAGGTTGAAAAAAAAGGCCCCCCCCCTCGGAATAGGTTGAAAAAAAAGCGCCCCCCCCCCCTTTCACCCTGGATCGTTTTCAACTTTATTACAAAAACAATGTTGGTGTCTACTAATTGTATGCATTTAATCCTGGGCACTTTTTTACCTACAATTTACTACCTTGCAACAAATACATCCATTCCTAGGGTGTTTTAGTGTAAACGTCTCATGATACTCGCTGGCGAGTGATAATAGTCAAACCTCAGACACTTGACTTACACACTGTTGAGTTTAAGGGCCCCAGTGCTTATAAATTGGAAGCTCCCATACCCTCAGTGCTTACATGAGGCCCACACTTTTTTGAAGACTGACAAAACGGTGGGCTATTTTGAGTGTCCCCCCCCGGCCATAAATAATGAACCCTTCCTATACAACTTCATGGAAATTATTTGGACCCCTTCCTGTCTGCCTCCTCACCATGTCTGTCTTCTTCTTGTGATCCCATTACTCTCCCTACCTGATCTTCTCCAGGGCAGCTTTTCCTCTTCTTGTCCATCTTGCTTCCACCAGTTGATTCAGTGTGAATTTTAACCAGGGGGGGGGGCACTCCCTTTATGTTCTATAGTTACCATGTAAGTAAGTAGTGGGAAAGGGGTACTTTTTGGGCCTCATTGGTGGGTCGGGTAGACTCACCGGGAGGGGTCCTTTCTTGGCTATTTTTAGGCAAAAGGGGTATGTTTTTGGCCAGAAATATCCAACAATTTTTTTTCAAAAAGTCCACAGAAAATGGGTTTATCAGGTGATCCTTAGCTACATGTCAGTTTTTACGGTTTTTCAATCGGACAATTATTAAGGGTTTTACAGCCAAAAGTTATTGTTCAAATATGTTGCCCCCAAGCCCCTTCCAACTCTGTGTGGTGGTGGGGGGGGGGGGGGGTTAAAATTCTTCTATTGTTGAAATATATACCCTGTGGGCACAGAACATTGAGTCAACATTGAAAACCGGTTATCAAAGTTGATTCAATGTTGATTTGACGATTCTTCAATGTTGAACTGAATTTTGTACCCACTGGGTAGCCCTGTATTGTCATATCAATATATCAGTTATTAGGTATATCACACATACAGGGTAGATTTCCCATGAAAAAAAAAGATGACCATGGCTCAGCCTCTAATAGGAGTATCTGAGAATTTCTTTGACTGTTATCTTAGAAATTTTGACTGTTATCTTAGAAGTTGTCAATATATCGATACTTATGATACCAATAACATCCCTAGTCTCTAATGCAGTGCAATAGGGGCCTATAGAGTGCCAGACATCATTGGAAAGCTAATTTTTTGTGCAAAACTTTCACGCACATCATATATTCGCATACATAGGTATGTGCGCGAAATGCGCGAAAATATGTACTGAGCGAAAATTAATACGTTTACAGTAAGTATTATAACTAAGTCCAAGCCTAAGGCCACTAAGTGGATTGCGATATCTGTTTTTACATACTGTAAACGTAGATATTTTCGCGCAGCTAAATTTTCGCGCACCTAGCACATGAAGGCATTTTCGCGCCATCATATTTTCGCGCACCTGCAATCAGGTCATCTTCAGCTACATGTCAGTTTTTACGGTTTTTCAATCGGACTATTATTAAGGATTTTACAGCCCAAAATGTTTGTTCAAATATCTTTTTGGGGGGTCTAAAATTCTTCTATCGCAGAAATAAATAGCCCTTATGTTTTGTAACGGGTTGACTATAAAGTCTAACTGTTATTGTTGTATATCTATTGTATGTTGTATGATGTAAGACAACACGGTTCTATTGTGTTTAATAACTGTTTTATTCATCTAACTAGTGTCGTCGGTTCGTTACATACACCGACTCCTCTAGTTCGGTTATCTATACGGTAGTGTACCGGTACCACCTTCGGTTACCGTCGGTAGTTGTTACATAATCATTTTTACATAACTAAACCTAACAGGTGGCGCTGCTAGTACGGTCACGTGGCTACGCAGCGCTGTATATAAGACGGCTGCTTCCCCATTGGAAGTCAGTCAGGTTTGGGACTGTCGTGACATGACCACCCTGTGCTCACGGGCTTAACTCTATGCTATAGGGTTGCCCACTGTATTATATATCTGTTCTGATCTCGTATATCCGCTGGTTATACTTGTACTATAATACCCAAGAGTTACCTTTACAATAAAGTCGCCGTATATTAAAGTCTAATTTACCTTGTCTGGTTTTTGTACTCAAGTGTTACATACGTAGTAAGAGACCAACTACATTGGTGCCGTGACCACTTGACGAACCGACCATTGATAGGGTATTAAATAGACTTACAGTATATGGATTACCTATACGATTTTGTCAGCTCGTTCAGCGGCAGGACTAAAACCCCTGCTGAGGAACGTGAGGAAGCCGTACAGAATGTACGCTTCTTCACAGGCAAATCCAATAGGCGGGAGGGCCGGGCAGCCTTGCAGGTGCCCGGGGACGACCTCTCCCAAGAAGCAATAGGTGATCCTATTGTGGAAGCTTTTACCAAAGGAGAGGATGGGGAGCAATCTCCAATCCCGGGACCCTTTGATATAAGCTCCAGGAGATCGTTGGACTCCCTTTCCACGAATCTTTTCTGTCCGGAGGGTCAGAAAATACCGGGTAGAGAGCCTAAAACTCTCGGCCCAGCTGCCTTCGGTTCTACACCGACGGTAGCAGATCCTTCATTGGATCCAGACACGTCGGTTTTCACTGATGGTGCCACTCCTACACCGAACGGTATGGGGGGTGGCGGGCTATCAAAGAAAACTAACGTGGCAACAGAAGCTCCTGGTAAGGGGTACCCGGCAGCAGTAGATGAGCCATCCAGTTTACCACTGGATGGGGACCTACTAGCTGCCATGGGGATCCCCACCAAGAAAACTGAGTTGCATGAGCTCGCTGAAGCCCGGAGGGAACTTGCTTCCATCAATCAAACTAGGAAGTTATTCCTAAGGGAGGTTGATGAGAAGAAAAAGTTCCTACTGGAACTCCAGAACGAGATGGCTTCCCACAAGGTGGAGGTTGACAAACTTTTGCACCAGAGGGTGTCCGGCGAATGTGAGGTTGCAAGCTTAACTTCCTTGGGAAAGGATTTGAGCACGCAACTCCACTTAGCCAGACAGGACCTCGCAAGCTTAAGGCAAGTCAATCAGGACCTGAAGACGAAGTCGGAGAAAGTACCACCACCTTCCACGGTGGTACCTCCAGTCATACCCGTACCCAGTGTATACACGACAGTGACACCTTCGAGTGTCCCGCCGCTAGTACACACCACGGTAACAGGTATGACACCTCAGATGGGGGCTAGCTATCTACAGACTCCGGTCTGTGGTGGCGCCTTTGGAGGCACGGCAACACCTCCAGGGTACACCCACCCATCTACTGGTTCAACGATGTTGAACCAACAGCAGACCATGGTCTCAGTTCCAGTACCGAAACCCAGAGCTAGACAGGGCTTAACTCCTGTCCAGCGGGCTAAGTACGACCGGAACCCGGCTATTGAGAAGCTGGGGACAGACATCGTCCCGCGGGACATCGATGAACTGGATGAACGGTATGCTCCTTTCAACTTTGGGGAGATCAAACATCCGGATGCAGCCCGTCAAAAGGCCATCGATATTCCGCCTTTCACAGGGTCGCCACCCTGGAGAAAGTACAAAGTTCGGTTCAAGGCTATTGTGGAGAGCAATCGCTGGAACAATCAGCAAGCGCTGGTTGCTCTGAAGCAAGCACTCTGCAACGGGCCAGGTGAACCAGCCCTTTTGGCATTCGAGAGAGTGAAGATCAAGACATTGAGCTCACTTGAAGAAACAGCTGAATGGGCGATTGGGAAGATTGGTGAGCATGACCCAAGGACTCAGCTGCTCAAACGTGTCCAACGCAAGGACGAGCATCTGAGATCCTACGGATTTGCTCTACAAGAACTGATATCCGAGTGTTATCAGGGATGTAGACCTGACACCCCCACTGTCATCCAGGAGTTAACCTCCAGGTTTGTCAATGGAGTCAGAGACACCAATCTCCAGGCATATCTGCGGGAGAAATGGCAGCCGGACTTATCTCTAGCTGACCTTTTTGACCATGCAGATGTGTATGACACCAAACAGGCTGTTTTTCCTAGTGGAGGAGTGTCGGCAGCTCCATCTGTAGCCCCGAAAGGAGCTCAGGTGGTAGAGGCCGCCACAAAACCACCTAAGAAAAAACAGCCCGCCTCTGAGGAGGTGGCGGCAGTAACGCCTGACAGGGACATGGAGAAGATGATTGAGGGTTTGTTGCGGAAGCACTTGGAAAAGAGCTCTGCGTCCACTTCTGATTCTGGATCTGGAAAGAGAAGGAAAAAGAAGAAAAAGGACACGAAACCTCAGCCATGTAGACGCTGTCAGAAGATGGGTCATTGGGCTAGCGAATGCAAAGCCCCTGCACCCATCGCTGCTAAAACCGAAAAGGAGACGGAAAACTGAATGGGGCCCATCCTCTTGGCAAGGATGGCGCCCCCACAGTTAGCCATACCTGTAAGGGATTAGTAGACGGTGTTAACTCTTCCATGAACCAAGGCCGCGCAGAGGCAGAAGGGTCTGTACAACCTGTAAGCGTCTGGCAAGGCGGGGCTGGCAAGGACGAACGGAATCCGGAGGATTCTGTAGTCGCTGGCTTAGAGGAGTCTTGGTTAGAATCAATTGCCCAGAGCAGTGTGATTCAAGACTCCCCGAGCGACCCATGTTGGGATTATCTCCTGACAAAAGGGGTTGCTATGGATGGAGGGGGAAGCCCGATGCTGACCTCTGAGTGTGTCCCTTTACGGGGACAGCGTTGGTACCTGAGTCTGGTTATTTCCGGGACGCGTGGTGAATTTTTGGTCGACACGGGTGCATCTCACACCTTGGTCGATCGTAAATTCATGGCCCGTCTTTGCAACCAGCCCGAAGCTCCGCTACTAGGAGTAAAGGCTCGGACTGCTACGGGAGATAGTATGCAGACTTATGGCAGAACTGTAAAACCTATGTTGGTTGATGGCAAGACATACTGGATATGTCCAACCATCACCGACATCACTGATGATGGCATACTGGGGATGGACTTTGCTGCTCTTTACGGGGTAACAATGAACACCGCAACGGGCCGACTTCAGATTAAACATCCTTATAAACAATCTGTACAGTGCGTTTTAAGGAATGGTTCTTCTGTGGCGTCAGTGGCACAAGACACAAAGTTGGCAGCAGGACATGTATCTGATGTCCTAGTCAGCTGCGTGGGAGTGCAGGCCAAACGACCGGGAATGTTTGAACCAGAAGATCAAAAGCTCTCTGAGTTAGGTCTTGCTGGCTATCATACTTACCTGGCCAACGCTCGTTGGGGGGTGATACCGATTTGTAACTCGAGTAGTAGAGAAATCACTCTACGAAAGGGGACGCCTATTGGTAACACCACGCGAGCATATGGGGTAGACTCACTAACTACGGACTTTGTGGAAGTAGGTGTGGTGGCGGGAGACTCTTCCCACGAAGAGGCTCTAGCTAAATCCAACCTACCGAAACATTTAAGGTCCCTGTTGTGTGAGTCACACCTCACAACCCTGGAGAGCGAAATGGTGGCAAATGAGCTGTCGGAGTTATCTGACGCCTTTGCGCAACCAGGAGATCCTCTAGGGCGTACCAATACGGTACAACACCGGGTTGACACTGGGGACGCGCTTCCCAGTAGAATCCCCTACCGTCGGTTACCCATGGCTAAAAAAAGTGCTATGGAGGCTGAGGTAGAAAAGATGTTGGATGAAGATGTGATTCAACCTAGTGAGAGCCCATGGTCAAGTCCTGTGGTGATGGTCACCAAGAAGGATGGTTCCTGTCGATTTTGCATCGACTATAGGAAGTTGAACGGACTCACTAGGAAGAATGCATATCCTCTACCTCGGATAGATGAATGTGTGGAGTCTCTGGGTGGGGCGAAATGGTTCTGTACACTAGATTTACAATCTGGTTATTGGCAGATCGGCATGGACCCCCGGGACCGAGAAAAAACCGCATTTTCTACCCATATGGGACTATTTGAGTTCAACGTCATGCCATTCGGGCTATGCAATGCCCCGGCAACCTTCGAGGCAATGATGGAAACCATGTTACGGGGTTTACTTTGGAAAAAGTGCCTAGTATACTTGGACGACATCATCGTCTTCGGTGGTTCTGTGGAGGAAACTCTACAGAACCTCCAAGCTGTGCTGAAACGCATCTTATCATATGGTCTGAAATTGAAACCTTCAAAGTGCAAGCTTTTTAGGAAGTCAGTTGAATACCTAGGTAGAATTGTTTCTGAACATGGCATCATGGCTGATCCTCATAAGATCGAAGTGGTACAGAACTGGCCTCGTCCGATGGACACGAAGGAGATACGCTCTTTCATCGGGTTTTGTTCATACTACAGAGATTTTATACCTGGATTCTCGAGAGTCGCAGCTCCCTTACAAGAGCTGATGATTGGAGAGAAGAAGGCTAAGGCTAAAATAGTCTGGTCTCCAGCCGCAGAACAGTCTTTCAGTGAGTTAAAGAGACTCTTCTTAGAAACACCTGTTTTGCACTACCCTGCACCTGTTGGTAAGTTCATCTTGGACACTGATGCTTCTAATACAAGTATTGGTGCTGCCTTGTCGCAGATCCAGGATGGGCGAGAAGTGCCGCTGGCATTTTCGTCCAACAGTCTAAGCAAAACACAACGTAACTACTGCACAACCAAGCGTGAACTCTTGGCAGTGGTGGTTTACACAAAAAAGTACAGACATTTCCTATATGGTGGGAATTATCTCGTACGGACGGATCATTCATCTCTGCAGTGGCTCCTTAACTTCAAGGACGCTGAGGGGATGATGGGTAGATGGTTGAACCACCTCTCTGAGTTTGGCATGACGAATGAGCATATCATACACAGGAGTGGAGTAGATCATGTGAATGCGGACAGCTTGTCCCGCTATCCTATCCGGAACTGTCACCGTGTAGACTGCCGAGACTGTGGGTCTCACAATGCAGTGATTGCGTCTGTGGGTGCGAAAGTTCCTAACTGGACGTTAAATCACTTGAAGGATGAGCAGCTTGCAGATCCGGCTATTTCGAGGGTGTACTCCTTGAAGTTGTTGGGCCTGTCCAAGCCTGTTCGCCCCGCACTTTCGCTGGAATGTAAAGAAGTTAGACAACTGTTAGCTCAGTGGGATAATCTTTTTATACGGAACAGTGTATTGTGCCGCTGGAGGGTGCAACCTGGCAGGAAGAGAACAGCTCAGTCTGTAGTGCCTCTGTCACTCAGACTACAGTTGCTCAATTACTGTCATGGCCACCGAACTTCAGCACACTTTGGCAGACAACGGACTGAGGCGAAGATTAAGAGTAGATATTACTGGCCTGGTATGACTTTGGACATACGGCGTTGGGTGAAGCAATGCCCCCAATGCTGTTTATCAAAGCCTGGACCTGGTATCGGTAAACTACCTCTAAGTCAAGAGCTATTCGGTGTTCGATTTGCCCGGATCGCTGTTGATATCATTAGTGGTTTCAACACGACCCCCCGTGGGAATACCTGTATGATGGTGGTACAGGACTACTATACCAAGTACGTCCAAGTATATCCGTTGGTAAATCATACAGCTGTTACCTGCGCTGAAGCACTTTTCGAGAATTGGATCCTCACGTGGGGAGGTCCTTTAATGCTTCACTCCGACCAGGGTCGTGAGTTTGAATCTCGACTGTGGGCAGAACTGTGTAGTAAAATACACATCTGCAAGACGCATACGAACCCCTACCGACCTCAATCGGATGGTATGGTGGAACGTTTCAATCGGACGTTGATCCAATGTCTCACGACAATGGTTAATGAGCACCGGGATGATTGGGATGAGCATGCTCGCTATATCTCCCATGCTTACAATGCTACCGAACATGCGTCGACGGGCTGTACGCCTAATATGCTCGTAATGGGTGAAGACATAGTCATGCCAAGTGACATGGTCTATGGCGTGCAGGGACACCAGCTCGAGCAACCCTGCACAGTGATGTTTGTTGAATCACTTCGACAATCATTACGCGAGTCCTATGGAGTAGTAAGGGACAACTTGGAAAAATCTGCTAGTTTGCAGAAGGTGGGCTATGACACGGGCCTTAAACTCCGCCAATTTAAGGTGGGGGATAAGGTCGCGAGATTTAGCACACCAAATTCCAAAGTCAAGACCCTGTACTCCTGGGATGGTCCGCATACGGTTACTATGGTGGTTAGTGAAACTACTGTAGTAATACGGTTGCAAAAAGGGACTCTCACTAAATCACATGTGGCTAGACTCCGACCTTGGTATGGAGTCCCATATATAGATGACGGTGAAGATTCCCTCGGTGCTGGTCGAGTACCAGCACCAACCGACCCTGCGCTACCGAAGATACCGAAGGCAGGACCAATGGTCATACCGTCGGTACCGACGGTAGCGCGCCGAAGGGGTCGTCCTAGGAAATTACCGATTGAACCACAGTCGTGTGTTACCAAGCCCAAGCGCGGTAGGCCTCGTAAAAAAGGGCCAGCTGTGCGTAAAGGACTAACCGTAGACACCGGTAAACAAAGCAAGGTGATACCTCCGGTGTCATCATTGCTGGACATACCGGTACAAGGTCTACGGAGGAGCACACGTGTCAGAGAGCGAGATAAAATTGTGTAAACATTTTTTTCTTACCTTGTTGACGACATTTAGCTGCTGGCTTGATTAAATTTCCATGGACAGTTCCGTACTGGGCCGGTGGTCATTGGCCCGGTACTCGATCACCAAAACACAACGAGAAGAGACGGGTTATCCGGTGTGGTTATCCGTTGGAGGTAGAAAAGCACGTGTTCAGGGCGGGTGGCTGGCTTTGCCGATTAGTTCTAAGTATGGGACTAGTTTTGACCACATATTGCTTAGCAACACGCTGCTGTGTATATCCTCTAATGCCGGTATATCATTCCCGGGTTATCCGGTGGCTACGCCACGAAAATTGTAAACAACAGTGAGGTTCCCACCGTCGGATATGCCAGGCGTGGGAAGGGCGCTGCCCGCGTCACCTGATCGATTTCTCCCGCCAAATGAGCCGTGAGAAATTGGGTCACCTCGTCGCGTCTTCGGGGCGCGACCCCTGATTGGCTGAGAAGCCGGTCAAGGGGCGGGGTCAAGGGGGACGGGTGGGGTATATAAGCCCCACAGGCAGCCAGGCTTCTTCAGATCAACACGTTTGCCCGTAGGGTAGCGTGTTGATCAGTGGTGCCTAGGTCTGCCCGGCAGTACCTACACTATTGTTTACTGTAGCTGTGCTACTAAATGCTCGGGTGAGTGAACCGTGAGGTTCACCTACGCCTGAGCTAACAGTATGGCAGCCCGTGTAGATGGCAAATGCACGGCCCCGGAGAAGGCTGAGGCCTCCGATGGGGAAGACCGAGTTCTCGAGTCTGACACGGAAATGGACACTACCGGTGCTCCAACCGTCGGTCAAGGCTCGGCTTCGGTACCAACTGAACCTAACCCTGAGGGGTCGGGTGATGTTGTTCCGAAGACAGAACCTGGTCTGGGTGGTAGTAATACCAACCAGGAGGAGAACCCTGCAGGGGGATCTTCTCCGAAACCCGCCGGTGTATTGGCACAAGAACCGACGGTCCCTGATGGTGATTCATCAGACGGGTCCACGGTTCGTGCTAAGACCAAACGGAAACGGAAGCGTAAGAGGAAGATTACATCTTCCCCTGAAACTCCTGCTACCGAAGAGGTCGCACCGACTGAGGCAGATCGGCTCAAAGCTGTTGCTGATAGAGTGTCCAAGGCGGAAGCCGAGGGATGGTCTGTCGCAGAGAGCAGAGCCAATCGACGCCTCCGCGCCAAGGCAGCGCATGTCCGTCTAAACCTGTGTCTCCGTGATGATGACCGGGAGAACCTGAGCCTCACTGATTTAATTCAGGAGAATGGCAAAATGGCTCTTCCTGCACCTCACACGGTCGACGGTTCAGACGACGAAGACTGGTTGACAGGTGATTCCCATCCCATTGACTGGTACCTCGTGTACCTCAAGGCAGTGTTGGCGGGGAATAAACCTAACATCCATAGGTCATGCCGTCCCAAGCTGAAATATGCTTGGAAGAACTACGTGCCAGGGGATCCCTGCCCGTACGTTCGCTGTCAGCGCCTGAAAGGGACTGCGACAGCAGCAAAACGGTGGCCAAACCTTTTCAAGTTTGCCCGTCATTTGGTAGAGAAGCACATGAATGTGCGTCCCTACTTGTACTGTGTGAGTGGAAGTACGAGTACTTCCTGCCCTGAGTACAGTGACGGGGAACTATTCCGTAGCCAACGGAGATCTGGTTTGGTGAGGCATCTTTGCGACAATAAGGGCGTGCACAAGCGCACTATTAGTCGTGGAGTTGAGGCTGCACTGAAAGTTTGGGGTGTCCACAAACGTGTAGGAAATCTACAGTTTAAGTGGCGAACCAACAAACTTAAACAGTGGAACTACCTCACGGAGGCTGACTGGGAGAGGTTGTGTAAGGGCGCCAAGTGCGAACAAACCGACCTGGGACCAGCTACAGAAGCTCCGATGCCCACTGTAAAGAAGGATACCCCTCCTAAGAAGAAAAATCTAAAAAGGGGCCGCCAGTCATCCAAAGATGATACCAAAGGTGGACGTGACCGTTCCCGCAGTGAACCTGCGAAGAAACGTGTCGCCTCCGCCACGGTAACATCTGAGGTCGACCGTAGCCAAACCGTCGGTACCATCACGGTATCTTCGGTTGCATTACCCTCGGTTGCTGATCAACTGCCCAGGCAGGAGAGACAGAAACTGGGTGATGCACTGGCTATTGTTCAGAACTCATTGGGTGACGAGCAGGCGGGTCAAGTCGCTGCTGACTATGTCAAGCAGTACAAGTGGAGTCAGAAGCAAAAGAAAGCTTCAGCCCCACAGGAGAGTGTCTCACCTGTCAGTGATGCTGAACAGGTAGAGGTACAACAGCCGGATGGGGCGTCAGCCCAGCCGACTGCTCCACCCCAGCACGGAGCAACCTCTGACCCCGCAAGGGATGACGAGGTGACTCCAGTACCTGAGCACAGGGCTGTTGACGAAGGGCTAGCAGGGTTACCTGTGTTGCCTGGAGACGGTCCTGCCTTTGACACTGGATTCTCTGACACTCTAGTCCCCGGATTTGAGTGCTACAGAGCTAAGATGGCTGAAAACGCAAGTAAGCTACTCCAGTTTCAGGTTTCCTTCTTGGAGAAGTCGTACTTTGAGCAGTACAAGTTGCTCAGAGAACAGGCTATCCGAGAAGGGAAAGCTTGGGTTGCTGAACGCACCAGAGTCCTTGCCGAGCGCGAGGCGAGTCTGGAGCAAGATCATGCCTTCTGGAGGGCTACGATCGACCAACTCGAATCAAGGTTGACAACTTGTGACGCCAAGTTCTTCCGGCAGTTCGGGTTTAAGCTGACAGAGTGGGAGAGATCTGGTTTTCCAGATCTCCAGTCCAGGTTGGGGCTTGCCGCAAGGCCTGCTCCTCCTGTGACCCCGGTACTGTCAGTACACCCACCTAGGTATGAGATGCCATTTTCTTTCATGGCACAATCTACCCGGGTGGTCAGTGGCGGGGAGCCTACTGCGGCGCCGAGTACCCTCTCGGTGGCCCCAGGTGGAGCCCTTCCTCTCCAGGTGGAGGCTGCTGTGGTTTGCACCACGGAGGCCCCTCCTGGAGGAAGTCCTGATGGGGAAGGAAAGCCATCCGGCGGTGTCCCTATGGACACCTAAGGTTGGTCCCCCGTCAGGCCCTCTGGGGTGCACTGTTCCGCCCCTCGGAGGTAAAACTAAACCATCGACGCAGCTACACGCCCCTGGACACCCAAAAGCAGACCGACGGTGCTGTCGTGACTTAACTGAGTCTCTACTGCCACCACACTGGAAGCAGCCTGATGTCTTCAACCGTGGTTTACTACTAAGCCACAACCGTCGGTGCTCTACTACTGTCCAGGGCTCCTGATCCTGTGGTCACATTCTACTATTGTGACCTATGAACTATTATATGGATCATCCTCCTGTGATAATTATTTATAAGGAGGCACGGACCTACCTTTTTATATTTATATTTCACAAGAGATGGAAGTACTATACCGGTACTGGACTCTATCCATCTCTACCACCATAAACTGCTAGGTACTGGAGTACCGCCCCTAATAAGGATGACGATCTATCCCACCTTATTTAGGATACGCTATTATGGATTTTTATATATAAACTTTTCTTCGCCAAAGGAAGTGAGAGCTATTATAGTTCTATTATTTATATATAAGGACACTAACTCCACACGGATTCGCACCATTGCTGAATGAAGTAGGTGATGTGTTGAGTTTCCAAGGTGGTTATTTGGTGCCTTTACTATTAACTGATACTAGTCTAGGACTATCAGTTGGACAGTTTTTATATCATGTGCCTACGGGACTATGGTTTTACAAAGACTATATTGTTGATATAAACTGTTATGTGCATGTTAACTTGTATGTTCATGTATGTATGCCTGTTGTTACTATGAGTAGAAATGTTACTTGTTGATAAATAGATATACGTGGTATATAATGTATCCAAGAGGTATTATTATTATAAAACCAACCCTTCCTACATTCTAAAGGGGGGTAGTGTAACGGGTTGACTATAAAGTCTAACTGTTATTGTTGTATATCTATTGTATGTTGTATGATGTAAGACAACACGGTTCTATTGTGTTTAATAACTGTTTTATTCATCTAACTAGTGTCGTCGGTTCGTTACATACACCGACTCCTCTAGTTCGGTTATCTATACGGTAGTGTACCGGTACCACCTTCGGTTACCGTCGGTAGTTGTTACATAATCATTTTTACATAACTAAACCTAACAGGTGGCGCTGCTAGTACGGTCACGTGGCTACGCAGCGCTGTATATAAGACGGCTGCTTCCCCATTGGAAGTCAGTCAGGTTTGGGACTGTCGTGACATGACCACCCTGTGCTCACGGGCTTAACTCTATGCTATAGGGTTGCCCACTGTATTATATATCTGTTCTGATCTCGTATATCCGCTGGTTATACTTGTACTATAATACCCAAGAGTTACCTTTACAATAAAGTCGCCGTATATTAAAGTCTAATTTACCTTGTCTGGTTTTTGTACTCAAGTGTTACATACGTAGTAAGAGACCAACTACAGTTTATTGCGATACTCACATGTAGGGCAAATATATAGAATTCTCATTATATTATGTTTCTTAATGCTAAAAGTGGCCAACATCAGGTGTGTGTCTGTCTTTGGGTGAATCTACCCTAGAGTGCCAGATATCATTGGAAAGCAAATTTTTTGTGCAAAATTTTCACGCACATCATATTTTCGCGCACACACCTATGTGCGCGAAATGCGCGAAAATAAGTACTGAGCGAAAATTAATACGTTTACAGTATGCATAGCTATGGCTATGCATTGGGCCAAAAAAAAAAAAAAAGTTGTGTTCAGGTAACATGGCCCAAAAAAAATAGGGTAGGTAGGTCGATTTTTTTATTTTTTTTTACCAATTTTTTTTAAGGATTTTGAGATAAAATTCCTCGCATTTTCCTATAATTTTGGGCAAAAAAATATAATTTTCGGAAAAAATATATTTCAGGGAAAAAAAAGTGGTTTTTGGTGGAAAAAACAGAAAAATGCCTTCCAAAAAAAAAAAAAAAAATTGGGTAGGGCCAAAAAAGTAGGGTCGCTAGGGATACCTGAACACAACTTTTTTTTTTTTGGCCTTGGCAGGCAGGATTTCAACTACATGGTCTCTTTTAATCCTAGTGGTGATAGAGAGGCGGGCGGTCTCTCCCAGGCGCTCACTACTGTTCACTGGACAGCCTGTCTAAGTGTTGACAATGTTAGTATTGTCACTCTTATGAGTAATGTAGAGAGGGTTAAACTTAAAGCCTAACCATTTTAAGTACCGGTACTTCTAGCCCCTGCTCTAATAACAGTTGATAATTGATATCTATTATCTTCAGCCAGATCTAGTCCCTCCTTAGGCCAAAAAAAAAAGAGTTGTGTTCAGGTAACATGGCCCAAAAAAAATAGGGTAGGTAGGTCGATTTAAAAGAAAAAATTTAAACCCAATTTTTCCCATTTTTGTATAATTTTAAGTAGAAAAAAATTTCAGAAAAAAAAACAAAGATGCCTTCCAAAAAAAAAAAAGTGTTGCATCAATGAATTTTTGACTAACATCAGTCATGACCCTGTTTACCCCCAGAGTAATCATGCCGCTTTTCGGGAACAAGTTCAGCCCCAAGAAGAGCCTGCCGCGTCGGTCCACATCTCTCTCCAATCTCAACCTTGACTCCAGCGAGCGACAAGAAGAGTTCGGTCTGGACTACGGTCCCATCAAACTGAAACTAGGCTCCAATGAGATCACCTTCGACAAAGGCAACTGGGTTGCAGGTACCGTAAATCTTAGTCACTCTCATAGCCCTACCGTAGAAAGACGAAATTCAGTCTACGTAAATCTAGCTAGGATTTTGACCCTCTATTGTTTCGTTTCAAATGATATTTTTCAAATGACTTATTCACTCCATTTTGTCACACTATAGTTCTACACACCAGGCTGCTGTCACATAGTAGCCTCTCAGTATATTGCATTTATTGATATATGTACGATGCTACATATTGTTAATCAAGGTGGCAAAGTACCTACCTGCCACCTGGTGTGTAAATCATATGTTTGCGCATGCGCAAATAAAGTATGACGTCACTTCTGAAGCGACCGTTCTACAGAAAAGATTTTCCCTGTATAAATCCGTGAATATCCAGCATATATCAACAGCATTTTGGGGACATTTGTACATTTCCTTAGTCTATTTAATTGTAAGGGAGTGGTCAATTTTTAACAACGGTGTGTGTGTGTGTGGGGGGGGGGGGGGTCGGTGGATTTTCGCGTGAGTGGGTCAAACAAATTTTAGCCCCCCCAAGGGAGTGGTCAACATTTTTCGGTCCTCCCCACAAAGGAGGGTTGAAATCGAGTGCGGTGGACCCTTTTGAGCTACAGTAACGTGCAGGCTTTTCCCCTAAATCCACCCCCCCCCCCCCCGTTTTTAAGAAATGACCACTCCCTAAGCTGTAAATAAAAGGTTACACTCCTGTACCAAGGAAAGACTTGAGAGTCAAGAAATATGTCCATGACATGGACGCATGTGTCATCAGATATCGCATTATAATCTCGTCTCTTTGGTTCTCTTCCATGCCACCAGAGGGTCTTGGCGGCGGGAACCCACGAGAACTTGTACACGCAAAGAAGCAAAACCAAGCACTACAAGAAGAGAACAACCTGCTCAAACTCAAAGTGGAACTCCTCCTAGACATGGTACGTCTTTGTTGACTATTTATACATAAGTTGATGACCGTAATGTCTTCCGTAGGCGTACAACCTATCGGTCGTACGAGAAACATAAAACGGTAGTAGGCAAGTCGACCAAACATATGCATGCTAATTACCGTATTCGACCTAATAAGCGCACATCCCCATATAAGCGCACATACCCCTTTTTGGGCCGATATTAGACTATAAATCCACAAAAAGCTGTCCGATTTCCAGACCAAATAAACTCAACTACCATACTGGAAATTCTTTAGGAATAATTAGTTATGCGCACTGGGTGCTTATTACATCGAATACGGTCCTACAACATCAATGAAATCGGGAGGAAATGGGTGGGAAGTGTGCGCTTATTATAATTAGACTTTCTTAAAACCACTGTGCGCTTATTATATCAAATACGGTATTCATGTGGAATACAGTATTTAAGAAGCTAAATCTTTTTTTTTATCAGGATGTTGTCGAATTCCTATAACCGCCCAAGTATAAGGATTTATTATGATAATTCACGCCTTTTAAATGTTCCAAATAATCAGTTTTAGTTACCAATTAAAATCGTCTCCTTTCAGCTTGCACAGACGACAGCCAATGTGTATCTACAAGAAAATGAAATCGACCAACTGAAGAAACTCTCCAAGAAGAAATGATGAACCAACATAATGACATTGTATATAATATCCCATATAAAAGTACGTTCATACGGAGGGAGGGTGCATGCGTTTCACTGGGGAGAGCGGGGGTTGCAAAGGCAACTTGACTTGCATAATGTAGTATATACTGAATCTGGGACCTGCTGGCGAGGCCGACAAAGGGCTTCTCTAATGAGCTCACAGCTGGACTGGATACCCAATGTCTCATACAAATTAGCAGAGCAATAAAATGTAGGGAGGGGTTGGAACTATCTTCAAGGAATCCCACTTTGGGTTGTAAAACTGGTGGTAAATGTGGTAACCAGGAGGATGCAAAGTTTACAGATAGTGTCTGTAAATGACACTTAGGGTAGGTGTTGCCCATAATGACTGCTCAGTTGGGGTCCTCGCCAGCAGGTCCCAGATTCAGTATAGTAGGGTGCTAGTGAGTAGATACGCATCGTGGGTATGTTTTCAGCTTTCTGTGATTGGGCCTGTGTATATTAACTTGAAACTACATATAAACAGCCATGCAGATCCTTTCTGCGTGTGTGCTCACATGTACACAATATATTGATATATGTAGCAACACTGACAACATTTTAATCCGATCTGAATATTAGTTTGTATTTTCGGCTAAGTTATAAATACACATGCCAAGTAAGTACACATTGTAGATCCGCCATGAGATTTCTCTGTGTATGTAATTAATTCTACCCGGACTCAATTGCTTGAATAGGCCGTCCATGTATCATAACATTGAGGGGAATTGTACCGGGTAGTTATAAACAAGTATCCGTCCATTCCACAGTATATTTGAATCTTGTATCAGTCAACTTTTCGTTACTTTGGTCATGCCTCATAAGTGGTTGGGGGGCGATGATCTAACTGAGAGTAGACATAAAATGTGTTATTTGTAATTATATTTATATGCGTGTATGTCAGAGATGATTATTTCGTAATAAAAGTAATGTAAAATACAGGTATTTACATTTGTTCCCTACTTGATGTCCATTTGATAAAACATTGAACGCGCAAAACAATATTATTTTTCATATAATCTTTATTTACAGTCCTTGAATAGATATACTTGTTGTATACAATGTATGTATAAAATTATTCATACATTTGTTCATGTAGTACATGGGTAAAGAAACTAATAGGCTACATGTGTTTGCCTAACAGTACACAATTTACTTAATAGATATCACTGTTGCTTAACGTTCTCGGAAGGCACAATTTCATTCAATATATACATCAAAACAACTTTTATAATTTTATCAATGCCTCCCATCTTCGGAGTGCTCTAGTTGTTTGCCCGTGGACACTTGTTTTTCCTGTGACCTGCAATATGTGAGAGATAGAAGTCGCTTAGCTACAGTTTATATAAGAAACAGACAAACACGTTATCTGTGATGGTCGAGAAAAGAAACTACCGTAGTTTGGTGAAGGTCATCCATAGCCCATGGTGTGATTTCTTATAATTTTAGGTGAAAAAGTTGCCCTGCATGATTTGTCCAGATCTGCTGCGAAAATCTTTATCTATAAATATTCTACTTTTATTATGGTTATGATAATCACATCCCTGAATACAGTCAGTTTCAGTCAATCTTAAACCCGCAGGTCTTACTGCACGTCCAGTAACAGTCAGAGTGCAGTCGGGACAGGTACTCAGCTCTATATATAGGGGCGCTGGGCCTTTAAGGGTGCCTGTATTAAAGGACTGAGATTAGTCACAAGTACCCGGTTCTTCCACTTACCGGGTTGCCTACAGATGCTACACGTCATGGTCCGTTTGGCCCCTGGCTCTTTGGTCCCAGACTCGGGCGCATTCCGCTTCCTACTGCCCCCAAAACTGCTGTTTGCACCTACAACCACAGCAATAGAAACATGTACAGGATGAAGCTACAGAGATGACACCCAGTAATCAACGAAAAGTAGGAAATCTTAGAATCTTTGTCAATTTTCTGTAGGAATAATTTGATACAGAAATTCCAGCATAAAAAAAGTAGGAATTCCTACAAAAGTAGGAAAAGTTAAACATGGAACAGGCCTATTGAAGTTGACTCTCAGGGGCGTGGCAACCGGGGGGGGGGGGGACATGTCCCCCCCCCCCCCCCCACTTTTGACCAACCCCGAAAAAGGTCAAGTAAAAAGGGGCCAAAAAGGGTCAAAATACCCCTCAGTCCCCCCTACTTTGAAACTGATTGCCACGCCCCTGACTCTATTTACACTAAAGTCTCTTTATGACATGAAAGGGGAATACATTTTGTACATGGGTATATCACAAAAATTCCATGTGCTGCTTTATAAAACCACATCAATTTGATATCTATGCTTGTCAATCTTTTAAGAACGGCAAATCACTAAAAAGCGACATTTGTTGACTTGATGCACTGATGCAGCTCTGGCGATTAATTCGCCAGTGCTGCATTGGTGCATCGTGGTGACCCTCCAGGGGTGTCTCAACCAACTCCGTAGTGTCCGCATGATGCTTGAAGGCAGCACTGGCGAGCGCTGCATTCATGCATCATGACGACCAAGGGCATGTTGCATTATGCCGTCCTCAAAGGGTTCAAGGCAGGGTAAGGGGGGATGTATATGAACCTACCAGATGAGAGCCCGCCTCCCCCACCTCCCCCGCCGCCTCCGGCCTCGTCCTGCCACTGGAAGAAGCCACAGCTCTGGTCTCGTGGTTTGTTACAGCCGTAAAATTGACGGCCTTTGTTGGCGCCTTCCTTCTGTACTGTTAGTCTGTAAGGGAAACATGACAATTTGATTTTTCCCCCCACAATTTATACATTTGTTGTTTTTATAATCAACGCTTGCAATCAAATAACATACACTTGTACTATTATTTTCAATTTTTTTCCCCTCTTAATCTCATGATATATTAAAAAAAGTTCTCAGATTTATAGATTCTGATATGGGCCTTTATCCTCATTTAGTATCATTATAAGGGTACATATGATCCTACTACTTACTGTTTTGCTGGTTCTCCACAGTTACACTGTACTCCGTCACTGTTACCGGAATCCCCTGATCTAGAAATATAAAATATATAATTCTTAACACAAGACCCTTTATCTCAGTCCTACTCTGAAATACAGACGTGTTAAAGAATGGTTAAGGCACTTATGTGAGATTTTATACGTCGATATACACTGCTCTTACGAGTTATCCGATTATGTTTTTCCAAACATGTGAAACTATATTTTTCAATATTAAAATAAACTGGTATTTTTGAAGTTCTATCATGAATTACAATCAGGTTATGACGGTGTGTAGTTACCCGTAGCTGCTGAAGGACCGGGCTCCGCCTCCTCTCTGTGACCCCATCATACCTCCACCTCCTCCTCCTCCTCCTCCTGGCAACACACAGTTAAAGCCAACATCAGTCAAAGTACAGATCCATTTATATATACAGTTCCCACTTAATGTTTTTTTATACCACCCAGAAAATGTACCATCGGGCCTTTACCCCTGGCCCTTATATAAGATAGGTGGTTATCAAAAATGCGGGAATATTCAAGTAAAAAAACAAAAGATTCTTATACCGCCGCAGTTTTTGTCAAATCCTGCCGGACAGTGGCAATGTCTGCCTAAAATGGCTCTGGTCCGGCAGAATGACTGGTGTTGCAGGTCCTGATGTCCTTCACATTCTGGCTTCCCAAAACTGAAAGAATTTTTCAAATACTCCAACTGGAACTGAAGTTACAAGTTCAAGAGTGCACTCTAATATTCTAGACAAATTAGAGCAAGTTTTTGTTATCATTTTCTTTCATGAATGCTGTTCTATTCTAAATAGTATACAAAACTTTGATTTTGGTATTCGGTCCTACAGAGATCTATCCGGTCCTGCAAAATTGAGTAGCTGCAGGACCGACTGTCCTGCATGCCTAAAAAGTTTTCGCAAAGACTACCCCCGGCACTTATGCAAGATCATTTCCTCCCTATTAAAGATGGATTTCTTTCAAAGCTGAGGTTTTACATTACCGTAAATTCTCGTGTAGAAGCCTAACTCGCATATTAGCCACACCTAAATTTGGGAAACCCTTATAAGCCTCTCAACAGGTTTATACTATGGCGACTTCAGTATTGCACCATACGGCTTCTATGCGAGAAACTTTACATCAGTATATGAACCTACCAGATGAGAGCCCGCCTCCCCCACCTCCCCCGCCGCCTCCGGCCTCGTCCTGCCACTGGAAGAAGCCACAGCTCTGGTCACGTGGTTTGTTACAGCCGTAAAACTGACGGCCTTTGTTGGCGCCTTCCTTCTGTACTGTAAGTCTGGAAATTGTAAAAAAAAATGATTAAAGTAAAAGTGGATAACCATTAACATAAGACCCCAAAACGAGCTATTTTTAGAGTCTAAAATTCAACCAAGAAGAGGAGCGTGTTGCTCATTTGATATTAGAGTATGTGCGCTTATTGCATTTGAATCAATTTAAAGCTTTATTGAAAAGTCATTTCCTGGTCAATTCCTTGTAAAATATAACGATTTTCTTGAAGTCATACTTTATGCAAGTTTGTATAATATAGGGTCTATCTCTACGATTAGTACCGTAAAACCTCGCGTATAAGCCGCGGCTAGTACGCGAGTCAGATCGGCGGTGCAGCTTATAGCATCGGCACAAACTCGGGGTGTGGCTTATACGCGAGGTTTTACGGTATATCCACAGATGTAGTCACAAGTCCACTTACTGTTTTGCTGGTTCTCCACATTTACACTCTACGCCGTCACTGTTACCGGAATCTCCCCAGCCAGATCTAGAAATTCAACATTCATAACCGCATTGTTACTGACTCATAAAGTTCTGCAGATTTTGTCGAACAAGGATAAATTTTTGAGGACCGGATGATCCATTGTTCAAGGCTCTATTTGTCGTCATGATGCACTAATGCAGCGCTGCATCGGTAATTCATGCCAAGCCTTTATCCTCGTAGCATGATACATGGATGCAGCAATGGCAACTTACACGCCAGGGCTGCATTCATGTATCATGTCACCAAATAACATAGTGCATTAATATCTAAAGGCAGTTTGTGCATACTGGTTTGAACATCTTTAAATAAATTCATATCAAAACTATTGTATATCAACCAAACAAGATGCCGCTTACCCAGCATTCCCTGTTCTCTGCGACCCCATCATCCCACTGCCGCCGCCACCACCTGAAAACAGCAGAACATGTGTTACAAACTATGATATTGTCAAAAAGTAGGATAAACTCTTATGGATAAGGCAAAAGTGTCATACTCTAGATCAAAGGGCGAAGTTGGTCAGAAAAGGTTTGGGCTCGCTCGGGAGAAAATAATGTCTTTTAGTTTTTACCTGTGCCCCAATTTGTGATTATTTATTATTGCCTATACAGGGTTCTCCACTGACTGCAAAATCATAGCGTAAAATCCAGCAGTGTTCGATAACTTTCAGGGCATTAGTTTAATATTTTCAGGCAACAATCGTCCAATTAAACATTGACAACCAATATGGATTAATATTGACTGGATATACAATTTTGTGGTATTTGTTGAACCTTTTAACAAAGAAATTTCATAAAAAGAATTGCCATAACTACTGTTCTAGTGTGTGGATTTTACAAATTGACACAGGCGGCCATTCAGGAGGAAAATTGCGCCGGCAGTATGGGGAGAACCTTGCCTAACTACAATTTAGTAATTCATTTGGATGAGTCAGAAAATAAGTCCTGGAAGAGAATGCTGTACGCAGAGATCCCACTTTACCTATTTTTGCAGTTTTTTTGGTGACTAGCAACGGTCATTCGGTCAAGGTAGCTTCCACTATGCACAAGCACAATCCCCGTACTCCTAAAAGTACCTATTTTTGCAGGAATTTCTACTTTTTCGCTGGAATTTGTGGATGGAATTATGCAAATTTCCTGCAGAATATTGACCAAAATGGTAACATTTCCTACTATTTGGTGACCACATAGTGGGATCCCTACACGGTCCGTGGACATACTATTACTTCTTTTTTTGAAAAAAGGAAGAAGAAAAAGACATTCCATGTCTAGCGCGTACCTGTGTTACTGACCTCGTCCTTCCACTGGAAGAAGCGGCAGGCCTGGTCACGTGGTTTGTTACAGCCGTAGAACTGACGGCCTTTGTTGGCGCCTTCTTTTTGTACAGTCAGTCTGAAAAGTCACACACCAGTTAGCTTACACCAATTTGCGGTTCGAGAATATTTCCCATAAAAATGTAGAATTATTCAGTTCAAGTACATGTATACACAAACTGCACGTCGAAAATACATTTTCATTGAAATACTTTAATATGCAATTCCCGGGGGGGAAAGTGGTAATTCCTACAGAAGTAGGAAAAGTGGCATGTATGGTACCCATACTCTATAGAGCAACATGAGGGTCCCAGCCCCAGGGCGACAATATAAGTGTACTTACTCTTTGGCTGCCTGACCACATTGACACTGTACGTCAGCCCCGTCATCACCACCGCCCCAGTCAGATCTATCAACGAGACGTATCACAGAGTTAGAAACAGAGGCTTGTTTAAAGGGGGCTCTGCCACAATAGTTGACACCAAAGACAGTTGAAATTTGACTTTGGCGTCATGATGCACTGAAGAAGTGCCAGCGAGTAATTATTAAACGGGTGCTGCTCTATCGGGAGTGTATCAAGCTCATAGGATTGGCTTGATGCATGCTGCATTCATGCATCAAGGCAACAAAATAATATATATTCTAAAGTATTAAATGACTATGCTGGCCTAAAAGAAAAAAAGTTGTTAATTAAATCGTAATTAATAATTTAATATAAGATTAATCGAATACTTACCATGTAATATAAGTATGAAGATTAATCGTTGTTCTTCGAGGGACAGATAAACATATCTGCTGAGTACACAGGAGAGGTGACGTCACATCCGGTGGTCAGATTAGCGCCTACATGCAGTGAATCTTTTGCTGAAAATAAAACATCTGGAAATAGTACACAGTAGTGCTCTTTTTACTTTGTCTAAATAGCACCCACATGAGTAGGTGAGAGATTATACCACTAGTAGTAATCTTCTTCATCCTGGGGATGGATGGGTGGGCCTGTGTACTCAGCAGATATGTTTATCTGTCCCTCGAAGAACAACGATTAATCTTCATACTTATATTACATGGTAAGTATTCGATTAATCTTATATTCTTCTTTAGGACAGAAAACATTCTGCTGACACAGGAGACTTCAAAGTTCAGCTAGATTCACTGCTTATTTCCCATAATGTTACTCTCCCATAAAGGACTGTAACTTCTCATATAGGATAACAGAAAAATATATACTTTATTTCACCTAAAGGTGATGTTCTATTGCCTTGTGATATGGTTTTTACTAGGTTGCATGACAGTTTGCTATTTAGCAAAGAAGGCATAACTGCCATACAGTTCACCATAGCTGTGGCAGTGTTATTGTCCATCATAGAAAAAGTTGTTATCACATACAGATTACTGCTGCCTCTAAAAAGGCTTATGACTATGGTCAGCCAATAGGGTTCAAACAAACTATCGTTACGGCATAAGGGCCAAAATTCTCCCCTTTTGAGGTGTGTCTTTTTCCCCCAAAAAGGATCTGAAAATTTTGTTCCCAGCTACTCAACTGATTCCTCCAGGAGAATCCTGGCTAGCGTCTTGGTAGGCTTGGGGTTCTCGATAGGCTTGTTGTAGTGCTTAGCCATGGTCTTGGCACCTTTCCAAGACCCTTGCCTAAGCAAAACAGCAGTCGATACACCGAGTCTCCCTCCCGCAGAGGTGCTGGCACCCCTGGTGGAGTGAGCTCGGTATACCCTGGTGTCCTCCCCAGCTGTGGAAAACACCGCAAGGGCCCATCGCTTTGATGAGTCCTGCCCAATCTCGCCAAATGGCTTGCGGAAGGACAAGAAGAGCGAGTGTTTCCTTCGCCCTTCCTTGTCCAACCTGACTGGCTCCGTGACCCGCACATAACGTTTCAGGGCACAGAGGACGCACAGAGTCTCCTCCTCGTGGAACGGTTCCAGGACCAGTTCTTTGAGGGGTTCCCCAGTACGCGCTGTTTTCATCAGACCCTTCAGAACAAAACGCGCAGACCCCGAACCCAGCCAAGTCAGATTGCGGAGATCAAGCGCAGGGATGACCTGACCTCTTTGGCCCGACACCAGCATCGTTAGCTTGAACCCCAAGAACTGGGTGGTCAAGCCTTCATTGGCACCCCAACGCTGGAACATGCTGAACACCAGCCTAATATCCCAGAACTTGTTATATCTGGGAGAAGGAGGATTCCTTCGATAGTCGGTGCGGACGGCCCTGCACACCCAATAGTGGGTGCCCATGGTCTTCCCGTTGTCAAGGTTTTTCACTAAAACCGACAACGCACATCTGGCAGCGTTAACAGTGCCAAAAGCCCTGCCCTTTTCCGAAAGCAAGCGGTGGAAACGACAAACCTCCAAAGACGTGGTTGACAGCTGCAACGTGTACGACATGATTGACAGCTGCAACGTGTACGACGTGGTTGCCAGCTGCAACGTCTATGACGTGATTGACAGCTGCAACGTGTACGACATGTTTGACAGCTGCAAGGTCTATGACGTGTTTGACAGCTGCAACATTTACGACGTTATTGACAGATGCAACGTCTAGGACGTGGTTGACGGCTGCAACGTCTAAGACGTGATTGACAGCTGCAACGTCTAAGACGTGATTGACAGCTGCCATGTCTACAACGTGATTGACAGCTGCAACGTGTACGACGTGATTGACAGCTGACGTGTTTACAATATAAATGTCATCTGCAACGTCTACGACTTGATTGACATCACATGTTTGCCGGCGGATTGACAGCTGCAACGTCTAGGACGTTATTGACAGATGCAATGTCTACGACATGGTTGACATCTGCAACGTCTACGACATGTTTGGCATCTGCAACATCTACTACGTGATTGACAGCTGATGAGGACTTGGAGACTTAAGAGTATATTGTCAACTGTAACATCTACGACGTGATGGGCAGCTGCAACGTCTACGACGTGATGGGCAGCTGCAACGTCTATGACGTGATTTCCAGCTGCAACGTCTACGACGTGATTGCCAGCTGCAACGTCTACAACGTGGTGGACGGCTGTAACGTCTACAACCTGATTGCCAGCTGCAACATCTACGACCTGATTGACAGCTGCAACGTCTAAGACGTGATTGACAGCTGCAACGTCTACGACCTGATTGTCAGCTGCAACGTCTATGACTTTTGTTGACAGCTGCGACTTCTATGACATGATTGACAGCTGCTATGTCTATGACGGTTTGACATGCAGCTGCAACGTCTACAACATGGTGGACAGCTGCAATGTCTACGACGTCATGGACAGCTGCAACGTCTACGACGTTATTTCCAGCTGCAACGTCTACGACCTGATTGCCAGCTGCAACGTCTATGACATGATTGACAGCTGCTACTTCTACGACGGTTTGACATGCAGCTGCAGCGTCTACGACGTGGTGGACAGCTGCAATGTCTACGACGTCATGGACAGCTGCAACGTCTACGACCTGATTGCCAGCTGCAACGTCTACGACCTGATTGCCAGCTGCAACGTCTACGACCTGATGGCCAGCTGCGACGTCTACGGCCTGATTGTCAGCTGCAACGTCTAAGACGTGATTTGACAGCTGCACCTTCTACGACGTGATTGTCAACTGCAACGTCTACGACGTGATTGACAGCTGCAACGTCTACGATGATTTGACATGCAATCGTCTATGACGTGATTGACAGCTGCTATGTCTACGACGTGATTGACAGCTGCAACGTCTACGACGTGATTGACAGCTGCAAAGTCTACAACATGATTGACAACTGCAACGTCTACGACGTGATTGACAGCTGCAAAGTCTACAACGTGAATGACAGCTGCAACGTCTACAACATGATTGACAGCTGCAACGTCTACAACGTGATTGACAGCTGCAACATCTACAACGTGATTGACAGCTGCAACGTCTACGACGTGATGGACAGCTGCAGCATCTACGACGTGATTGTCAGCTGCAACGTCTACGATGTGAAAGACAGCTGCAAAATCTACAACGTGATTGACAGCTGCAACATCTACAACGTGATTGACAGCTGCAACGTTTACAACGTGACTGACATCTGCAACGTCTACGACGTGATTGACAGCTGCAACGTCTACGACGTGAAAGACAGCTGCAACGTCTATGACCTTATTGACAGCTGCAACGTCTACAACGTGATTGGCAGCTGCAACGTCTACAACGTGATTGACAGCTGCAACGTCTACAACGTGATTGACAGCTGCAACATCTACAACGTGCGCACCAGCGGCTACAACTCTCTTGAGCGCCAGCGGCTATGCCTTTGATGTGAGCGCCAGCGGCTAAAGTCCTAGAAGAACATAATCTTAATGTGCGCCAGCTGATATCGAGGCCAGCATCTATGCCTCCAACATGAGCGCCAGCAGCTATGTCTGCGACATCCCTAACATAGACTGGATGTGCGCCAGCTAGTATCAAGCGTCAGCGGCTAGGTCTAGGGCATGATTGGCATCAACAAGAACGCCATCAATGTGAGCATCATTAACGTGAGACCATTAATGTGAGCAACATCGCCTACGTCTGGGACGCGAGCAACATCGCCTACGTCAGGGACGCGAGCGCCAGTGGCCACGTCTGGGACGCGAGCGCCAGCGGCCACGTCTGGAACGAGAGCGCCAGGTCCACGTCTGGGACGCGAGCGCCAGCGGCCACGTCTGCGACGCTAGCGCCAGCGGCCACGTCTGCGACGCTAGCGCCAGCGGCCACGTCTGCAACGCGAGCGTCTCCTACATGAGGATCAGCTGCAACGTCTACGTCGTGAATGACAGCTGCAACGTCTACGCCGTGATTGACAGCAGCAACGTCTATGCCGTGATTGACAGCGACAACATCTATGACGTGATTGACAGCAGCCACGTCTATGATGTGATTGACAGCGACAACATCTATGACGTGATTGACAGAAGCAACGTCTAGGACAAGGTTGACAGCTGCATCGTCTACGCCGTGAAAGACAGAGGCAACGTCTCTGACGTGACTGACAGCGACGTCTGTGACGTGAAACCCAAGGAATTTTTGGGCATAAGGTGTGGGTCTTTTTTGGAACCTAGTCCAAAACCAAGGTACATCCACATGAGTTAAGTCATCTTGATGTTCAAATCAAAGAGACATGTGTGCTAATAGTGTTTTAAGGTGGGGAAATAAAACACAAAGCCAAAGAAATTCTCGGCATAAGGTATAGGTATTTTTGTGTTTCAAAGTCACAAACCCTAAGCACATAAGTGAGACCCTATAGAATAGTAGACCAGTATAGTCTCTTTGTGTTTTCATTTCACAACAACACAAACTTCTTTAATGCCTAACTCAAGGATTTTTTCGGCATAAGGTATGGGTAAACTTGTGTATTAAACACAAGCACTCAGTGTGGATCTGTATCAACACAACTAAGTTATTTAATGCCTCAAAGAAATTTTGGGCATAAGGTATATGTCTTGTTAAGAACTGGTCCAAAGGAGTACAAAAGTACAACAAGACACACCTGACACTGACTTGACAGTTCACCTCACTCAAACTGATGAGTGGAGAACAACCTCAACTGTCATTCTTCTATAACTGAGTTATAAGAGAATAAGTTAGGTGTCAACTACAAAGTAGCAAGCAAAGCTTTAAGTGTCTTCTACAAAGTAGCAAGCAAAGCTTTAAGTGTCTTGACTTCAACCAATATCTAGAGTCTGTCAAGCTGTATGACAGGTAGTAGTAGATATTATTCTGTCTTTGACCTATGCATAAGACAGTGGTAAGTCCTTCCTGGTTCTTTATTTTAAAAGTGTATTCACTAATAAAACAGAGATCAACAGTGTATAACAGGATAAATTTCTATCTCTGTAGATATGAGTTTATCCCATCACAATTTTATTCCTTATGAAGGCTCGTTTCGCTATTGAAACATTCCTCAACAAATGAGGCAGCAGTACTGCACTATGAGCCAACATAACAAATAAAAAGCCAACATAAATCAGTGACTCAGTCTGAAATCCAAGATGGATGACTGGTCTTGCTGAATCATGCCAGCCCCTAGCAGCAACTAAGCTCTACACTATCTAAACTCCAATTTTTCACTATAACTGGATGACAATTTTCCAAATTATTGTGAAAAACTGAGCAATATTTGCACATTTGGGAAAATACAAAGTCAACTGGATGACAAATTTTCGTCATGAACGAAAATCCCCAATTTTCGCCCACCGGCGATTTTCGCTCAAGTTTCCAAAGAAATTTGGTAGAACTGTCAATGTAGAAAATAATCCTAAATCGTCAAAAGTGCAAATATGATACAAATATGAGCTAGATAAGGGTAAATACCTGTTATATTCCTCCAAATATGTGTGAGAGTTGCTGCTGTAGGCGCGAGCGTCTTTCCTTCCCGAATTCGCGCTTAAATCTGGCCACCGGATGTGACGTCACCTCTCCTGTGTCAGCAGAATGTTTTCTGTCCTAAAGAAGAATTATACTTTAATAAAGATAAAGATGGATTGTGTGATATACATCACAAGTGACCCAGGGTGTGTAAGCGGCCGGTAATCAGTTATAAACTTTTATATATATTTAACAGCTCTAACTACATTCAAAGGGAAAATAGTGAGTGCTCAGAATATGTTACTTAAGTCAGCGCATAGTCAACATATATTATGATTTTTCATAAAAGAGAATACTAATATTTGACATGGGCTAGTAAAAGGTTCCTTTTAAAAGACTGTACAAAGTATAATTCATCGGGAAGGTATAGCATGTTTGTCCAGGCGACCCCATTCTGAACTTTAGGAAGATGCCAGTTTTATAGTACTTCATTAGTGACCACCCGCCCGAGCAGTGATACAGACGGGGGCCGAGTCTATGTCTACCCCTGCTAAGGTGCACAAAGACACACAAAGTTGTTAAAAGCGTCTCATTTTTGATCTCACCTCCTCTTCACCATTGCAGGTATAGAAAGTCTGTGTGAACGCTCATCTTTTAAAGGCTGGATTCAAGGTCACTCTCCTATTCTTTAGCATTAGTTCACAGAGACTTGCTTTTAGGGTTGTTTTTGACTTTTTTGGGGGAGATTTTTTCATGGGGAATACATTTTCTTTGGACATTTTGAAAAAGAGAGGGAGATGCAGATTGTTCCACAGTACAAGTTTAGCTTTATTTTGAAAAGAAAAACCAAAGAGGTCGATACTTCAAAGTCAGCTGACCAAACTACGTTTTTTGCAGGAAAACCGTCTCACAGAGACCCAGGGTACCCTGGGTCAATGAAAATAGAACAATATTTGGTGAGCTATTTTTCTGTACCTGTTGTTGTATTTCTTTGGAGAATTATATCTGCTGTTGTTGTTTTGGTTGTTGTTGTTGAAGCTCCTGTTGCCGTACCCGGTGGTGGTCTGGGGTGCACCACCCCCACCACCACCACCACCACCGCCGCCTGGCGTGTCAGCACCACTGTCGTCCGCCCACAGGAAGAACTCACACCGACCGTCCTGGTTGGGGCACGCATAGAACTGCCGACCTGCAGAAAGTTAATGTGGGCAATATGTATACCAGGTACAATGTATATATAAACAGAGTATATATCTAATATCATCCGTCCAAATGACCAGTTTCTGACACCTCATATGCTGTATATAGCCCAAGACACCGCTTTATGATATAAGATTTACAAAAATTCCAATTGCGGGAGCCATGTTTACGTCTTATATATACATGTACTATTGTAATGGTTCAATAGAGAATTCAAAGCAATCCCATCGTGATCCTTGATGCCGTGTCATGGGTCTCACTGAGGTCCACCGCGACGCCTACACAGCACAAGACGAGGCTCGGGCTTGTCTCACAGACAGCTTTCAGTGATAAGGACGACTTTGGAGAGGCTGCACAGCCTGGTGACTAGTCAGTCGGACAGAGCATCATTATGCAGGAGTCAATAAAAAAACAGCAGGAGCTGCGGCCACCAGCCCAGTGACAAGTGGAGTCAAGTTGCACTAACAACAGTTGTTCCATTCCTGCACCAGCTTTTTCTAGTGTCTGCTTCATCTCGTTTATACCACATGAGGCCGGCTGCTACTTCGCTGCATTTTGACCTCCCGTTTGGTCGTTTATCTTGTTTAATTCTGTTGCTATTGATATCCATTGTAAGGTGGTTGGGTCCCTGCTCTAATTATTCCTTAAATAAGTTCATGTACTTCTCTGGCTATTCTGTTGTGTCTAGTTGTTAATTACATATTCTAGGCTTCTAGTTTCTTGCCTATCGTTTTTTTTGTTTATTCCTATAAAAGAGGGCCACACTTACTACTTTCCCCCGGTGGTAACACTTTATAATCCCTTATTTTCCCACCTTGCGAAGGGGAGCCCTATCATATGGCAACTTGTTTTATTTGAATAAGGAGGCACAATTTCAACGATTCAAACAATTTTATTTCTGAATTTAACATCCAGGAACTTTGCAAGTCTGTGGTGGAGAAAGAAAGAAGGGCCAGCGCCCATACGGATAACCAACAGGAACAGTTGTAACCAAAGCTATTCATCGTTTACAGCCTCTGGAATATTTGACGAGATATTAATAGCCTGTGAGTTTGACTGGATGTTGAAGTTGATATTCAGAGAGAAGTTACCACGTATAGTCGCACCAGAGAACATTCCCAAGGCACCTTGTGTAAGTCTCTGGATTACCTGGGGTGAGAACGGCATGGCTGCCCTGCCGACTGCTGGTGTGGTGAGGGAAGCCCGGGGCAGGATCACCGGTGCCGGCGGGGTCACCGGTGCCGGCGGGATCACCGGTGCAGGCGGGATCACCGGTGCAGGCGGGATCACCGGTGCCGACGGGATCACCGGTGCCGGCGGGATCACCGTTGCAGGCGGTCCCCTAATGGCCATTGCTTTAGCTGGTGGAGGGGCTTCTAGCGAAGAAGACGGCCTCTTGTTCCCTGTAAGTATGTCAGACAGTGCTTTCTGCTGTAGGCGATTGCTGACTGGGTAGTTGTTGTTTAACGAGTCGAGGAAAGGCTTTTCTAAATCGCTTTTTTTTCATTTCAGTGAGCCCTAAACGGAACTCGTTTATTCACAAAGTATTACACTTGAATGGATATATTTTATAGAGATGTTCCATTTGGACGTCTGCGACTTTCTTAAGCTGCGGACTGGGTGTCTCCAATCCAGACCCGCTTTCGCTGATATCCATATAACCATTTATGATCATTTATCTATCCACATGGGTAGCGTTGTGTAGCAAATGGTATCATCAATGTAGAGTCCTTGTTGCACTGTGACATAGAACGGGCTTGCAGGCTTCTTTCCAGCAAAGCTCTTTGAATTCGGCTATGGTCTTCAAGTACTTGGTAAGTGCTTCTTTACTTCAATGGAGACCGTCGGTGACGCGATGTGAATACTGCGAATGACTACTTTTTCGTGCACCACGGCAATACTAATACTTTTAAGCAGAGTTTTTTTTCTCCGCATAAAGATTTGAAATAGTCATATGTATGCACTCACAACACATATATTCGGTATCTATCTCTATGTATATTGACTACCTAGGTATTGAAACAAAAATGTTAAATTTAGTTTGAAATGCTAGATGATACTCACTATTAAAGTCACTACTAGTATACCACATACTCTAAACTAAACTTCTTCCACCCTATCTAGGACAGAAAATAATCTACAACGCTGCCACCTTACCTGTGTTAGGGCCCTCCTTGCGTACCGTCAGTTGGCGTGCGTCCTGCCCACACTTACAGACGATAGCCGCGCCCCCTGCCCCACCTCCCGGCCCGTCGTTCCATGGGCCGGCGGGAGGACGGGGCTGGGTGGGACGGGTGTTCCCTCCTCGCCCCACACCCAGCGCTCCACCCAGCAGGGAAGGACGCTGTGGCTGAGACCCTGAAACAAACAGAGGGAGCCTTGAGGAATCTAATACCCAATATACCCTAAATTTCTGCGTACTAGCCACATCTTGCATATAACCTGCTTTATAAAAATTGTAATTTTACTACTGAACTATATTTACAAAGACCCTCGTATTATCCGCACCCAGACTTTGAGAATGTTGTATAACCCGCACTAGTTTTATTTTCAGAAATGGATCATTGTTACACATGGTGGATATTAGACATCTGTGTACAACGTACCAAAGGATGCTGCAGACTGTGAGGAAAAGGACCTGGACTGAGACCCGCCGAGCCCACTGTCCTGCGACCCGCGACCTTGTGAACCGCCGCCTCGACCGCCGCCACCACCTCGACCACCGCCACCACCCGGAAAGCTGCCACCAAGACCGCTGTCATTATTCCGGTTATTCCTTTGAGCTGAAAAAAAAGAAGCACAATAGTACATATGTAAAACGTTGTATTTTGTGAAAAGAAGTGATATCTAAATAGAGAATAGAAGAAATTCAGAATGACGATAAATCGCCATCAGAAGATGTACATGTACTACACAAATATCATGAAGGTTGAAGTGTAGAAATGGGTTTCTCTTTTAAAGGTAGGGACGACCCCCAATTTGGACAAAAAATATGCAATCTAAGTTATGAGAATAAAAGAGGCTTACCTGGAGGTGGAGGTGGGGGAGGCTGCATGCGGAGACCGAGCACCTCGTTGAGATCTGTGTCACACCCACAGATACAGCCCGGGTACCTGAAACAGGCAGCAACACTTACTTAAGGCCAAAAAAAAAAATAGTCGTGTTCAGGTAACATGGCCCAAAAAAAATAGGGTAGGTAGGTCGATTTTTTTGATTTTTTTAACCAATTTTTTTAAAGGATTTTGAGGCAGATTTCCTTCCATTTTCGTATGATTTTTCGGGGAAAAAGAATTTCAGGTAAAAAAATGTATTTTTTGGTAGAAAAAAACACAAAAAAGCCTTCAAAAAAAAAAAAAAAAAATTTGGGTAGGGCCAAAAAAATAGGGTCGCTAGGGATACCTGAACACAAATTTATTTTTTTTTGGCCTAAGGATGGCATGTCACGTAAAAAGTTACATTTGTTCCCGACACCTAAATTTACACTCGTGAGCCCAGGTTAGGGTAGAAAAAGCAAAGTACTTGCTCTGTAAATATTAACATGGGTAAGGGAAAATATCAATGAAAACTTACATTTGTCACCATGATGTACCAATGCAGCCCCGGCGAGTGACTCGCTGGGGTTGCATTGGTGCATCATGACGACCCTTCGGGAATGTCTCAACCACGTACAGTCGTCATGATGCATGAATGCAGCCCTGTCAATAAAGATCATGATGTATTAGACAATATGCTCGCTTTACAGGGTTAACAGAAGTACTTACTCTTGTGGCATGAATGCTGGTACTGAGCCCCGCTTAAATGTAAACTTGATGAGATGCGGCGACCCTTGACACTGAAATGATAAATCCAGACACGATTACTAAAGACGTCCAGAATAGCAATAGCTAAACTAAAAGACTCTACTGACAAAATCTACTAATAGGCGCAATACAGTATTTTTATCCCGTCTCTGTCACAATGCTGTTTTAGCTACTACCGTAAATTCCCGCGTACTACCCGCGGGTGGTACGCGAACCAGACTCAGCTTTCATTTGATACCAAACATGCCTATATAGGGTGCAGGTTAGACGAGGGTTTTTATTACTACAGAACAGTACTAAAATTGAAATTTTCAAATTCAAAAACGGGTTATAGGCTTCCCCTGAGTTGGGGGTGCGGGTTAAACGCGAGAGGCGGGTAGTACGCGGGAATTTACGGTAATAGATGATGACCCTACTTCCCGGCATCACCTAATTTATTTGTCTCTCAAACCTTACATAGTGCATCGCCTCAGTACAAAAATATTGTAACTGTAAATCTTAAAAGTGTGGATTATAACATGTGTGAGGGACACGGTTTCTCCAAAAACAACGTTTTCGGAGACACCGGGAGTCGAACCCGGGGCCTTCCGCCTGCCAAGCGATTGCTCTACCACTGAGCTACATCCCCATGTCCTATCAGATAGACCGTGTCTCACGTTACTGGATCGGTATGGTACAGAGGGGAGCGGATTACCCGAGTGATACCCTCTTGCGGGTTTACCACCAGGGTACAGGGAATCCGTGCCCCTAAACATGGTTGCATTGAGGCATCAATTATTTTTTTCAGGTTTAGCAGATCAGAGGCAGTTTGATAGCGCTGTGTTACCTTGTTACACGTCTCGTCCATAACGGTGGCAGCGGTGACAGACTCTGGCAGCCAGATGGCCTCACGACAGTCGGGGTACCCCATACAGCTGATGTAGTAACTGTAACAAACATTAGTACAGCGCATTTCTAGAAGGGTTTTAGAACTCTCCAAAGTTTAGGGGGCGGCTTATACGAGGGTTTGGCTTCTATGTGAGACTTTACAAAACAGGTATAGTGGCCAACTAATTTCAGATCATATTATCATAGAAACAATTCATGTAACTTTGCACCATATACAGGTTTACCACAATTGGTCAGGGAAGATCATTTTTAGCTCAATAAGGGAGTGATCATTTTTTAACAACGGGGGGGGGGGGGGGTGGGGGGCAAAAAAAATTGGACCCCTTGACCGGGGGGTTGGGTTAAAAAAATTTAACCTGTTTTGAGCCAAAAAGCCTGCGCGTTATTATGCCCCAAACGGCCCCCCCACGCGCTGATTTTCGACCCGTAAGGTGTGTGTGGGGGGGGGGGGGGGGGGGGAATCCTGACCCCTTGACTGGGTGGGGTGGGGGTGTAAACAATTTCGTCTCACCTCTTGCCGTCCTTCTTCTGCTTCATGACCATGTCCTGCTGACACCGCCGACACTTCTTCACCGGCTGTGACACCTGGGCATACTCTGTAAAAGTAACACTACAATGTACCTCCAGTAAAACCTGGTGAAGTAATTTGATTGTGCTCAGACATAAATTATTAGCTCTGATCTTGCCTACAATTGTGGAGATACTGACTTTCAGCAGGCAGGGTGATCCCCTCGCATACAGATGGTTGAAGTTCTAACCTCCATCAGGACCTAAAAAGTCTACCTGCTGCCAGTCTGCATAGCGCCAGACTTCATAGGAAATGATGCTTAAGCATATTTTGAATATATTTGTCAAATATTTTTTTGGTATGTAAAGTTTAAAGCGTACCTGTTGCTGTATACTGCTGGGCTGCCCCGAAATACTCGCTCAGAGCGCCATCTATCTTCTCTGCCTGGGGACAAAAACAAAGGACACAGTTAGGTTGATTTTGAAATCTAGGACATATCACCCATGCAAACCAAGATACTTCTTAGAATCAATTTGATGTATAGGCAAATGTGTAGGTTATTTCTATGTAAAGGATATATGTTTTGGCAGAGCCTATAAACGGCGTTATGTGCCTGCCTACCCCTAAGTTGGGTTTTAAAATCATCAAAGGACATTCCATATTAAACCCAATATTCCAGTGCACTAAGCTACAGATAAATTGTTGGAGAACAGAATATGTTCCCTAAAATCCATAGTCTATCGTCGTAAATCATAAAAAACACAAGATTTGAGTATGAAATAAACTGTGATTGCTGACAACATGAGAAGTGAGCGTGTGCCCTACCTGTCTGACGGCTTCCTCAAACACCTGTTTGTAGTTCTGTATCTGCTGGACGCGCACCTCTGTAACACACAGCACCATAATGCTGTCAGCACTGCTGTATTAAAGTTAGTACATCCGATGTGTGGGACAAAAAAAATGGATTTCTCTAAAAATGGGTCAGAATTTTCGCAAATGATATATTTGACTTACTATCAGTTCCATTCTCCCTTATTCCCTCCGATTTTGCTCGAATTCGATTTTATTGCCCAATATTATATGATCATTTTGGAATAAAAGTGTGCACGCTTTTATTTCCCCCCATTTAAAATGCACTGGGAAATCCCATCGTTGGGGGACATTGGATCCCTTTGTGATCTATTGACACCCATTGATGACATTTAATTCACCTCCATTCTCTAAATATTATACTTTTACAGTGTTGGAAACACATTTGAGTAAAATTTAGAATTTGAAGAAAAATCGGATATACCCACTTTAACCCTTTAAGGCCGGCATAAGGCTTTATTGCATTATACCCTTAGTTGTCACGATGCATGAATGCAGCCCTGGTGAGTAACTCATCAGTGCTGCATTCAAGCATCATGCCGACCCTATGGGGTTGAGACACACTTGAAGGGTCGGTATTATGCACCAATGCAGTATCGGTGAGTTACTTGCCGAGGCTGCATTCAAGCATCATACCAGTACTTTCTAGGTGCATCATGACATGACAACAAATGAAGTTGAAGCCTTGATGCATCATGACATAGACTTCAGTAATCAAATGGGTGATATATGGCTTACACTGTATTAAATGTCCAGGATATTGAATTAAGAAATGTCAACTTCAAATTCAATAGTTTTGGGACTAAGCGGAGATTTGGTCTTTATCTTCCCATACAGTATATTGAGATTCAATCGTGTTATTAGAATTAAACACACATAACCATAACTATTCCTCCGTTCATTGTAATATTGGGACCTACCTTCACTATTTTTCCTTCCATCACATATTCTGGAAAAGAGAAGAATAATTAAGTAAAACTGGTTTGGCAAGATTTGATTCCAAATCAATTTTCACAATAGCCTCTCGTAAATTTAAAAGATATGGAGGTTGATAATCTAAAGAATATTGATGGAAAATGCCTACAGCTGAAGATCTTTTTCCAGGCCTGACCGCAAATATGGTTTCGACATATTGTATCCCATGGCATCATATCCTGCAAATATTTATGAGATTCATGAGATTCGAATAACATTATTTCCAAATTCTGGATTCTAAAGATTTTATCAAGGACGTAAAGTGCTCTTTGTGATTCTATGAAACAGGCAATCTATAGAGAACTATTAACTTTAGTTCATTCTTTAGTAACTTTAGGCCAATGTAGCGTTATTCTTATCCATGCGTCCCTACTAAATACAATATTTGTATACATAGAAACAAACTACAAATTGTAGTTCAACTGAAGAATTAGGTTATGTATCTGAATTTAAGTTTAAAAACACTTTAAACTCTAGACAGCTTTAAACTATTTATATAAATGAGGAGCCTTACCTTCTACGAGCCCCATGCCGAGTTCTCCCGGCACAAAGCGGCCGTCGTCTCGTACCCCCACATAGAGCCGCGACTTGATGGTCTCGATGTGCTCGGCGTGGGTGGCATCGGTACCTGGAGGTGGGACACTCAACCATTAACACTCTCAGTACAGCATGAGGCTTTAAGGCTGCATGTTGCCATCATGATGCAAGTTCAAGTTCAAGTTCAAGTTCATAAGATTTTTATTTTTTCCTAGAGACGAGTTACATCAACTTTGACAGCTGGTCTCCCTGCATAGCCGCTCTAGGGAGGGAGTGCAAAGATATGACCTCTCGGTAAATTTCGCAATATAATGAACATACATATTAATAGTTCTTTACACTCATCCTTTGTTTATAATTTAGTTCATTCGCCACAATACGTATGTATACATAAATCCATACAAACAATAACACAACCGATAACCTTCTCGTTTTTACGAGATATTACATGTTTTGCTGATGGGGGGGGGGGGGTACATGGCGGGGGGGGGGGGGGTGACTTAGCTACATAGGGATTTCTCCCTTACAGTTTTACAGCGGCAGAGCATTTAATTGGCCTTATTATGCTTGCTCCCTCAAATAGCAGATTTAGCATATCAGAGCGCCAGTGGGCATGAAAGAATAAATTCAAACTAGCCTTAATATTGGCTTTAAACTCGTCTTTGTTTACTAACCACCTGAAGTAAGGGGGCAGAGCATTCCATTGAGCCTGCGCTTGATACACAGGGTTCTTTAATGCATATACTTGCTTAGGCCTTGTTTGGGCTATGGTTGGAGCATATGTACGCCTTGTACCGGTACATGGGAGAATTATCTCCTGTCCATTGAAAACAAGTCTATGGCACATTGTACATTGTAGGTAAATCCTCCTTAAGTCCACAGGCATTAACTTAGATCTAACATATAAATCTCGGACTCTGACCTCTCTTGGGTCCCATATTCTATACACAGTTCTTATACCAGTGTTGTATATTACTTGCATACGATACATCATGTTAACCGATACCCCTGTGGTAAAGACCAGACCGTAGTCTATGTAGGGGGTCACCATACTCTTAACAATGCATAAGGATGTGTATTGGTCTACATAATCTCTTATTTGAATTAATAACCATACCTTGTGTCTTATCGACCTAATCATACATTCAGCTTGCTGTTCGAAATTAAACCCTGGGTCCATAGTGACTCCTAGGTATTTATATTGGTCAACACTTTCTAGGGTGTGCTCTCCTATAGTGAGATCCAGATTTAAGTCTGGATCTACCTCATAGCCCACTAACATTTGTTTTGATTTCTGGGCATTTATAGTCAGGCTGTTTTGGTTACACCACAGATGTACAGAGTTTAGATCTTGCTGCAAGTCGTCGTTGAGCTCAGCCATTGAGTTTGCCTGATGAACCAGCAAAGTGTCTGCACCAATGCAGCGCTGGTTTAGTAACTCGTCGGCGCTGCATTGGTGCATTATGCCGACTTTTTGCGAATGTACCGTAAATTCCCGCGTACTACCCGCATCTCACGTATAACCCGCACCCCCAACTCAGGAGAATCCTATAACCCGTTTTCGGATCTGAAAATTCATATTTTAGTACTGTTCTATAGTGATAAAAACCCTTGTATAACCCACACCCTGTATAGGCATGTTTGGTATCAAATGAAAGCTAAGTTTGGTTTGGGTACAACTCGCGGGTAGTAAGCGGGAATTTACGGTAGTCTGTGTATCGATGCAGCACTGGCAAGCTACTCCCTTGATCTACATTTATGCTTTATGACGACAAATAGGAGTTTGAGTTTGAGTTTTGTAAAATCTATTGACCACAGCATAGTGCATTGGAACACTATGCGGCCCTTGAAGGGTTAAAATTAGTGAATACAGCGGGAATACAACTAAAATAAAAGCCAGAGCAAAGGGCTTCTCATAATGTGTTCTGAAAAGCTTGAAACAGTTAACCGTGATCGATTTTAGCTACTGGATTTAAAATCAAAGTTACTATTATCATAATCTACATCGAATGATTGGGGCGTGTATCAACTCGGTAGGCGTGGCATGATGCATCATGGGTTACTCGCGGGGCTGCATCATGATGCCTAACGGAACGTTCATAAATTATGTCACCAGCTAGAGGGAGTGGGGGAGGGGGGGGGGGGGTGGTCTTTGGGTTTAGGGGAAAACGTGACCCGGACCATACATTTCTACCACATAATATGCCCAAAATTCAAACAGGGGTGTGTGTGGGTCTTGAAGTAGACCCTACAATGGGCGACATAATTTGTGAATGATCCCCAATGAGCATTATACTGGCCTTTGTCTGTGGTCTTACCTATGCCGTGTTTCTCCATCAGGGTGATGAGGTCTGACTCACTCAGTAGCTGCGGTGCCGACGTCTCACCTTGGTTCATCTAAAAACAGAGACAGTTCTCTGAAATTTCTGCCAACATTAGGCCTCGTGATATTTCTCAATATTCCTTCAGAGGGATTTTCCATTCTTTCTTTTCTCTTTTTTTTTTTCCCTAGGCCGCTGGGAAATTTTGGACCCAGCTCCCCCCTATAGGACAAGTTTTCCCCATTTTTTTGCCCCCCCCCCCCCCCCCAGTTATCCCATTATTTCCATACAATAAAGATGTTTACCTCAATGGTCTTGGGCTGGAATTCTTCGCCCCGGTCAAACCGCGGTATGACCTTGGCCGTCCACCGGTCGTATGGGTACACGTCTAAGTAGTTTCTGGCAATGATCATCAGGCCTGATGCCGTGAACTGTAATACAAGATCTCCTTTGTTTATATTGCCAAATTCCAAAAATGTTTTTTCATTTTCTTGTTACATGTATTATTAAACTTTACATACCAAAATTTATTTTATTTTATTTCATTAACCTTCAAATACAGTTACTGTATACTACAGCAATGTTCCTTCACAACAGGAGGCAATACTTGATCTTAGAGGAGTTTACATGTTATCCAATCATTAAGGAATAACATATTTTCTTAATTGAGTCTAATTACTTGTTCATCTGCAATGTTGATTTCCACGATGGTTTCTTGTCCTTGCGCATCCTGCGAGCAGCACGCCAGGAAATGCCGCACAATGAACTCATACACCCGCGCCTCGTTACCCTGCAGAAACATATTTTAAAACCTCACTTATAAACTTATAGAAGCTGACTGTAAGTTTGATAGAGAAAAATTATACTATACGAAAAAATGGTTTTCTGTATAATATCTTGTTATCAAAGCCTCATCTATAAGGCGAACGTGAGTTTGAGGAGAACATTTCGGTTTTCCGTTTATGTAAAAAAAAAAAAAAGAGCAGAAAAAGCTTAGATTTATTAAACAGGTTGTAAACTAGGGGCCTTACCTGTAAGTTAGCTGCGTACTTGAGGGGGTGGATCGGAGGATGGGCTTGATCAGTTTTGTTGCCGTTCCGCGGTGTTGGCCCCCTCTCCAAAACACCTGCCGCAAATTCTGAAAAAGAAAAATTGTTAAATTCTAAAACAATGTACCAGAAAATAGTGAAGGACTAGGCTACCATTTAAGAAATTAATTTAAAAATTGAATGTATTTTTGTAGGTATGTCAATATTAGAATTGCCAAAGTTGTGTTAAATTTTTTTACAATAGAAATCAAGACTTTTTAATCCTAAAGACTTGGTCAGAGTCAAGAAATGTCAAGTCACGATTCTAGCCCAGGGCATACTTTGGGATACAAACCTCCCTACGACTGTACAAAGTCATTAGACTTTGGATCATCTTGAGACCAGGCCTCAAAAAGTAAAAGAACTAATTTCTATTGATTTCTCCTCGTTAGTAGAAGTGAGTGAATGAATGATGGTTGTTTATCACCATTTCAACAGCTACTTAAGGTCATATTAATGGCCAGAAAGCTACATACGAATCAGTTTGATAAATGAATATATGCATGTGTGTGTGTGTCCGTGAATATGGGCACCATACAAACGAAAATAGAAGACAGAAAAGAGGAGATAAAGACCCTTTTAAGATGCGCTAGGGAAGCCTGCATATCAAGTGCAAAAGCAGTCTCACCTCCCCAGCGGTTGTCCTGTGTCTGGGCCTGCACCAGGGGGCGGAGGTCCAGGTCCTTAGGGAAGATGTTGGTCTCCGTTCTGGGGTAGCTGATGAAGCCCTGCGTGTACAGCTTCTCCGCGATCTTCATCGTGTCCTTCGCACCGATCTTCATCTTACGTGACGCCAGCTTCTCCAGTTCCTGTATCGATACATTTATTTTTGGTTACTCATTTTCAAACTATTATATAGAGATGACACTACTTGGTAAGGAAAATGTAGGGAATCTTCCGATTTTTTATTACAAAAATCTCATAGGGGAGAGGCAAATAGGATTTTATAGAAAATAATGAATCTTAGCATCTGTGCTTGTAGCCAATATACTGTATATTCTAGTACTTTAGGTCATTCAAATCAACATTGAAGTAGAAAATATTTTGAGAAATCCAGGGCGGACTGTTGATGCTAAATCAGCTAGTTTGTGGTACTACCGTAAATTCCCGCGTATAACCCGCACCTCGCGTATAACCCGCACCCCGACTTTGGGAGAATGATATAACCCGCACTTGGAGTTTTAGTACTGTTCTATACTTTCAAAAACCCTCGTATTACCCGCACCTAGACTTTTGGAATAATGTATAACCCGCACTAGAGGTTTGGTTCGCGTATAACCCTCGGGTTATACGCGGGAATTTACGGTAAATGTAAAATATCTGAGCTAGCTAAAGACAAAATCTAACGGTACACCCACTTACCACTGTGTCCAATGCCGCTGGTCTCCATTTACTCTTTGGTTTACTCTTCACCTCCGTCACGCGGGCTAGAGGTGTCTGCGGAAAATATGGAAGCAATACTACTCAGCTTAATGCATTTTAATGTATTATAAGTAATATTACCATTCCAAGTCTCGCTATAAACACAATATAAATTTATTTTCTAAAGTTTTGGTACGTTTTGAACTATAGGCCCAAGCAGAATATAGCATATGACCTCTTTGGTGATTAGGAAATTATTTGTTTGATTTAAGGGAGCTGAAGGGGAGTAAGACTTACCTCTAGACAATGCTCATAGATGGCCAGGCAGGCCAAGTGGTTAAACAGCCGGGACCTGCAAACACACCAACCCTCACTTACAATACACTTATTCTGTACAACTTTTTCTAATATTTGCTTTCTTCAGAGATGCACTCAATAGTCGACAAAAAGTAGGAAATCATACAATTTTTGTAATTTTTCTGTAGGAATTTAACATTATTTAATACAGAAATTCCAGTGAAAAGGTAGAAATTCCTACAAAAGTAGGAAAAGTAGCATCTCTATTTCTCATGAATAATGATGGGATTTAAACAATGAGCGTTTCTCCATTAATTGTTATAAAATCCTAGAACACAGAACATGGTAATTCTTTAAATTATTGTTTCTGGCAATAAGAAGACCAGTACATACCGTTTCCACAAGAATTCCACTCCTCCGTCTTCAGTTTCGTGGTGAACTGAAAAATGGCAAATAAAAGCTTTTTTATTCCGTACCGGTATTTCCAATATTTAAGGTCGGCTGGAATACATGATTTCCATTGTTAATTTTTTTCTGTTAAACAAAGTTTTAGATTTATTTCTTACCAGCTATTTTCCAGAAGGGCTCAGGTATGAAGGCCTGCACCTGTTTGTAGCGCTCTACGACAAACCCGAGTGTTGGAAACTGACAGCTGCCGTAGGATATCAGCTGGTTCGCGAGGACGTCGGGGAAAATCTTCTGAAGACGCATAGTCTGAAAACGTGTAAAGGCTGCACCTGCAAATAAAAAATGATAATTTTTAAAATTTCAGAGATACTCATCAGGGAGTGGTTAATAACAGTTGTGTGTGTGTGTTGGGGGGGGGGGGGGTTGTTGGGGCAAAAGATGTAATTTTTCAGGCAAAAAATCTGTGTTTAATACCAATAGTTCAAAACAGTACGGTATGCTCACTTGCCTCCCCTGGATGAGATTGAAGTTTGTTAGTTGAGTGAACTCTCAACTGTATAACTAAGGCCACTTAAAATTGATTATCAGCTTTGCGGACACTTTTTGGAAAAAATCGGTGTGGGAGGGAGGCTTTTTTTTTTTTTTTATATACTTTTTCTTGGAGGTGCGGGAGGGCCTTTTTTCTTTTTTAGCATAACTTGATGGTCCGCACATATTAACAAGGTCTAAAATGCCCTTTAAACTTCATTTCTACCCCTATTATCAGCTGAGATATTGATATTTTTTCAACAGGTCTTCTGCATTTTTTTAGGTGCGCCCTTTATTGGCCTTTTTTCAATCTTAAAATGTGAAAAAAAGGACCAATGCGGCCCTTTTTAGAGGATGCGCGCGGTGTCCGCAAAGCTGATAATCAATTTTAAGTGGCCTATGGATTGTATAAATAGTCAAAGGCAGATATGCCACTAAATAGTCGACAAAAAGTAGGAAATGTTATAATTTTGGTCAATTTTCTGCAGGAAATTTACATAATTTTAGGCAAAAATTTCTGCAAAAAAAAGTGGAAAGTCCTAATAAAATAGGAAAAGTGGCATCTCTGCAAAGGTATATTTCTCACCTATCCGGAGATCCAACTCTGACCGGACATCAACCGCATCACTGACGTTTTTGTTTGGTGCTATCAGGTTAGCACAGGCCCGCTGCACCGCTCTACAAGGTCACACGAAGGTCAAACATTGGCATCAATCAATAATTTCCAAATGTTTTTTGTACGCATCGTACAGTACAGACCCTTCTCCCTCAACTCAGTCAAAAATATCAATTTCCTACATTACATTCAAGTAGTATATTTTCAAAATGTTCTTAAAATTTAGCTCTATTAAACTAATATCAGATAAACATGGAAAGAATTTTATTTAAAGACGTTCATAGAAAGGCATGATGGGTTTGTCATACTTACGCGGGTGTGATCTCAGAGAACTTTGCACGAAACACTCGCATAGCCGGCTTCACTGAAAATGGAAATGGGGTATGATTAAATGTCACAGAAAAATTTGTTATCCATACGATCTATATTTTACAAATAGAGATACTTTTCACTTGTATCAATTTGCTGAGACTGAGCCGTAAGCTGACTTACCCGCCTTGCAGACCTGGATGATTTCAAACCCGATGTTCTCGCCTTCTCGGTCACAATCAGTCCATATGACGAGCGTGCTGCAGCCCCGTGCCTCCCGCTCCAGGGTCCGCTGTGGGGGCACAACGTAGCACATTACATCATCGTTATCAAGGACTAATTATGAATTTTTAATACTTTTTTTTCAATGAAACCTGAGTGTTTTTTTTAGCTGAATCGATAATTCGACCTCTAGATAGTGCACTCTGATAATTTCGATTGAAATAGTACTGTCTAACAGTTACCAGATACTAGGTATTACTTGAGTGCCCCAACAACTATCCCATTCAGACCAAAAGTGACCCTAAAGTGACCTAGAGTTGACAACATTGTGTTTTTTTTCAATTTTTAAATGAGGGTTTCAGTTTCTAGCCTGGCCAACTTGTCGCGCAGTCTGCACTCACCTTGATGTTCTGGTAGTCCTCCGGGCATTGTCTGGAGACTGGCGCCTCAAACAGCATCACCGGATTACACGAGTACCTTGAGATCAAAATTAGACGAACGATTTTTGATGAACTAAATCATTTGAGTGGGATAATATAATGAGTGGCAGCACTGCTATCGAAAAGTATTTATGTTTACAAATGACTTTTATTCATGATACATTGCCAAGATGACCCAGTCAAAAGATTGAGCGTGTGAGTGGCCTCACAGATGACTCAGGGTAAGCTGGGTGTGTGAATGGATGTTTAACACCATTTCGACAAACCTGGGTCTGTAGCTTATCATGTGCACTTAGATATAGTACTCCCTTATACTCATTTATTGGTCAATTCTGGCATCAGAAATGAATTCCTTATTTAAAGTTACCCTCAAGTCATGTGTCATACATGTATGTTATTCCAGGGTTCCCACTGATTCTCAGTCATGGTTTTAACTGACATTTAACTGACATTTACCTGACAGATTTCTTTTTTAACTGACACTTAAAAGATACATATTTAGTTCATTTGCAGTCTCAATGCTACAACATTATTGATTAGTACTGTAAAATCCTGTGTGCAATCCCTTCAAACCTTCATTTCAAGTCATACCTGGAATTTGCAGTTTTAAAGGCCTCCCGGGCAAATTCTCGTAATAATATATATGGATGATTTCTGAAGGGGTGAATCTAGGGATACATTTCAGATATCAGGGGTGCGACCTGGAAAAATGCAAATAATCTGAGGATTTGTGTGGATGAGCGGACTGAGCCGAAAAAACTAGTGTCGAGTTGCAAATCACACCTCACAAGAGAACTAAGGGGGTCTAGGGGGCATGCCCCCGATAACATTTTGAAAATCTAAATGGTGCAATTTGATGTATTTTGGTGCCCTGGTCTAAAGACAATTCCAGTCCCCCCCCCCCCCCCCAAATTGGTCACTGGTCTATCCATTGATAGGTCCACCTCCCCTCACCATCCAGTCTTGATAATGCAGTTGAAATGCTCTGTCAAGTCGACTGCATGTGAGTAACCAGGAAATTCCAATTAAGTAATGGGAAACAACTTGCTGATTATCCATGTCCCAGAACCTGACTATGATCCATCCGTTTCTCTTGTATTTGCTTGTTCAGAGACTCATTAGAGCCAACAGTATATATGAACCCTGGTTGTATACACTTGTCTAACGACAGTGGCAGATCCAGGATTTCTAGAAGGGGGGTGGGGGCAAACCTGGCCTACCTTGGGTGACTATTTGGTCCCCCTGAGAACCGGCAGCAAAGTGCAGTGGCTATACTTGGGGGGTTTCGGGGGGGACGCCCCCATTGCATATATTCTGGTACCATTAGAGAGGGGAACGGGATGTGATTTTTGACTATAGATTTGAGGAGTCTTAATTTGGACCCGCATATTCCATTTAGTAAGCAGAGCCACCTTAGTAGTTGCGGGTCTGGGGGCTTCCCCCCTGAGACAATTTGAAATCTATAACGCAAATGGTGCATTGTGGTGGATTCTGAGACCAGACATCCAAACTCTGGAGAAGAAAAAATCTGAGCCCAAGAATTTTTGGAAGTGGGGGAATGGATGTCCTGCTGAGCACCGCAAGCGAAGCGCAGCGGTCCAACTAGGAGGATTTGGGGGGCATGCCCCCCTAAGAATATTTGAAATTCTAGACTTGAAATGGTGCATTCTGATACATTTTGGGCCAAAATATATTAAGGCTCAGCTCTGTATTATTCTCTATGATTGGGGCTGGAACCAATCTTTTTGGTTTTTGGAGGGAAGGCTTTAGAGAAATCTAGTGTTGAAATAGTGCATCCTAGTTCATTTTTGCCAGAGAATATCATAGCTCAGATTTGTATTATCAGGCCTTCTTTTTGGTGGGTAGGCTTTTGAAAAAAAATTGAAAACCTAGACCTGGAATGGTGCATTCTGATTTAATGTATCAGAGCTTAGATCTGTATTATCCAGCCTCTTTGATTGGAGAAGGAACCCTGTTTTTTTGGAGGGGAAGGTTTGGAGAATTTTGAAATTCTAGACCTTAAATGGTGCAATCTGCTGCTTCTGGCTAAAACATGTTAAAGCTCAGGTCTTTAGCTGTTCTCTATGATTGTGGGGAGAACCTTGTGTTTGTAGGGAAGGGTTTTAGAAAATTTTGAAATTCTAGACTTGCGATGGTACAATCTTGTGCATTTCGAAACAATACCTTAAAGATCAGGTCTGTATCTGTTCATTATGATTGGAGCTAGAACCCTATTCATTGAAGGGAAAGGCATCGGAAAGTCTAAAACTTTAAAAGCCTAGATGTAATGGTGTAATCTAGTGCATTTTGGCACAAATATATATATATATTCAGGTCTGTATTTGTTTAATTGGGACAGGGACAATCTGCTGGTTCGATACTTTACTAATGCACAACCTTTATTGGGGATGGAACTTTGCTTTTGGGATGCAAAGATCTTAGAAAATTTTGAAAGTCTTGACTTCTTTTAGGAAGAAAAGACACATTAGATTCAACTGGAGTCTCTCCTGTTGCATTTTGACCTCAAGTCTGGGAGAGTGAAAAAATGTTTTGATAAAATTTCTCAAAATATTTTTTTTAACTGACATTTAACTGACATTTTACTAAATCTGGTTTTAACTGACAAAAATCATGCTTTTTCTTTTTTAACTGACATTTAACTGACTTTTAAAGCAAAAAAAACTTAACTGACTTTTAACTGACGGGTGGGAACCCTGTATTCAATTTCAGGCCAGCAGGTGGGTGTGGGTGAGCAGGTGTGTGTGGGAGAGCAGGTGGGTGTGGGTGTGCAGGTGGGTGTGGGCGACAGTCGCCAGCTGCGGGCATGTACCGCCTACCAACTGTGACGTACATAGCGCGGCAATAGGTGACGACACAGAGCCGCCTTGTGAAGTGCAGGTATACTAATCCTCTGTCCAACCAACACACCCCCTTGTGAGTAGCAGCGGTACCACAGGTGGAAACAAAATACTTGTGGCGCCTCCACGTAGAAGACGGGTGGTACGGGTACTAAAAGTGATCGTTCTGTTTGGTACAGGGTATGATATGAATTTAATTTAAGTTATTTAAATGTTATAGAGGGCATTTCAGCTCAGTTGGATGGTATTTTGATCTGTTAGATGGTACATTCATGCCAGAATGATATGACAGCGAATAGTGCTTTGCAGGCTCTGAGCTATATCCTACTTCAGGGTTGTCTTTTTCGTCCTCAAAATATTTGTTATGTATTGAACAAGAGTGGACAGCAGTATATATATTCAATTACCGTACCAGTATCAAAGGTAGTGCAGCGTATATTGGGCCTAGCGTAGAACAAAGGATTCTGTCTGTTTTCGGAAATGTGACATACATGTGTTGCCTGTGGTATGTTCAGAGAACGATATAGTATGCTACTTAGTTATATCAAGGTGATATATCACAATATCATGTTGTACTATATTGATATTTGAAACAGATGCACACAGGACGTGTAGGAGGAAGAAAAGAGAGAGTATGGACACACTGTGCTTACACTACAGTTAAGTTCAGTAGTGACCTCCCTGTGCTAAATTACCATCGGATTCAGTAAATGATGTCTGAAAAAAAGCGTCTCACCCCGGTTTGGTCGGCTGCCGAGATCTGTCGCATAGACTTAGCACTGAGCTGTTCAATATGTAATCGTTCAATGTCAAGGGTTGTCTGCAGTCTCCCATAGGGTTCTATGTTGAAGCAAATTACCACCATATTTTAGAAATTTTTTATTTTGTCTTTTTAGCGGACTTAGCGTTCAAATAGGAATTACAGCGCCAGCACACATTTACTCTATGTACTAATGCATCTATAGAAACCAAAAAGGAGGTTTGAACGAGAGAAATGTATGAATTATTGAACTTTTAATATTTTCGCCGAGGAGGCCATCGCTACCCGTCGCACAAGACTCAGGGTAACCCTGAGTCAATAAGATACATTTATTAACTCAAAAATGATATTGATATGTTGATACATAAATGTATACAATGATATATTGACAGCATGTTGATTTGTTCATATTCAATTATATTGGTGGCATAGCCTACAGAGGACTTCTTACCATTTTCTGTATCCGGCAGCAAACTCGTGATTCAGCAAGTGACCAGAAACGGATGTCATTGTCATCGTCACATTTTGTTGGTTTAAAATGTTGTATTCAAACTCATATATCTTGTTAAACTTCGAAAAACCTTCTCTCTGCAATGAAAAATCAAACGATAAGAAGGAATGCTAATCAACCAGTTTAATGTACAGGTATATTACCACCCCACCCCCGCCCACCGCACGGACACGGTCCACCATATCAAGAGCATGATGTCCGTGGGCCTCAAGTTAATCATCTCCGCCTTCTTTTTCTTTTTTTTTTTTAAATATGGTTTTATTTTAGCCTGGTTTGACATTCCTCGGATTTTCGCCGGTCTGCCTGATGCCTCCAGGGTTGGGAGGGGGGGGGGGGTGGAGGTGCATCCCAGTTTAATAGTTCATAATAAGTTCATGTGTGCACCATGTATCTCCACCCTACTAACTAACTACTCTTAGCATTTGCTTGCCATCTGACACATAGTAAATAAGGAGGAATGGGTTACAAGTACAAAACAGGGAAAATACCGTCAATTTTGTGCCTTCTACAAGTGGGAGAGGGGTCAGAAAACTGTCATCTATTTGGGGCTGTCCATAAATGACGTCATGTGTGCTGCAGGGAGGAGGGTCCAGGTGGAGAAAAGCATGGCTAAAACTTTTGTGGGGGAGCGGGTCAGAAATGGAAAATAATAACGCCATGATTTAGGCCCGGGGATTTAGGCCTATGGACGCCCCCTTATCAGCAAAACGTTACTTCCCCTCTCATTAGTCCCAAGACAAAGGGAGGGGGGTTACTTTCATCTGATTGACTACTAGGCCTGCACATTGTCCTACTATATATACTGCTACTACAGTATACTACCGTAAAACCTCGCGTATAAGCCTAACTCGCGTATAAGCCGCACCCCGAGTTTGTGCCGATACTATAAGCCGAACCAGAGATCTGAGTATGGTGACATTTAGTACTGTACCATAGTAACAAAAACTCGCGTATAAGCCGCACCCTGACCCTGGGCCGATGCTATAAGCCGCACCCACGATCTGACTCGCGTACTAGCCGCGGCTTATACGCAAGGTTTTACGGTAGTACTAATCGAGTGCATCACTACTGACACTACACTGATATTCCTAGGCTCCCTATACGCCCAACCTCTCAGTCACTAGTGGCTAACCTAGTTAGTCATTTTTTGGCTCCCTATACGACCAACCTAGATTAGTTATTATTGTCAGGTTGGTCACTACTGACCAACCCACCTTAGTCTTTTTAGTTCCAGAGGGAGCCACTGAGTGGTCATGACAGGTGGCCCCAACTAGTGGTACCGTATACCCGGTACAAATACAACACACCAATGACAATGTCAATGTCAGATGGACCTAGGTTAGGCCATGAGAACTGACATTTGAGTTTACCGTCCACCGCCCGGAGGGGCCGCATAAAAAGTTCATTATTAATATAAAATTTCATTATTACCAAAATTTGACAGAAAATGAAAAAGTATAGTAAACAAAATGTCCTTCAAACCCCCCTGACGATTCTATAATAATGTAAAATGACTAATGAAAAAAGGCCGCATCAGTCCTCAAAATACCTCAAACGGTAAACTCATTTGTGAGTTCCCATGGCTTGTTGGAATGCTTCAAACCATACAGCGACAGTACCAAGGTACGCAGTATAGTTGGACAGGGGCTCATTGGCTTGATCTTATATTTTGGTCCCGAAAAACGCCATTTGCGACTCTCTTCTGTCGCACCTCTCTAGCAGATGCAAATAACACGTATTTGCTTAGATTATAGTCTAAAAATATACCTTATACATTATTCTCGCGGCCTGGTGAAGAATTGTGGTTATTTTTGATTTGTAGATTATGATATCATGAGATTTAGAATATGGCTTAGCCCTCAACCTACCAGAATTTGATTTATGCCGCCATGACACATAGGTCACGTGATCTCTGTTCTGCAATCTAATTGGTTATTCTCTTAGAAAGCACAAGGGGGCGACACCTAAATAGTACCAATGCTTCCATCTAGCGGGATATTTTTATCAGATATTTTCCAAATGGCCTCCAGTCCAACCTTACAGCGTACCTCGGTACTGTCGATGTAAGGTTTGAAGCAATCCAACAACCATGGCCTAATAGGCTAATTAATAGCCACTACTACACTACTGACTGACCCCTTGGGTCATTTTTGAATATAACTTTGCCATTGTGACTCATATGACCAACCTAGGTTAGTCTTTACTGACTAGCCCTTTCAACCTATGGATTTTCAGTGTAGTCGCATAAATGTACTATGTATTATGGTAGTAGTGACAGCGACACTTGCCTTGCGGTACCTTCCCCTTGACATGAGATCAGAGAGTGACTTGGCTGCATCGTTTTTCTCGGCGACATTCAGGATCCGAACCATCGTGCTGGCAGTTCTAGAAAACTTTCTTGTCAAAATTCTGAACATCTCAAACTTCCATCTTCTGTTTGAATCAACCAGCCCAATCCTTCCCGATATAGAGGAAGCGAATTACATCATTTTTGTCTTTTTCGTCAGACATTTGCAAAGACTCAAAACACGCGCCATTTTGCTTTTACCGATTTCCGTGATGCTTTTTACGATATACCCTGGATCTCTTCACGTCTATCTTCTGATGCAGTTCAAGCAATTCAATATTTCAAGTTTTACAGTGCTAAATACATTTTTACCAAACAAGGTGTAAGCAATCTCCTAAAACAAATCAAACATTGTTACGACATTGTTTGGTAATCATTGCGTTCATTGCACTTATTATCGCCCGGTGTTTGGCAGCGGCAGCAGCATTTTTTGACAATGTCGTTGGAAAGCAGGTTATCTTTGATGTCTCGGCTTTTATGCAGACGAGTAGCGTGGTCACGTCCCCCGGGTAGTACAAGGTAAACATACTGTTGATGATTTATTTGTAGAGAATTTGTTTAAAACTCTAAAAGTAATTTTTAATGGCAGTGAATGAGTGCCAGGCCAGGGTCATTTTCCTTTAAGATTCAAGCGGGGAAGAGCCTATGTACCAGGAGGCTCACCAGCCTCAGGTAGTCGTATGTCAAGCCATCACTTTTTACCTCTTTGTGTAGTTTACTTTGGAGGGTTGGCTCTCATTTACTATTTTATCTTCAGAGCTGCCAACCTCAAAACTTCCAAAATCGTATTTTTTGGGTCATTTTTTGCCTGAAAAGCGTATCTAGCGTTAGCCACTCTCGTACCCCTACTATAAAGCCTCCCGATCCTCTCACGTCAGTAGGGCTACTGGGCGAATCCCCCTTCATTTCGTGGGGGAAATTTTCAAAAGGGTGGCCTGCATTGAAAACATTGCCTATGACCTTCTTTTGACACATATTTAGAAAGATCTATGTCTGACCTATGCGGCCTGCACCAATTTAAATGTAATTATTGCCTCATTTAATAAGTATGGGCCTCTTTTTAAATTGGTATCAGGCCCAAAATGTAGCGGCCGCCATTTTGACGTCTATATGACGTACCATGTTGTCATGGTAATGTGACCGTAGTTCCCACTAAACGTGGGTATGGTGCTGTCAGTCTGTAAATTCCTCCGGATACAGACTGATACTCATTATAATCTAGCGTACTCCCTTCCCCCCAAAAGCGTACTAAAAAGCGTACTTTTGATTTAGGGTCCCTGCATTAATATAGCATTCATAAAAACATAATTTGTCTGTTCCAATAGTTCCATGATAGCAGAAGCAGAGACCGGTACCCAGTGGGCACAAAACTCAGTTGAATGTGGAATCAATGTTGCATCAACATTGAATCAACATTGTCGACCAGTTTTCAATGTTCATTCAATGTTCTGTGCCCACTAGGTACCTGACAAAAGTACAGATTGGCTATGACAGGGTGTCAACCAGATTTTGCCTCAGAAAAATAGGAATATAGGAGTTTTGAAATCGGAAAAATAGGAGCAATCAGCACAATATAGGGGAAAAAATAGGAGTTATTACGGGAGAAAATTAGGCCTAACATATACAGATATTTCATTAAAATATACAGCAGTCCAACATTATAGCAATCCAATGCACTATATATCTAAAACTGGACACCGACATCCATGTATCAGAGTCCTTCTAACAGAAAGCTATATTTAGTCTCATCAAAGTAGAAATCCATAGGTTAGGAGAAAATAGGAAATATAGGAGTTTTTTGCCCAAATGTAGGAGAATATAGGAGAAAATAGGAAACTGTTGACAGCCTATGAAGAAGATTTAATCTTCATCCACAGAAAAACAAACTCTTTTGCTAAGTGCAACAGATTAGACTTTGGGGAGGGGGGCAGGGGTAACTTTCTTAGCTGTGGGCCACCCAGGCCCGTAGCTCCAAATATCTATGGGCCCGGACCTTTAGCTGTGGGCCAGGGAATATATTCCTGGGTTATCTATGTTAAATGGGACCAAATTGCCTCATTTGCTCACATTTTTCTCTTTCCAACGACATACTACATGACTATATTCATCAGGAATGTTCTTATTAAATATCTTGCAAAATTTCCCGTGGGCGACCCGGGCCCATAGGAAGGTAATTCTCAAGAAAACTACGGGCCCGGACCCAAAATTATGGGCCATTGGCTCCCGGGCCAGCGTTTGTATCTACCCCTGTGGGGGGGGGGTACAAATTTGGACCCCTTGAAGGGGGAGGGAGTGGAACCAAAAAAGTTTGGACCCCTCTTGAGGGTGGACCAAAAACATTTCGACAATGACAAGGGCAATGATTTCCCTTTCACCACTGGGCTCTAGAAGCGAGAATTATCTAAGACTAAAATGTGTACTCAATATATATGAAATAATAGCCAATAAAAGCCAAAAAGCGTACTGCATACCTCAAAAGCGTACTAAATCGTACTCAAAATGCAAAAGCGTATTCTGGCTCAAAATGAGGCCACAAAGCGTACTAATATGCCAAAAGCGTACTACCTGGCAGCCCTGTATCTTGTTTAAAAGTTAGGGAGTGTTCATTTATTAATTACTGCGCTGGCTTTTTTGCGAAAAAAAGGGGCAAAATTTTTTACGCCCCCCCCCCCTCAAGAGGGGTCAGCATTTTTTACGCCCCCCCCCCCTCAGGAGGGGTCGGAAATTTTTACGCCCCCCCCCCAACCCACCACCCCTCCCCCCTGTAACTAATAAATGAACACTCCCTTATTATGCATGGCTCCTACGTGGAAAGGTCTTTAATTAGAAGGGGGATGTCACTGTCAGTCAGTCAGTCAGAGTGTAATCAATGCATTGTCTCCCAATCAGGCTAAGATCCTCACCTCACACCTGAGACAATGGGGAGGTGATTAGGTAATCAAGATAGGGGTGGGATGTCACCTCTCAGGCTATCTGTGACCATTGTTCCTAGGTGTGAACAACGAATGATAACAGATTTACTTACAATACAGTATACACTGCTCTGGAGTCAGGGGACAGTTAAAAAATGGCAGCTCCCATGCCATGTAGGCTCTCCTCTGTATATCAGTTATGGCCGATTCACACTACTGCATACCCCTCCTCGATGATCCTATCCTTAAGCAGGAGAAGGGGATTGGATGATTCGCCCTACCGTAAAACCTCGCGTATAAGCCTAACTCGCGTATAAGCCGCTCCCCTAACTTTGACAGATTATATAAGCCGCAGAAGGGGTCTGAAAATTGTTAATTTGGTACTGTAGTATACTTATAAAAACTCTCGTATAAGCTGCACCCTATATAAGCATGTTTGGTATCAAAAGAAAGCTGAGTCTGATTCGCGTACTAGCCGCGGCTTATACGCGAGGTTTTACGGTACTACTCCCCGGCCGGGGATGTGAGTTAGGGAGTGATCATTTTTTTAACAACGGCAGGAACAAAAAAATGTTGACACCTACATTTTGCGCACTCCGCACGATGACGTAAAAACAATGCACGATGGATGAAACTTGTCTCCTCACCCAAGCCGAGGTCCGAGTGCTTTGCCCACAGTTCGGCGCATTGCGATCACGTGATCACTTTCAACCTCTGGGAGTGTTAGAACCCACCCCCCTCCCTGTTGTTGAAAATTGATCACACCCTTATGAAATATGCAATATCCTTCAAGTTCCTTTAGGAAGTGCTAATTTTTTAACAACATGGGAGGGTGATGAAAAATTTAGACCCCTCCTGCTTTGAGCGAAAAAGTCCATGTGTTACTATGCTTCAAAGGGGCGCGAAGGCATGCAATTTTCGACATGCCGTGGTAAAACATTTTGAGCCTTATGGGAAGGGGGGTTAAAATATTCATGAAATCTTACTGCCCCCCCCGCCATGTTGTTGAAACATGAGCACTCCCTTAATGCTATTTTAGGGAGTGTTCATTCATTATTTACAGGGGGGGTGGTGGGTTTGGGGGGGGGGGCGTAAAAATTTTCGACCTCTCCTGAGGGGGGGCATAAAAAATTCTGACCCCTCTTGAGGGGGGGGGCGTAACAATTTAAGCCCCTTTTTAGCAAAAAAGCCCGCTCGTTACTATAGTTCAAAGGGGGGGCGTAAATTTTTTCGGCGCCTTCGGCGAGGGGGGGCACGAAACATTACACGTCTAGAGGTAGGGGGGGGGGGGGGGCGTAAAAAAATGTTGCCCCTCCACGCGAAATCTCACCACCCCCCCTGTAATTGATATATGAACACTCCCTTAATATGTACGGAAACTCTATGGTTTAATAAACTAGTAGTACCTTCTGACATTTTTCTTCTTCAAATTTAACCTCTTGATTTCTTTGTTATCCTACAGGGCCAGTCTTCACACAACATGTCGCACATATGCCAAGCCGCCGGTTAGCAATGAACCCGTCAAATACTCAAACTCAAAAGCCAGTGATTGGAAGTCGTACGAATCCTTCACGACCAAACCGTCTGAGCGAAGCCCGTACCAGGGCATCTCTATCGTCGTCAGCATGAGCGCCTTCCTCCTCTACTTCTGCGTTTTTCGAGAAGAGAACGACCTTGACGATTACATTGGAACGTCACTTTATGAGCGAGTCCCCGGCCTCGAGGAGAAACAGCTTACAGTGCGAATTGAATACGACCAGAAAAATGGACAAGACACATCAGGATTGCAACAGCGATTGAAAGAGATAAAGGGAACATCAGTGTGAACATTTGTGTGACTCGAGATCAGTATTGTAGATGAATGTGTAAATAGACAATTTTGAAGATTCTATTCAGAGATAAAAAAACCTTTGCATCATTGAGTATTTAAGCATCAACTTCTGTTATTGTAAATAAAGAGAAAATAAATATGAATTATCTCGTTTCAACAACTGTTTTTTTATTGTAAGAAAGCCCCATGAATATGTGGCCTTAGGGAATGGTAACTTCTTTTTTAAACAATGGAGAGGGGGGAGGGGGTCACTGGATTTCCGCACAAGGGGGTCGAAACTTTTTTGCCCCCCCCCCCCCTCCCTCAGGCAGGCTGAATTGAGCGCGCGGCCGACCACTTTGAGCTATAGTAGGGCGCAGGCTTTTTACTAAAGAGAGGTGCATTTTTTTTGCCCCCCATCGTTCATAAAACATGACCAGTCCCTCAGGGCTAGAGCTGTCCACCAACAGTCCTCGGCAGCGCTATACCAGAGCTGCCAACTTCCAAACATCGTATTTTTTTGGCTTGAAAATCGGATTGATCGTACTTCCTTCTTCAGAATCAATTTCTGGAGAAAATGTATGTACATACTTGGTGGAAGCTCCGTTGCACAATCTCGACCAACCACATTATCACTTAATTATATTGCCGAGAATATTCAGAATTTTCTTGTGTTCAAATAACAATTAATAGTTTAATTATCTCAAAACATGCCCCGAAGGGTGGGGATTTAATAAGAATAATTGGTTGATCTGGGGTAATCACCACAAGAAAACATTGTTCAAAAAGAAAAAAGATCGTCAAAAAAAATCCATCCAAAAATGAGGTGCGCAAAATCCATTGACTTTCGCCACCTTCTCTATAACCTTGCAATGAATACAAAACCACAGAATACAAGCTTTATAATGCCAGCGCCTCTACATGGGTACCCACGATTTTGGCCGTGTCGAATTTAGGCAGGAGGGCAGTGGCATCATGTCGATTTTTAGGTAATATAAGAACTTAGAGAAAAACCCCTGTGGGTCGATTTTTATCCCCGATTTTCCTGTGTCCGTCGATTTTTAAAATGGCCTAAAAGGGCCGTGTCGCCCATGGCATGCCAAAGACTCCCCTCTCTGTCTCTAGGAGCTGTTTGAGATGATTGGTACGGATATGTCCATTTTAGAGCCTTATTAAAGAGCCTTAAAAAAGTTTATGTTTTTCCAATTTCCGGAACAATCATATACCTGGAAATTACCTAACCCGGATTATACGGTATGTAGTTTCTATCCCATGTATTTTTTTTTATCAAGTGGGTAAATTACCGGTAGATTGCTGTGTGTGGGTTCTGAATAGTCGATTTGGTGCACCATATTTCCGAAAAACGCTTCTGCGAGTCCTGGAGTCCTGGAAGTCTTGCATGGGATCACATTTTCATAATTTATCCACTTCTGCATATCCAGTGATTTACCGGATTGATTTAATCTAGGAGCACACCTCATCCCGCTGTATCATTTTGTTCAAGCATCATCGATTCTTATTTCATTTAAATATGTAAATGAACGATCTAGGTCGGGATGGAGGCCGACAATTTCTTTCTGTGGCAACAGTACCATAAATTCCTGCGTATAACCTGCGAACCAAAATGGCATTTTTCAGACCCCAGGTGCGGGTTATGCGATTCTCCCGAAGACAGGATGCCAGTTTTACACAGGAATTTACAGAAGTTAAATTGACTAGGTTCCGCATTAAGTGTATAGCTGCCACCCTCTGATCGACAAAAAGGCAGGAAATCTTGAGATTTTAGTTAACACTTTGCAGGAAACTAACTGAACTTATTAACTGTTTGGCAAAACAAACGGGAATTCCTGCTAAAGTAGGAACAGTGGCTTCTCTGATAGCTTTAAGCATCGCTTCTACCCGGCATGGGTATTCTAGACTCAGGGTTGCCACCCACAAGGTAGTTTTGAATTCCCTGACGTCATATCAAACTTCCCTGACAATCCAATGTTTTTAAATGCCCTCGAACTATGAATATTCACTCTTTTTAAAGTTATCTTCTACTCAGCGAGTACATCCATTTTCATTATATTACAACAGGGGTTTTGTGTATCGCATGCGCTCAAAATTTTACCCCTCCTTTTTGAGGATTTAGATACTTTTCTCCTATGAACCTTTGTAAAATAAAGGCTTTTTTTCAGAGAAAACAGGCGACTTTTTTTTGGTATTTCAAAGATTTTCCCTGACATTTTCAGAAAGTATCAATTTTCCGAAATTTTGCCAAAAAAATCTGAAATTTCCTGACATAGAATTTTTTTTTATTATTTTGAGCACTTATGGGGCAGATTTCATTTGCCGCACATGCAATGTCCATGCACACTGTTTATCTAAGGTAGCGGCGTTGTTCTCTTCAGAAAATTAAATTCTCCCTTCCCTTGTGATTTACACATACAAAAATCTAAGGTGGTCAGAAAATGTTGAATTTATTCGCCACAAGTCTGGGAACATCACTTTTACTTAAACATGAAACAAACATTATCCATGGCAAAATCCAATTCCGAAAGAAAGATACAAAGTGGCTAGTGAAAATAAATTAGTTTAATATTACAAATTTCTCTCAAATGTCATATAACGTGACAACAAATGAACACCATCTATCGGATAAACACGTTTAATAAGACAAGACATGTTGTGTATTCTACTTTGGATGGATCATACAGCTGCCAATCGGTGAACAGTGTTGCAAGAAGCTCGCGTTGAAGAGAAATTTAACAATTCCGAATACCTGATTTAGCAACTATTGCACTAAATGAATTCACAATTCACATTGATTATCTAAGCAACCTGAACTTGGAATGGGCCCCAGGCACCGGTCCTGATGTGAGCTCAATTCCCGAGAATATATTCCACGGCAAGATACAGTTCCATGCCAACAGTGTGTATGGGCACAGCCCATGGTCCTACTGAGATGAATTTAAGTATGATCCTTGCATCACTATCTGTTTTTTGTTATCTGAGGAGGTCCTTGCCTACATTACACAAGAGAAGACAAAAAGGCTTACTTAGAACTAATCTAGATTTATTGAAATTAGCATGACGCCACAATAAAAACTTACAAAATAAAAGTCCATACGATGAATTACACGTTATGATAAAAGATTTTTTTCCTTTTTGTTGGCAATGTGTGTAGATGATCGAACTAGGAAGGGTGACATGTGCACATCGTCTGTGAGACCATAACAGTCTGAAAAATAACTTACACAATGAGTACGTCAAATATAAAACCAAAATGTCTACCTAAATACCAGGTCCACATTTATATAAAATAGCCCTCCTCATGTGTACTCATACACGCTATGTATGAAAACCGATATAATCATATTGGTCTTAAAATGGTAGTGTCCACATGTGCTAATCCAGTGCACAATGATCTGTAATGTAATAGTCTGTTTGTTGATATTAAGCTGCCAGATTTATGCACGCTCGCCTCGGATACGCCGGGCAAGTTGGATGTCCTTGGGCATGATTGTGACACGCTTGGCGTGGATGGCGCACAGGTTGGTATCCTCAAACAGTCCGACGAGGTAAGCCTCACTGGCCTCCTGAAATAGAGAAGGGAAACACATTTTAAGTACTGAAGGACATGGAATACACGATCACATAGAGTTAAGAAAACTGATGATGTCAATCTGCTGGCCTATTGATCAGACTGAGCCGACTTTATATCAATTTACCTGGCCATTGCGACTTAAACCACAGCAGAGGGCCAAGACAAAGGAATTCACACCTTTGTTATTTTCACTTAGACTCACATAACCTATCTGTGGTTTAAAATAGTTAGACAATGGTTATGAAAGGGTAAATAGAATTAACCACAGCTTTATAATAGTCTAACTATTACATAACCAGTGTTATTTTTGTTTTTTTTAAATATACCAAATCGTATTGCCCGCTAACCTTAGTATCAATATAGAATCAAATGCAATATTCTAAAACCTTCTACTTGTTAGATTGTGAATTTGTGGTCATAATTGCATAAAAGGGTACTCCCAAATGTGCACACAAAATTATAGTAGCCTTTTAGAGGACCCCCCCCCCCCTACAATTACACCTGCGCACCCCGTACATCCTTATTGGGTTAGATTTAAGACTTTTTTGTGGTCACAAATTATACACACCTGTAGGGCTCCGATGGCTGCGCTCTGGAAACGCAGATCGGTCTTGAAGTCCTGTGCAATTTCACGAACTAACCGCTGGAAGGGCAGTTTGCGGATGAGCAGCTCAGTGGACTTTTGGTACCGACGGATCTCACGGAGAGCGACGGTACCAGGCCTGTACCTATGGGGCTTCTTGACGCCTCCGGTGGATGGGGCGCTCTTACGGGCAGCCTTGGTGGCCAACTGCTTACGAGGGGCCTTACCTCCAGTACTCTTACGAGCGGTCTGCTTTGTACGAGCCATCTGCAATAGACAACAAATTGATGGGTTAGTTGTTGATTACATGCTGACAAGGCAAATACACACTGAATACACTGGCCGAATATATTTCCCCGACATTCAATTAAAACAGGAATCCCCCAAACTACCTCACCACTTCCCCCCCCCCCTTTTACACCACTTCAAGTTCAATTTAATTTTAAGCTTCATCCACCTGCTACTTAATAACTTATAGATCTAGTCAATGTCTCCACCCTTTCAAGTTTTTTGGGCGTAGGTCTATTACTTCCTCTCCCTGACCCATCACAAAGTTCCCTGACCCGCTGCAATCTTCCATACGCAAGCTTTTATCATGTAGACCACGGGCAACATTCATTTAGGGACCCAGTGTCAAGCTGTGATATCCCATATAGTTATTGAGAAAATTAGTCTTATAATATGGCGGGACAAAGCCTTCCTACACTTATAAACAGCAACACTACCAGTGAAAGACGGTGAGACCCCGACCATTGGCGTTGTGCCTGGGGGGCCGTGCCTTGAGAATGCTCATTAAATCGGCTACGTAATTCTCATGTCCGACATGGTGGTTCAACATGGGAGGCCTTTGTTGTTAATTGTTACATAACCAAGCCATTGTTAACGGCTGCACAATGCGTTTGAGTCAACAATACGCGGCTGACATGCCATGATGAATGAATGGGCATAACCACGCTGAGTCAAAATGCACCAACCGTCGACAATTTCAGGGCACCGTAATAGTTTGATCTGCATGGCTTATTTAGTTGGCATGCTGTTAATAATTGTGAGACATTGGAAAACTTGTGTTATCCGAACCAAAACATTGCTGGCCACCCGTTGTCCAAAAATGGGCGGGAGGGCACTTGGCGCCAAAATCCAAACTGTAAACACGGGGTCATTTCAGACCAAGGTTCATATTCGGGGTTAAAATGACAGTATTTCGCCTTAAACATCTATTATCAATAAAGCTCCATTTGAAATTGCCACCACACAAAGTTTTTACGCATAATTTATGCGCGTACGTGCGGCCCGGAACAGTGTCCACAGAACTTGGCGGCGTTGAACGACGCCGAGACACCGCTACTGCCATGTGAGGAGAGCCAATTTCAAAAACGACGTATTACCAATATCTAGACCTTATTGTGCAATAACCCTCACTTCTATGTGGCCCTGACATGTGGTGCAATGCTAGGCACCATGATTTGATAGAGCATATTGCGACTGTTTCGAGAAATCTTAATGTTCGTGTAGCATTTTCTGTCACGCTGATCTAGGCCAAAACCAATATGGCGGCCATAAACAATATTAAGCCGCCCGGCTCGCTGTCTGAAAATCACCCATTTCTGTGTTCAAGAACTCATATGAAACCAAAATTGACTACAGGTACCTTCCCACCACATTCATAAACGATATTAATGTACTTTCAAGGTTCTATCTTGAATGTAAACAATAACAAAGACTTACCTTTTGGGTTTATTTCCTCTGTCGGCTTGCTTCACGCGATACGAACTGTGGAAATGATATAAATATGCAAAATGGGTTTTATACGGCTCGTGACGTCACCGCCAACGGGATGAATCGATTGGTCCAATAAACCCTGCTCCTATTGGTCCGTACGTCCGCAGCTGTGATTGGTTAGTTTTATCAGACGTTCTGCAACGTGATTGGTCCAAAACCTGACGTTCTGATTGGTGCGTTCAGACCGTCCCTTTTCGCTAGAAGTTGCAGTGTTGGATCTTCTCTCAGAGGGGCAAGATCACTGTATAGGTTCACATAGACATTTTTGATCCATTTTTGGGGGAGTTTACTCAGTAAATGTAGTCTTAAAAGTACATCATATACCCTTATGCATTATGTATCAGTGGGTGGTTTAAACGGTGGAGTAAAACTATTTGGGAGTTATACTTCTAGCTAATAGGCCTATATTATATTATCTGCATTGCACAGTTGGATCTAGCTATACTATAGAGATCTATGTACCTATATGGCACAGTGGATTATAAAAATAGTTCACCATTGTGTGGTAATTATTTTACAAGGGACAACGGGGGGGGGGGGAATTTCACGCGAGCCTGCAAACATTTTTCAGCCCCCCCCCCCCCCCGGGGGGGGGCCACTCCCTACCTTTTCTATAGTAACTCTGTGTGAACACCACCTCAAACTTAGGGAGTGATCATTTTTTAACACAGGGGGGGGTGGTTTTCCGCGCGGAGCGTGCAAAAAATTTTTCACCCCCCCGGTCAACCGGTCAAAAATTTTTACCCCCCCCCTATGGGTCGGAAATCGGGTCGCGCGCGGGCCCTTTGAAGCATAGTAACACGCGGGCTTTTTGGCCCAAAACAGGTTAAATTTTTTTTGACCCCCCCCCGAAGAGGGGTCCAAATTTTTTACACCCCCCCTGGTCAAGGGGTCCAAATTTTTTTGCCCCCCCCCCTGTTGATAAAAAATTATCACTCCCTTAGGACCCTTATCACGGGAGGTAATTTTACAAAATAGCACCCTATTCACTGGAAAATGAGCAAAAATGCATATTCTAATTTAGAGGGACCGAGGATTAATACCCTTATGAAGTGTGTATAAAAGAAATTAGCCTGCAAAAGGTAGGGCTTACCCCTACCCTATAATAAAATAGGTATCTTTAACATTGGAAAAAGTGGATTATTCGAGAGTTTCAGCCTTAAAAGGTACCCCTTTTCCTCCAAAATTGCCTACAGATCCAGCAGCCAAGATGCAACAAATTGAAGGCATCTATTTAGTGAGGCGTATTATTAATTTTTATTTATTTTCTCCACCTATTTATTTCTTAGTGGCAATGTAAAATGTATGAACTTTATTTCCAGACTTGTTTAGTTAAGGTTTTAGTCAGATTTCTTGACTAAAAGGCATTTTTGCGGTATTTTTGGGTCAAAGTAAGGTAGATTTCATGGTGATTAGTCAATTTCTAGGCATTTTTAGACACTTTTGACACTTTTATCACAATATATCTGTCACAGCTGACCCTATTTTAGGCGAAATCTGATTTGAACTATGCATATTATTGTTATTTTCATCACAGGTAGGTCTGATAGATTAAATCCAATGAATTAGAGGATTCAATAATGCTTCAATACATAAATTAAGTGGAAAATCTGAATTAATAACATGTACTCCTGTACATCCCGATCAAGATATACCAAATTATCATGAATCTAATTGCCCTTGACAGTGAATCTGGCCAACTTTAAGCCTTCATGACTGAGCTACTATTATGTCATGTGGTCTGGGACTTATGGTGGTTGATGCAAATACTAACGCCAGCATGTATATTCATTTCTAGAACTCAAATATTGATTATTGCTATTCTGTAGGTATGGCAAAATGGGTGATTTTCAGCATTTAAGCTTCAGTCAATGCCGATTTTTTCATGAAAAACACATATTTTTGACAATCCAGTTGCATGTTCAACCCTTTATATAGTTGGAACTAGATAAGATACAGTAGCTCAAATGGCCTTGTTGGAAAGATAATTTACTTTTGCAAAATCTGGAGAGGTTATAAGGAGTGATTTCACAATTTTGTGGTCGGTATGACAATTTGATTAAAGAAAGGTGGTAAATTTCCAAGCAATTTGAAAATATTTGTTTACTGTAAACGTATTAATTTTCGCTCAGTACATATTTTCGCGCATTTCGCGCACATACCTATGTGCGCGAAAATATGATGTGCGCGAAAATATTGCACAAAAAATTAGCTTTCCAATGATATCTGGCATTACTATATTGCAATGCAGAAGAGATTCAAATACCAAATCTAACATGCTGGAGAAATAACATCCTGAAACTAGGTAGGCTTATATGATGCCTAAATGATAACGTGGATGTTATGTGGCTCCTGATGTGACCATAGACTATAAAGTCTGTGTTGGAAGGGCCATGGGGGCAAAATGTTTTAAGCAATACTTTTTGGGCCGTAAAACCCTTAATAATTGTCTGATTGAAAAACCGTAAAAACTGACATGTAGCTAAGGATCCCCTGATTGCAGCTGCGCGAAAATATGATTGCGCGAAAATGCCCTTAGGTGCTAGGTGCGCGAAAATTTAGCTGCGCGAATATATCTACGTTTACAGTACTGTTTCCATGGCAACAAGCATTCCATTTTGCAAAAAATCTTAAAAGTCCCTCAATTGACGAATGCCTTGTTGTCTTATCTTTAAAATGATGTATAGATACCTAATTTATATGAAGTTACTGCAGAGAAACAAGAGGTTGAATAAAATATGGATGAAAATTATGAAAATATTTGTTGCAATTTGGCTGCTGGATCTGGTAGAAAGCACCCCTATTCAAGGGCCCTCGCGGGCCCTTGCCTAGGGTCCAAAAACATACACTTTCCCTTGGAATCGTGTTCACACAAAGTCAGCAATACTGAGGGAGTGGCCCCCCTGGGCCCCCCCTCAAGATGTCAAATGTTTTCTGGGATTTTAATATTTTGTCTCGAAATAGATCTATGCCAGAGTGCACCATTTCAGTTCTATAGTTTGAAAAAATTCTTAGGGGAACATGCAATGTTCAGCATAAATTCAGTCCTCTTTGCCCAGATCTTGCCCCTCCCCTTCAGGACCTTGCCCAGGTTGACAGGTGATGCATAAGGGTGATGGCATGCAGTTCAGCATTCAGTGAGTCTGCCAGTAGGTCTATTAGTCAGGCATGATGCTGGCTTTAGTCAGTAGCAGTGGTTGTTTGACACCTCTTAGTCAGCAGCCCTGGACTGGCATCAGATGCTTTGGCATCTCTCAGTCAGTGGCATCCTCCTGGCCCAGTCACCACCCCTCCACCTGAGTGGATATGAAACACTGACACCTCACCTGCTACTGGCATCTCGCTGAACTGCACAGCATTATTACTGCCACATTAATAAATTGAACCTGTCCATAAAATTATTTTAGATCTAATTATCTATCCTCACATCACATTAATAATATTATGGTGCATGATAATTATTGCAATATTGCATAACCAATAGGCCTATGTCAGTATCATAAAACCCTAATTAATATTATTGCACAATTGCATAACCAATACAGCAGTATTATAAAACACAAATCAATGCCCTGCTGTTTGAGGCTCAGTTTATTTCTTGTTCAAAGTTATGTGCATGGAAGCATTTACACACCTTTTTTTTAAACTTTTCAATACCCCACCCAATTTTTCACTGCTGTGGGCATATTTAACTTTTCTCCAATTGGATTGTAATCTCACCAAGTGCCCTGGGCTATATGTAATGTTATCAATTGTTTTACACTCCGATTCATTTGGATAGGATGGGGGCATAACAAATTTGGACACTATTCAGGTGGAGGTGTAAAATACATTGATATCTTTTAACTGTTTAAGGGCCGCATAGTGTTTTAATACATTATCGTCATGGTGCATGAATGCAGCCCTAGTGAGTAACTCGGCAGTGCTACATTCAAGAATCACACGTACTGACCGCCCAACCCCTTGTGAATCGACTCACCAGGGCTGCATTCATGCACCAAAATCTAATCAAAACACTGCATCAAAGGGCGTTATTTGTCGCGTTAACACATCTCAGGGTCATCTTATAACTTTTTATATAATAACTCCTCTCCCCCCCCCCCGAAAAAAAACACACAAAAAAACAATCAGGATCACTCTTTTACTTTGTGCAGCTACAATTAAGGGAGTGTTCATTTTTTAACAACAGGGGGGGGGGGTGGTGAGTTTAGGGGGGGGGGCGTAAAATAACTTGACCCCTTCCGAGGGGGGGCGTAAAATAACTTGATCCTCTTGAGGGGGGGGCGTAAAATAACTCCACACCTTTGGAGGGGGCGCGATTTGTCGCGACGTGACGCTGAATACTTAAACTCTTCACTTTTTCTGTAGAAATGCCATAAAATGCAGCAAATTACTTTGAAAATCATAAAATTTTCTTGCGACACTTTGTGTCGCACCCGTTAAATCTTACAATTTTACTTTGTGAATTTTAAAAATCTTCACTTGTGGGGGAGGGGAAAGAGTGTGCACTGTAGTCCTGCATTTGCCAGTCTACCGGTTGATGGTTTCTGCTGATATATCAGACCAGACTACAAAAAAAAATCATGTCTGTGGAATTTGAACCAAAAAGGGACATGGTTGGGCAGCCCCGGCTGGGCACCAGCTATGTGTGAAAACAGACAGTAGATTGCACCATTTTAATTCTAGACCTTCAAAATTTCCAGAAAAAAATGTGTTCCCTCGTATCCCAGCCCAGTGGCAGCAGAACCGGGGGGGGGGGGGGGGGCAGCAAACTCAGAAACCCCTAGAAAACACTAATCTCAGGATAAAATTCTTAAACCTTTATCATATGGCAAGCTCAAACTCCATCAGAACACATCAAATTAAGTGTAAATTCTGAAAAATCTCTAACGATTATTCAAACCACTCTTTATGCACCAATTTGAAGGGGAAATTCTTAAATAGACTCCTATTTGTTACTCAACACCCATTAGGTTTTGGGACCTGGGCCCTCCCAACTTTATCCACCTTCCGCCGCCCCTGCAGCCTTGATCCCAGCCCTAAAGATGAAGGCTGATGCAAATTATTCGTTATTTAAATAGTTTAAACATCTGCAGAGCAATCCTAAGCTATCCAGAATTACACAAGATGAAACTGTTTCCTCACTTGTTGTTCAAATCTATAAAATGAGGATGAATTCAAATCCGAGCCTTAATATATTCTGTGCCAAATAGCACAGTTTCAAGTCTGGATGTTCACAATTTTCCACAAAGGTCTTTACATTCAAAAAGAAAGGGGCTGAATACACTGAAGCCTAGACCTTCAATGCTTAGCCCTTGAAAATATGTCCCAGTGCCATTGACTGAGGAGGAATCCAGATCTGAGCCTTTATACACTCATGTTTACCAAAATAGGACTACACTAGATTGCCCTATTTCAAGTCTAGCCCTTCTAAAATCTTTCCTTTTAAAAAATAAATTTCCAGCACCATCAACAGAGGATGAATACTGATCTGAGCTTTAATATATTGTGTTCCAAAATTCACTATTTCAAGTTTAGACCTTCAACATATTCCAAAGCCTTAGCCAAGGATTTCTGCAGATTGGACTTCCATATTATTGCGATAAAGCACCAGGGGGGCTCTTCATTTTGGCGGGCTGTTACCCTCATGCTTATACAAGAACCTAGTTTTTACAATTGTCCCAGCCTATAGATGACAATATAGGTCTGGCCCTGCTCTATGGGGGCTCTAAAACCCAGCAACAACAGACCCCTAAACCCCTGCCAAAATCAATCTGAATGCACCCATTCAAGTCTAGACCTTCAGAATTTACTTTATTGGATATGGCACCAAACCCTCTTGGTTTGACTGCGGCCCTTTTCTTGCAGTACTAAAGGTAACATACTTTAACATCACTATATTGGAATTCCCATCAACAAAATCGTCTTATCAATGCACCCTTTGATTGGCAGGTAGAGGAACAATTTACTCATCTAAAAAGATTTTTTTTTGTAGTAATTCCAACCGAATCAAACATATTATCCAGCTTAAAAAAGGGAACTGTTGTGCGCCTAATAAATGTTGGATGAAATGTTAGTGTGGTTTGCATCATACTCCTATAGTTCAGTACATGAACCTATTCCAAAAACCAACGATAGAAACCTAAATAGTGATCATGAAATCTACTCAGGGTGCTTCATCATACGAGATAGGTTGTTACCAACTGTTCGTTTCAAACTAGGACTAAACTACCTTGTTGGTTGACCAGACCACCGGTTTAGATCAAGGCCATTCATTTTTTAATTTGACCTTGAGAGCAATACCTCTGTAATGTTGGCATTTATGGAACATAATACTGAACAGTAATAGATTGTATTGAGTAACATTATAGTTATTCAGAATTCTCAACTTGTGGGTGTACAATCCAGCCAGGATTTAACCAGCTATTCCTATAAAGCTTTCAAAAGGCACATGAATACACCATTTGACTTCTAGATTCTGATTCAGCCAGGAGACGGATATGCCCTCTGACCCCCTTCTGAGGCACTGCACTTTGAGTATGATTATGATTTCCTGGCAGCCGGGTAGATACTGTGTCCCTAATATTCACTTAAATTTGATGAATCCATAGATCAAAATTAAAACTTGCAATGTGTGTATTTAATGGCCATTTCTGTAAAGATATTTACCATAAAACCCTCCCTTAAGACAACCTCACCTTTAAGACGACCCCCTCGTATGAGAAAGAACTGTAAAAGGTTTTCTCTTTAAACCCATTTAAGAAAGCCAGGCCTTTAAGACGACCACCTAGTTCGGGAAAATATATCCTAAAATAAGTCTGTCTTAAAGCCGCACTGAACCCACGATGTCATTTGCGTACAAAACTCGGCAGGGTTAGGTCCTGGGTTTAGTGTGCCTTTAAAGGAGGGGTTTTACTGTACATGCCATGAAGCAACATAGGGATACAGTCAGGCGTCAAACCGACGACGGACCCGCGATCCTCGGCCAGCGGCCACTATTTGATCTGTTTACAAGAGGATAAAATTTATCCACTCTCAATCTGTAAGACGCAAGACTGGAAAGGAATTGTAACTATATCCTATATATGAAATATAGATTCATTTCTAGGTAGCTCTGACGCGATACAGCACAAATTAGTGCAGAAAAATTGAAAGGGGGGGGGGGCGCAAAATAACTCAGCCCCTCCTGAGGGGGGGCGAATTTTAATTTGGCCCTTCCCGAGGGGGGGGCGCAAAATAACTTACGCGTCAAAACGAAAACTCACCACCCCCCCCCTGTTGTTAAAAAATGAACACTCCCTAACCTGACTGGAGTCTTACTCTAGGGGGTGTAGGGGGTCTAGATGGGGGGTCCCCATGTCGCCTGTCGATTTTAAGAAATGCTCGTCATTTGTCAGTATCTTTGTATTTCTCCTGTCATTTGTCACTTGGCTCCATGTCGCCTGTCGATTTTAAGAAAATGCCATGTCCCTTGTCAATATCTTTTAATTTCTCCTGTCATTTGTCACTAGGCCCCATGTCGCCTGTCGATTTTAAGAAAAGGCCATGTCGCCCTGTCGATTTTAGGGGTCCACCCCCATGGTGTAGCCCCCCGGTGTAGCCCACTTCTATGGTCGTTCATATCATCACAGGGAGGTCTACATCCTAAGCGACAATGAGATATTTCCTTGTCACATATGGGTACAGGTTTTAACAAGACCTCAGTTTGGTGAGTGAGTAGGCCTAGGTTATAGGGTAGTATCGGAAGTATATGGGATTTATTTGCAAAATTCTCAGCTAAAGGTGTCAAAGGGTTATTATACCACACCAGGTGGCAGTAGCCTATATGTACAGTTTGGTACAGTTTCAGAGGGTTCTCAAAGCATCCACAGGGGGGCACCACCAGTTTGTATCTATCTTAAGGCCTCAGATAGGGAATTCCGGGTCATTGAGTACATTATTAGGGAAAGAAGAACTCTGCAGTAAATACTAGGTGAGTTCTGGGTGGTCAAAATAGTTTGGAAAATTTGCTAAAATTCTGTAAAAAATCACAGATGGCCCTCAGCATATCCTGATTGAGATGGCACCTCAAGATATATGATTATTGCAGGGATAGGCCTATATTTCAATGTTCATTTAGGTTTGGTCTGAAATGAACTTATTCACTGCCCATATGGTCAATTATGGAGTTTCATTCATGTTAGGAACCGGCATTTCAGATTTCCGTGAACAAAAACCCGTTTAATTTTTTTATATAGTGTATAAAAGGTTTTCCTATTCATTCCTAAGAGATTTTCCATCAATACCCGGCTGGGAATTTTTTATCGCATGTTACGTTACATTAAACTATAGTGAAAATTCAATTCCCTGTCTGAGACCTGCAAGGGTAGGATCTCTAGGAGTTCATGTAGTTCATGACTCTACCAATAAACTGTGCTCCTCAAATTCCAGATCGATTTTTACTTCACAAATTTTACACCAGAGGGCTGATTTTGACCCCAATCCAAGTGACCCTTCAGATGTGGCTGTAAACAAGGCCTCATGCCCACCAAAGGCCTGCTAGTAGACTGAGTGTGCTAACAGCCTTCAGACATACACTGTAAAAAGTGTTTCTAATTCAAACACATATTTTTACACAAACACATTAAAGTTTAACACTTTCACTGAATCTCAGCATTTAGGCACTTTCTTCTGTCACCAGGTACAGGGATATGGCTGCTGGTGATGAGTGGGCCTAAACAATAGTGGGCAAGGCCAGTTTAGCTGGCTCACTGGAATATTCTGGACAGCACTATCTACTCATTATTGTTGACATTATCTAAATTACCATGGATGTTTAACAACAGTATAGGTACTGTATTTGACTAAGAAGAGCCTATATATGGGGAAGAGCCTGTAGAAGGAGTAGGAGATTAATACAAGTGGGCTAGCCAAACTGCCCTCGCCCACCATTTTTCACTGTTGCAGCTCACCCATCACTGGCGGCCATATTCCTGCACATGTTTACAGAAGAAAGAAAAAGATTTTGCTATCAATATGTTTCAGTGAAAGTGTTTAAATTATATACACATTTTTTACAGTGTATGGGTGAAGGGTGCAGTGAGCAGTGGGACCAGGTGATCATGCTGTCCTGGCCAGGTGACTTAAGTAGGGGGACCATGAATCAGGCTTTGCTTGGAATTAAATAGTCTATAAAATAATGATAAAACTATAGCACCCTCTTAGATTTTATGATTACATATTGGCTTCTAGGTATACACATTGTGCAATGGTATCATTGTGTATAGATGTTCCTTTTTACCCAAAATAGTAGCATATGGCCTATTCAAGGGGGAGTATACCGTTTTCTGTGGGCACATTGGTGTCAGTCAGTACACTGGTGGGTATCACTAGTACTCAATACTATACCACTGGCAGAGTGCAACTGCTGGTCACACCAGTGCAACTTGTCTAGACCAGAGGACTGCTGAAAAGGAACAACAAGCAAACCATTTGTTGGTTGCCTGAGCCTTTATACATGGGGTACTGGTGCTGGGGAATACAGGCTCACAGGGCTAGGATATGCCTGCATGTGCTGGATTCTGTTAGGGGGATTCTAAATATAACTGAAGTGTTATATAAACTCAACAAGCCTGGCTGAGGTGTTTAGGATTTAGGCTGGGAGATCCTAGCCTTTAAACCCGCAGTTCTTACAGCACGTGCAGTAAGGGAGTGTTCATTTATTAATTACAGGGGGGGGGGGGTGGTGGTGAGATTTCGCGCAGAGGGGCAAAATTTTTTTACAGCCCCCCCTCGAGAGAGCGTGTAACGTTTCGCGCCCCCCTCGCCGAAGGCGCCGAAATTTTTTCGCCCCCCCCCCCCTTTGAACTATAGTAACGCGCGGGCTTTTTGGCTAAAAAGGGGCTTAAATTTTTACGCCCCCCCCCCTCAAGAGGGGTCAGAATTTTTTACGCCCCCCCCTCAGAAGGGGTCAGATATTTTTACGCCCCCCCCCAAACTCACCACCCCCCCCCCTGTAAATAATAAATGAACACTCCCTAACAGTCAGAGTGCAGTCGGGACAGGTACTCAGCTCTATATATAGGGGCGCTGGGCCTTTAAATCATTTAGTAATTGGACTGTCAAGAGTGTCTTTATGTGTTATGTAATTAATATTGTGCAGGTTACATTGTTTGGACCTGTGCCCAGGTCCCAATAAAATATTGTTGAACCAAATCCATTCATCAACAAGCAGGCAACTTAAATCTCACGAATGGCAACTTACACCAGCAGTATGGCGACATGTGAAGTGTGTTACTAGTTTCCACTTATGGGTTGTTTCCTGGGTACAACCATCAACTCTATAGTCAATGTTTTGTTTAATCCATGAAAAACAAGATATCAAATCAGAAATGCGATATAGATTTATATTTTTATTTTCCTGATTCCAAGGGCAATTATACACTCATGATTTCCTTTTATATAAATTGGGCATCAATCCATCACTGAAGAATATAATTCTCCTCAAACATAGAAACTAGTCTCTTCTTTTATCTCATTTATTGTTATTCAAATTAAACTTTCAGTCTCTGGTCCTTGGGTTCTCTTATAGAATACAGACTCATTTCACCACTGGAGAGTCAAATTAAAGTAGTTTTCATTTCTCAAACATAACAGCAGTTTTTTTGTTTTTTTTATATAATAATATTTTGAGTAAATCAATCAAAGCCAAGAGGAGGTTACAGGCATGATAAGGTAGTAGATTTAACATTGAGTAGTAGTGAGTGTAATTTGTACTTATATACTAAGTACCACTACGAGAGTTGAAGATGGCCTCCGCTCACTCGCTAACACCATACATCATCACTGGCATTTAGTACCTTTGGGTGTGAAGAGGTCTGTAAGACTGATATCATTCACAGGTATTGGAATGGATTTTCAACAAAAGGAAAGACAAAGCTGGTCCACTTGGGTTTCATAAGAAATCCCTCTCATACTTGTTAAGATAAGTTCTCAATGAACCTGGGAAGATCACTTTGATCACTGTTTTGGCCTTTAAAACAACCTGTGAAACGTGTACAGAGCCACACACAAATCCCAACCTGTAGGCTCATTCATATGCTCCTACTGACAAGGGTATGATTCAGTGTGCTTTCCCATAGGGTCTACATGCCAGAGATGAGTCTGTAAATAGGCGAGCTGGGGCCAGCTTGCAAGACAAAGAGTTAGGACACAATACACAGAGTCAGCAAACCTAAGTCTAACAGGAAGGTCAATCAAGGTCCTCGGAAGCCGCGTCTACACCGCTGTAGTGTTATCTTATATATCAGTCCTCATGTCCAACCGGGAATACACGTATACATCACCATGTGTAGGGCTGCCTCACACACCCCACCCTGTCAGTGCTACATGGCAAGCAGATGTCTAATCTACACTCTATTATCAGGTGTGAGCTGCCACACAGAAGCCATGCCCCATGCGCCCTCGCACGGGGCATCCATTCAGCGTGGCTACTCACATAGCATACTGAACCGGGTCGCTTGTGCATATTTTTGTTATTACATTTGTACCGTCATGTGCCACCATATATCAACCGGAGCTATCAATACATTGGGCCTGTGATTGTATTTTGAAGACAACATGTCATATTGTGTAGACTATTATTGATTTTCGTGGGGTGAAAACAGGAAAGCCGCTAGCTGAATTGTGGGCAATAGAAATATTGGTCAATGTTACATTCCCTTTTCGACACAATCGTTCATTTATTGTATTTTTCTGTTGTGATATTGCATTGAATTAAACTAGTTACAGGATGCAGCAACTAGTTCAGAAAGTATTTTTGGGCAAAAAAAAATCTATACATGTAAATCAGTTCATAAACTGCCTAGATCACATTAATATATGGATGCTTTTTCTGCAAGTCATCAGAAGGGCTTACGGTAGTACTACCTGCCTCCAACATAAAAACATTGGGAACATCGATGAGCGACAAACCTAACACATATCGGTTAACATTCACAGCTTGTTTAGAAATACAAAGAATGACTTAATACATGTGAATTTATACAGAAGAGGACTCCATCCCTAAATGTGTCAACCATATTTTCATTCTCCGTGCAAGTTGGATCAGTGCGTCTTCAGTAAGGGTGGTACCAACAAATATGACAAAAATGCTGCTGCCAGTTTTAGGTATGTTTCTCCATCATTATTATAGAACTGTCACTCAATGCCAATAAAATCATTTACCCTTTGGTTTATATACCATGACAACGTACCAACTGAAACCTAGAAATCCATCAATTCACTCCATTTCCCACTGAGATATGCCCTAGCTGCCTTTATTTGTTTTGTTTTCCCTTAATACTAATCTTTGACATTTTGTTTGCGAAAAGGGAAGCAAAATACACATGTTTCGCGAGTTTGTCTTTCCTTTTGATATTAGAAATGTTTGGTTCTCATACTCCAATTGTGACATGATCATTCGTGAAGCGCACACTTTGCGCTCTATCCACACGTAAACTTGGTGCACAGTACAACATCATTCCTCAATATCAATAACAGGCAACAATTCAGACGTCTAGAAGAAAGATGCAGGGAATAACCCTGCAGGTGAGAAATTGGAAATGTGTTAAACCTATTACATTGGGAGCTAGTGTGTTCAAAATGAATGAGTGACCAGCGCGGTATTCAACAACATGGGAAGTTCAAAGTGTGAAACCAGTGTAATTATTTTGGGCGCAGGGCGTCCGTGGGTATCATACTTTATTACTAGCGACAAAATCATTTCTCGTTAATCGCAGTATACTATAAAGAACAAAGTAGGACTTATCTGACAAAAAGTGTGACCAGATCTTTCAAGAACCCAAGCTGATTGACAAGCAATGTATAGATGATGTGAGGTGCGAGTACTAGACGCGACATGATGTTTAATAGCGGAACCTTGCTCGGACTACAAGCGGAGTCGGTGATACCTTTTACATCCGTTACATGTAAAAGCACAGTTTCTGTCATCATATAAATTAAGCACAGTGGTATGTAAAGAGGAGTGTGGGGGGAGGTTGGGTGGGTGTAGGGACCACTCTCAGAGGGCATAGTTTTCTCATATTACTTCCAATACTCTATCAAACCAATAGAGTAATAAAGCAGAGGTGCTGAGTCATCACGTAGATGATGTCAATGATCGTAAGACGCCAGACAAAGTCGTGCGAGATATAATATAGATCGATGTGGACACATACAGAAAAGGGCGGCCGGCTAGATCAACGTAACGCTTAGAGAAAAGACGCCATCTCGTCTACTCCTCTCTATTCTCACATGCACAATTGGTTCTGAAATACTTTCTGGTTCTCACATCTAGAAAATAAATGCCTTCAACCTAATCACAAATCCTGATCTTGTGTAAGTGAAATCAGTGAAATATTACATAAAAGAAAATTGCAAGGAAGAAGAAATGCTGGAAATTATGTCGTTACATAGCGGATAGAAAGCTGTTTAAAGACCAAAGTCTTAGATCAAAACAAGAGTAAAATAGACACCATACTCTTTCAGAGTAGGGTAGAGAAACTAAGATCAGGACTGGACATTTTCATACCTCCAAACAATTCTGTTTGTCAAACCTAACATTGGAAATTAAACCGTTATGGACATACCAATATAGCAATAAGCATTACTGGACCATATATGCATGATTGCTCTTTCAACATATTCTTTTATTATTTTTCGCAAACCGATAAGAAATCAATTTAGCTCTATTTACAAAATAATAATTATCTCTCATTGTCTGCTGCTGTGGTAGTATTTAATGTTATGATAAGGAAGGCTAGAAACTAGGTGATTAAATGACTTAATCGTCTCTGTATTTCGGCTGCGTCGACAATACAACTCCGTCGCTCTCACAACTCGAGCGAGCGGACACCGGGCGACTACCAACGAGTGCTCATTATTTGTCGGAACATAACACATACATATAATATGGTGCTCCATTCTATCGCTTACTTGTATATTGTCCACGCGGTAAATACTGTACTAAATACTCAAACGTACATTTGTATATTTTTTTGTATATCTATATAGTTTTATCGAAGCCCAAAGAAGCCACCGTACGTACCACTGCATTTAGTGTGTCCGCAGCCCTGGTGGTATCATTATTACGTATATTACCAAAAATCAAAGAAAAAACAAAATATCTACAAAAAGACTTGATTCTTGTCTAAGCTTATTCCGTTTCAAACTTGTATCATACCAAAAACGGACAGATATCCTTATCATCATCATCTCCCAATACTAATTATAATAATACGACTCTCTAAAGTACTCGTGTTTAATTTAATAAAATCATACGGGGGGAAATAACAACAGTAAATCGGCCGCTATTGCCAGCGGCCCTACTTTGCATGATGCTGTTGATAAACTAGTAAAGTGAAGATCCTAGGGGTTGCCATGACTACATCTGCATCAGGATATTGGAGCGGTGTTGAATCTGTACGTGGCAGTAGGGACAGTCGCCGCGCTTCCCGGCGCACGAGTCACACAGCACGCAGTGAGTGCAGGGCTGGGTTACTACTGTACGCGCCTTGTCGCGACACACCAGGCATTTACCCGACGTCTGCCGATACATTATCTGCAACCAAGGAAATGCGACATTTAAAATTTAAAAACTTATGGCATTTTTAATCTAAAACAGACTTAAAATTTATAGCATTACAGAAACTGGATTCCCTATGTCAACGATATTTGTTCTATGTTTTGAGCTGATATTTTACAGTGAGAGCTTACATGTCGCAATCGATATAGAATGACATTTTATTTCAATGTAATTCTTGCGACTGGACAAAAAGCAACAAAATCGTGATGTTGTTGTTCTTAACTAATATTATTCGGTTTAAAGTCTGCACCTTTCACTATATATGAGATAATTTTTTTTAATATTGATGTTTTTAAAATCTTTTTTATATATGCGACAGTAACAGTATTAGCCTCACCTTTTCTAAGTTTTCTAGGTCTATTCTAAGTTGTGTCTGTAATTGTTTGAGTGCCGGGAGGGGAAGGTGTTCTAGTTCACTAGTACGCTGCACTCTCTGTAGGCAGTGCACGTACGGACCCTGACCGCGCGCTATCTCCAACTCCGCCTTCAATTTGTTCACTTGTGTCACAGCCTGAAATACAATGAGTGAGTTGAGTAAGTAATCATTGTTTAACGCCATTTTGACAGCTAAGGTCATATTCACGGCGAGAAAGCTACATTAGATATCAATTTTACAGATATATCCATGTCTGTCTCTGCACATATGGGCACCAGACAAACAAAAGAAGGATAGAAAAGAGGAAAGACCCTTTTAACATGGGCTAGGGAAGCTATCAATAAGTTAACCGGTTTTGTATCGGTTGCTTCACAGGATGTCAGCATGTACCGTGCCAAAAAGTCATAATCTTTGCTTGTTCAAAGCCGTAGAAATAAGCGTAAAATGGCAATATTGTACATACATTTAATATATTTTCTAAACAACAACAAATGCCACATTTCGCCTTTGAGATGACGTCAGCAGATTTTATACTAGACATGTTTACAGTCCCGACATCTGTATACCTTGCATTCATAATTATAGGATGGGCGGATTTCGGGAAAAACCTTAGTATAGTAATGATTTATAAAGTATGCTTACGTCATCACGTTGTTTTTCTATTTGATGTTTGTCTTCTTCTAAATTCTTTGCTTTCCTTGAAGTTTCATCGGTTTCTTTCTTCCACGCATCACAAGCCTGGAGCATAAAATACTGTTTAACATTAGAATTTCATGGAGGTCATCGATATCATATCTATCGGTATTTCTAGACTAACAAAATTCAAAAACGTTTTTCTTCTTCTTGTTCCTTTTTTCGGCTTTTAAGTTAATCTATTATGCAAAAGATTGAACGTGTGATTGAGATCACACTAGACTAGGGTGTGAAGGGAAATGTATCATTTATCATAGTAAGAAAGAGAAAGGGTGCACTCTTGTATTAATGGGATTCTTAAAGATGTGACCTTTGACCTTGATTTTGACCTTTTTCTGACCTAGATATCATCCTACACATAACAGAAATGGATTCAGCACCTTCGGTTTACCCTAGTCCACTATCCATATCCATCCATTGCTCCCCCTATTATATCCTGGCTGGACCGTTTCGGATAGCATACCCAAATTGTGCGTCACAAGTCAGGAACTGACAACTACCTATAGGCCTGCACCACACAACCTATAGGTCGCATGACGCAGGTGCCCTAAGAAAGTCACACCGAGTGAGGCAAGCCGCGCGAAAAAAAGGGTATACTCGAAAAAAATGTGTACATCGACATTTTTTTGGGGGGGTACTTGAGCCCAAATTCTAATTTTCATGTCCCCCGATCTTAGCTATCTGTCTTTTGTCCTCTCACGTCTATGTCCGACACACACTGAATAAAAAGCTCCCATGTCCATATTGTAAACAATTACCCCGGTAGAGAGAGGGGGAGAGGGGTACTCACATTTCCATATAGTCTTTGTTGCGATACGTGCATTGTCAGTGCAAAGTGAATCAGGGTTATCACAACACTGATCTGTTACACAAATAATATCAAGTAACCTCCCCTGTAGATTACCTCTAGTACTTAAGTGTTTGATAGATGTCTGAAAAAAAGCGTCTCACCTACCCCTCCCATAGAGATAGCATTGGTTATCACTTCATATCCAAATTTGGGGTTGTCGGTTATCTACACGCTCCCATAGAGCTCTATGCTGAAGCAAATTACCAGCAATTACTGCCTAATATTATTTTTCGTTTTTTAGGGGGTTACAGTAGGAATTTGTAAAAAACGAAGACACCATTAGATAGATATTGTGGAAAGTGATCTAATGACACCATGCAAGATGCAAAGAGTGAAATATTGACCAAATGGGAGCAATTTCATTTTTTCAAGGAAAAGAGGTGTCCAGAATCGTCACACTTGACTCAGGAGGGACCCTGAGTCAACAATATTGGAAAATAAAAAACGAAAAAAATTAAAAGTGCAATGATACGTTAAAAAGTATCCTGAAGAGTCAGAGGGAACAGGAAGCCTTGATATGAGGCATCATGCTGTGCTTAGGGAGTAGTCATTTTTTACAAGGCGGGAGGGAGTCGGTGGAAACAATTTTTCTCAAATTGATCGCGGCAGACCCATTTGCACTATAGTAGAGTGCTGCTGTTTTTTTTTGTTAAAAAGGGATGAACCCCACTCTCATTTTCGGGGTCCAAATTATTTTTTTGGCCATCCCCCTGTTGTTAGAAAATGACCACTCCCCTAAAGGATTCAATACAATGTAACAACATAGATTACTGCGTGTCCCAATACTCACATTCCTCGCCTGCGCGATGCCTTCTTCCCACTGCGCCAGTTTGGCCTTATTTGTGGCCAGCTCTTCCCGTAACCGGTGCACCTCCCCGAGCCCGTTGACGTTGCCGAAGGACGAGGCGAGCAGCGGTGACTGGGACATGCTGTTATTGTGGGGAGACATGGAGAACTCAGAGTAGCCAGGCGCCGAGAACTTACCCGGGTTAGGGTGACTAAGGAACGCTGCGGCAGCCTGCAGGGAAACAACCAAAACATACATTCATTATACACTGTACAGAGATGCAGAAGTAGGAAATCTTAAAATTTGGTCAATTTTATGTAGGAAATTAATGATTCAATACAGGAATCCAAACGAAAAAGTAGGAATTCCTGCAAAAGTAGGAAAAGTGGCATCTTAGCAATTCTCAAAACTGATTTCCCATAGCTACCTCCAGATGCCGAGAGGTCACAATGAATGTAGAAATGTCAATTTTCTGTGAGGGAGAGGGACACTCTCAGTTGTTGCATCATGCCGATGCTTCAGGAGTGTATCAACTTGCGTCGTTATGATGTATCAATGCAGCCCTGGCGAGTAACTCACCAGCGCTGCATTGACCAGTGCATCATGTCGACCCTCCAGGAGTGTCTCATCCCCATAGGGTTGGCATCACAGGCATACACTGAGCTGTGGTGGAGATCGTCGGCAGAGGTTTGGTAGTATTAGTGTAAAGGTCTGACACTGTGGTGGTACGGTCATCTAAGTGACCACGTGACCAAACACTACATACAGCTAGTTCCCACAGTAAGCACCAGGCCTATACTGGAGCCCTCTACTGTCTGCTGTGTACACTACCTGTACGTAGTGTTTGGTCACGTGGTCACTTAGATGACCGTACTGGTCACCACAGTGTCAGACCTTTACACTAATACTACCGAACCTCTGCCGACGATCTCCACCACAGCTCAGTGTATGCCTGTGGTTGGCATGGTTCTTGAATGCAGCACTGGCCAGGGCTGTATTCACGCATCATGTCGTCTTAAAAGGGTTAAAGCTCCTGCTGCCCTTAGAGGGTTAACAAATAACCCAGCTGATACATTAGGGACGGCATGATGCCTTAATGCATCATGCCCTTCGACATCATGATGCTTGAATGCACCCCTGGTGAGTAACTCGCCAGTGCTGCATTCAAGCATCATGCCGACCCTGCAGGGTAGAGACACTCCCGTATTGTCAGCATGATGCACCAATGCAGCACCGGCCATGCTGCATTGTTGCATCATGACGACAACAATCATCTTTTTGCGACATCCATCCTTAAATGGTTACCACTGACCTGTTCTAGCTGCTGCTCCTGCTTCTGCTGCTGCTGGATGTGTTGTGGTACAAACGGCGGCGGCAGCGACCCAATCGGTGACGACAGCGGCGACGACTGTGACAGCGACCCCAGGCTCCGGCGCTGAATGCCGCTAGACGGGATTGTTACGGGCACTGACGTGGCAAAGTAGGCTGCGTTAAACAAGTACACCAAGTGGAGATGTTTAAACTACAGTGCAAGCTACTTCACCCCACAACTACAGGGGAACTTAATCCTAGCAGTAAGTGAGATTGCAGATATTGACAGGCAGTGGTTTTCAATTTTCTGATACTTTTTATTTTCATTCATTTTTAGGATGAACCAATTGTAGTAGTTCTGCGGTGTGGTGCACTAGTTACCCAACGAGTCACACAGACCTCTATAACCCTTTAAAGACGGCACAATGCTTATATGCTGTTGCCTTTTGCCGCCATGATGTATAAATATTAATGCAATACTGGGTAGTATTTTTGTTTTTTTGTTTAGGTAGTTTAATGTCCCATTGACTAATGCAGACGAGACCATCTCAGGTTTTAAGTTTTTCACAAGTAAAGGAAGGCCACACCAAAAAAATAAGTTTTTTTTTCCAGTTTTTTTTTGTCTATGGATTTTAACCTTAAATTAGGGGGGCGGGCAATTTCTTTTTTTAACCCCTGCGGCTATGTGCAGCATCTGGAGCACCTGGAGTACTTACAGGAGGAGGCGGGGAAGCCTGTGCTGAGGGAGCTGCACACAGAGTCCAGGTCATTGTCATTGTCCTTCTGGAGGTCCGCCCCCAGCGCCGATAAACTCAACTCCGCTAAATTCAAATCCTCGTCCAGCGCGTTTCCTGGAAATAGCGATTGTTGACGTGATTGTTTAGTTACCGCGTTTCCTGGAAAGAGCGATTAGTTTTACATATTTGGGATATTTGCAGCTTCGATAGACTAGATATATACACAGTACCGTTGGGTAACTGTTTCAATACAGATAAGGAATTCATGTTATTAAATACCCTAAAAGCCAGTCAAATAAATGGCCACTTTTACACTTTTAATAGATATATGTGATATGCTCAAAGCAGGAACTGCCTAAAGAGGGTTTAGTTGAAATTCACTTATTTATTCCAGAACCAACCTGTTACATGTTTTTTGAAACTGTGTAATATGAGAGTCTATAATAAATATAATAAATATTAAATCCATTCTCACCTATAACAGATTCTACCGTGTCGAGCGGGGGGTAGAAGGCAGGCGCGTGAGGCGACATGGCGGTGGCGCTTGGCGATGACCCGTAGGCCGCCATACCATTGCCGTTACCATGGTTACCAGCGACCCCGTTGTTGTCGCCGCGGTTACCCCCCATCTGACCCCCGTTGAGGCTGTGCAGCAGCAGCAGGTTCTGTTTACGTTTAGTTTTCTCCGTCAGGTCTAACGTGATGTCGTCTTCTATCGCCTGCAGCTGACTGCGCAGCTTGGACTGTGGGGGAGGAAGAGGGAACAAGTTAGATAGAGCAGGACGAGTGTATTGTGGCGGCTAATACAAGAGTTTTTATAAGTATAGTCTAGTACCAAATTAACAATTTTCAGAACCCCTCTGAGGCTTACATAATTTTTCAAAGTTAGGGGTGCGGCTAATACGCAAGTTAGGTTTATATGCGAGGTTTTACGGTAAGCCAAACTCACGTATACGCAGCACCTAGACTTTGAACCAATCCTATAAGCCGCACACGGGTTCAGAATTTTTTTTAGTACTCTACAAGCAAAATCCCTCGCATACACCGCAGCCTATATAGGCATGTTTGGTATCAAATGAAAGCTGAGTCTGACTGGCGTACACGCCGCTGCTTTTACCAGAGAATTTATTTACAGTACATTTGATAGATTTAAGCGGGATATTATAATGGAGGTGTAGAGTAACGGTCAGTGCGGCGTGTTACCTGGAAGTCCTCTCGTTCTGAGCCGGGTGCGCGGCAGTAGAGTGGGGAGGCGGCAAAGTCCGACATGCTGCCCCCGGACGAGCTGCGTGAACGCCCCATCCCGATGGGTCCCAGCGGCTCAATCAGCCCCATCAGAAGCTGGTTACTGGTGGTCTGTGACGTGTCCGACCCGCCCGACGCCTGCAACGACAACACCACAGTTTTTTATTTATTCATTTTTTACAATTAATTTTTTTTTGATTGAACCCCTTTACTGTTTAAGAACAAACAGGGAGTAACGGTGATTAAAATAAATTTTAGATATCTACTTTCACCATTTTCCACAAAAATGGATGCTTCACATGCCTAGTGTGTTTGGGTGATAAAAATGATTATGACGCGGTTAGAGTGGTGGAGTGAGGAAGGGTATAAATCAAGCATTATCATTAGCTGCCGAGCTAAGATTCTGTAATCTAAGCGAGCCATAGGCTGAAATCTGCAGGCTTTATCTTTCAAATGCTATAGGCTGTTTTAATATTCCATGCCTTTCTGCATTACCATCATTTTGACTGCTAAACAGTCAGTAAATTCAATCACACTTACATGTTTTTTCTTCTCGCCGTTCATTTTGAAAACGCTATCATTGAAACTTTTGCTCTCGCCGTAACTCTTGAAGCCGTCTCCATTACTATTGAAGCTGCCGCCATTACAGTGGTCGTCCTTGAAGACAAAGTCGGCCTTGTCCCCGTTTAGACCGGTGTGTTGCAGACTGCCGTAACTGGTTACTTTACTCTGCGGCAGCGCGTTCGTGACAAACGCAGCTAAAGAGTTACCGGAACACGCAGAGGCTACCTCCCTCTGTGTGGTCATCTCCTCTGTAAGGGGGCAAGGGAAACCAGTTAGTGTAGAAAACAAGGATCTCACAAATCAAGTGGAGTGAGTAATGATTGTTTAGCGCTATTTCGATAGCTAAGGTAACATTCATGTTGAGAAAGCTACTTTAGAATCAATTTTACGGATATACACATGTCTATATCTATGTCCATGCACATGGGCAACAGACAAAAGAAAGAGGAGACAGAAAAGTGGAGATAAAGACCCTTTTAAGATTAGAGATGTGCTCAGGAAGCCCTTTAAGAGCAGCATAACATAGCATGATGGGCCAATGCTGCAATGGTGCACATGACAACAACTGCATCATATCATCCTTAAATGGTTAAAGGCTGCAGTAGGTAACTGTGATGTAGACAGGGTTGATTTTGTATAAGCATACATTAATAATCATTTTGAAAGTAACTCAGAGGCCACAAGAACTCAAGAATATTTGTACTTACGTTCAACATGTGCGAAGGCACAGAAGGGCCCGCGGGGACAGTACCCGGTCTGTACCATGTCATTACATTTTGTAGACTTGTAGATCTGTACAAAAGAAATATACAGCAGTCCAACATTATAGCACTCCAATGCACTATATGGATATATATCAAAAACTGGACATCGACATCCATGTAACAGAAAGCTATATTTATTAGAAGTAGAAATCCATGAATATCTATATGAAGGAGAACACCATGTTCATGCCTATATGTCTGTGTGTATGTTCATTTCGAAATTCAAGATTGCAACCATTGATTGAATGCCACCATGCTTTCAATGTAATCTCGAATTGCAGTTGCAGTAGTTTGATACTAATAAAAAAAAATCTATTCTATTTTTCTTTCATGAACAGTTGGCATCCCATAGATTCAAGATGGCTATCACTTATTGAATGTCCCGATGCTTGAAATGCAATCTTGACTTGTAGTTGCATTAATTTGATACTATCAAAAAAACAAATCCTATTTGATTTTTCCTTCATTCAACCTATTCAAGATGGCTACCATTTAGTAAATGCCACAATGCTTTCAGTGCAATGAAGAATTGTAGTTGCATTAATTTGATATCTATATAAGAACATTTCTATTTGATACCTTTTTCAAACACAGTTGGCACCCCATAGGTTTAGGATGGCCACCATTCATTGAATGCCACAATGCTTTAAATGCAATCTTGAAATGCAGTTGCATTAATTTTAAACTGTTAAAAACATCCAATTTAGTTGTTTTTTTCATGAAGAGTTGGCACCCCATAGGTTCAAGATGGCCACCAATCATTGAATGCCATAATGTTTAAATGCAATCTTGAGTTGCTGTTGCATTAATTTGATTCTTAAAAAAAAAACTTTCTTTTTTTTCTTTCATGAACAGTTGGCACCCCATACATTCAAGGTGACTACCAGTCATTGTATGCCACAATGCTTTAAGTGCAATCACAAATTGTAGTTGCATTAATTTGATACTATCAAAAAAACAAATCCTATTTGATTTTTCCTTCATTCAACCCATTCAAGATGGCTACCATTTAGTAAATGCCACAATGCTTTCAGTGCAATGAAGAATTGTAGTTGCATTAATTTGATATCTATATAAGAACATTTCTATTTGATACCTTTTTCAAACACAGTTGGCACCCCATAGGTTTAGGATGGCCACCATTCATTGAATGCCACAATGCTTTAAATGCAATCTTGAAATGTAGTTGCATTAATTTTAAACTGTTAAAAACATCCAATTTAGTTGTTTTTTTTCATGAAGAGTTGGCACCCCATAGGTTCAAGATGGCCACCAATCATTGAATGCCATAATGTTTAAATGCAATCTTGAGTTGCTGTTGCATTAATTTGATTCTTAAAAAAAAAACTTTCTTTTTTTTCTTTCATGAACAGTTGGCACCCCATACATTCAAGGTGACTACCAGTCATTGCATGCCACAATGCTTTAAGTGCAATCACAAATTGTAGTTGCATTAATCTGATACTAATAAAAAAACTAATTCTATTCTTTTTATTTATTTATAAACAGTTGGCACCCCATATATTTAAGATGACTACCATTCATTGAATGCCCCGATGCTTGAAATGCAATCTCGAATTGTAGTTGCATCAATTTAATGCTAATAAAAAACAAATTCTTATCAATTTTTCTTTCATGAATATTTGGCACCCCATAAGGAGGCCACCATTCATATTAATGCAAATAGAATGCTTTAAGTGCTATCACGACTTGTAATTGCATTAATCTGATACTAAAAAAAAAAATCTATTTGAATTTTCTTTCATGAACAGTTGGCACCCCATAAATTAAAAATGCACCCAGCACCCAGGTCAACAGCTATATACAGACACGTGTACCTCCCCTGCCTGTTCTCCTTCAATGCACAGTGAAGAGGGTGGGAGGGGGTGACCATCAACAGTGCACAAACACTTTGATTGGATGACAATGCAGTTTTTATATTACAACCTAAATTTGTGCAACGAAAATCATCAAGAAATACTAAGTATTTTTTCCAAAGAATAGCTTTTCTAGAATGGCTCGGTATTCAGGAATCCTACTGCGAATAAAAAAATGTCAAATTCTAATTCTAAATACCTGAAAATTGAGAAATGCTGACGTTCACGGGTTATGTAGGAAATGTACTAAAAACAGCAAAAAAGGGCAACAAAACCCTAATTTTCTCAAAAACTGTTCAGTAGGATTTTTTCTAACTGAGGTTCCACTGTTTTCTACCCTCATATTACACATTGGCATAGAGAATATATTGACACCTAGTCAGGATTTTGCGCTAGGAGCAATCTGTGAGGCGAAAAACAGCCAAAATGAGCCACTGGTCTGAAGTATAAAACTGGGCATCGATCACTATAGAGCTACAAAGAGACAGAGAATCGATGTCCAGTAACAACGAGATGTTAGTTACAGCGTATAAATTGCATTTGTAATTGCGTTTGTATGCTACGAAATATCAGTATTGTGCACTGTAAGCCAGAAATGCCCATTCGTAAGCATATACATGTACACGAGGGAGACGTGCATGTTATAATGGTGGGAATTGTACCCAGAATATTCTCTAAAATGGAGACGTCTAGTGTATCAGGTCCTCTAAGCTACACATGCAATGATATCAGATAGAAGATACACATACTGTATTCGGTGTGAAAAACGCCCTGGGCGCTTAATAAGTATTTTTACAGCATTTTAGTATTTAAGATTAATTGCCTCTAAAGTCGTGGAAATTAAGGCTTTCTTTTAGTCTAAAAAAATGTCCCAAAAAGGGGTGAGATAAAGAGCTTATTGTTTCGAATATGGTAATATATGCTGTATTATTACAATGACGACTAAATGAGCGTATACCTCAGGGTGGAACTGCTGCTCGGTGCGTGTGTGGCAGTAGGGGCAGGCGTCTCCGCTGTCACACTGGGCCGGGTCGCCCCAGTCATCACCATGTTTTACATTAGGGCAAGGGGTAGATCTGCAACGGCAAACAGGTACACTGTACAGGAGAGCACTACAGGGGATTGACCCTTTAACAGAGATGCCACTCTTTGGTCGACAAAAAGAAGGAAATCTACATATTTCAATACAGAAATTCCAGCGAAAAAGTAGAAATTCCTGCAAAGGTAGGAAAAGTGGCATCTCTGCTTTAAGGAGGTCAGGCCTTAATGTATCATGCCCTTATGCAGCCCTGGTGAGTAATTCGGCAGTTCTGTATTCAAGCATCATGCCGACCCTGCGGGGTTGAGACACTCTCGACGGGTCGGTATGATGCACCAATACAGTACTGGTGAGTTACTTGCCGGGGCTGCATTGGTGCATCATGATGACGAATATTATCTTTTAGCAACCGTCCTTAAAGAGTTAATTCACAAGGGTATTAATCATTACGTCTATACAGACAGCTTACAGCTTACAAATCAGTCTTAGTTTTTATATTGGATTTGGTGAGAGAAGCGCATCACTCATCTCACTAGATTATTTCATTTATTACATGGATTTGATCATAATCAGGACGTCAGCAATTACATCATTTCATGGTATTTAGTCATTGATCTGGACATGAACTCACCTATATTTGAATTTGCTGGGATTCCTTCTACGGTCGCGGTTATTGTGATACGAGGGGCAGGCGTAACCTTGACGACATAACCTAGGGGGCCGCTTACACGGCTCCGTCTTATAATTTGCCAAAACATAATTTGTATCTGAAAATAGCAACAAATTAGTGCATAAGACAGTAGCTTCATCAATAACTTTAAAATTAAAGAAATCTTAAGTATTTTTTCATTGCACATCAGCGCATAGTAACAGGTGACATCAGTTTGACTGCATGGATTTGTGAGCGGCACACATTTATCTAAAACATGGACAGCCATGCAAAGGGATGACCCATGGACCCTTGGACGAAGTGTACTTTCTGCATGGCTACTCAAATATTACCGAACGACTTCAAACATCAAACCAAAGTCAATCCTTATGCCTAATTTTAGTAGTAGTTATAGGACGTGTACCAATCTGTACGCGAAATACAGTGCAGGCGCCCACTGTGGTATAATCCACATTCATTTACAGTAACGTTGCGTTTAAGCACCGGGTTTCAAAGTGTACTGTATAGGTACCAGGGGTCGAGTTGTCTCGAGATGTTTCTTTAGCACTGTAAAGTCGCCGCCAAATTGCAGATCACCCTGGTGCTATGTGGCGAAGGCAGGGTGCATGTATTCTGACCACAAAACCAATTGTTTACTTCAATCCCCCTCAGAATTTCTAAACCCTTGACTTCTTCAAGTATTCTCTAGTCCTATTGTGACTAGTCCTCTAGTAATCTTAATCACCTTACCTCCATCCTCACCCCTGACCCCTGGCCTCCCACCCCTTCACACCCTCACCAAGGTCGTATAAGGTCAAACAGCAAACTTAAGCCGATGTCCAACATAGACGTCAAAGAATGACATCCCCCGTCCCTCTGAACCCCAAAGGTGTATACTGTGTATTCCCATCTTCCTCTATACCCTATACAGTATAATAACCCCCTTACCATATGTATACACCCCGTCCCCTGAAGGCCCTACTATTCAGCCCCATTCACTCCTCCTGACCCCTTTTGAGATGTCACGCATGAACGAGATTGAATAGGATTCTATTCTACTTCACCACCGCCCCTGTATCGTGTATGGTAAATATAAGGCTATGTGGGTTAACGTCTATGTTATAAATAACCGTGCTTCTCTGCATCAGTTCCTGTATATACCAAAGTGAAAGTTAATCGATAAAAATCCAGGGGTGTATCAGCAAATCTATCTCTCAGAAATGGTAGCAACCCTAAATGTCCTGTGACTCCTGTGGTCAATCACTCCTCCACGGTGACGTGTATAACATAACTGACCCCACAAATGACATTCAACCCTGCCATGAACAGCCCCAAACCTTATGACCTGTGCAAGTGTTGAGGTCAGAGGAAGTTGAGTTGCTCCTTAATGACACTATAAATGTGTTGTTTAAGTGGTGTGAGGTGATGGTATTTGATGTTAATGAGATAACACCTTAATTGAGTGTTTAAACCTCTCAGAAGGAGTTCCTACCAAATTCTCCAGTCTTGACTATACCGGTCTTAGATCCAACCCATTAGTGTCAGACTAGCTAGGACGGCACTTGTAAGGAAGTGGGGTGAGGCCCCCCGGGCACTCAGTGCTCTGCCTCATCACTTAGGCCCCCCCCCCCCCCCCAAAAAAAAGGTGTCTTTCAGGCAACATGGTCCAAAAATTTAGGGAAGGTAGGTCGGTTTTCTTTTTGAATGTTGGAGGTACCTTGAATGAGTCGCGGACTGCCATATCGACTCGCGGGCCATCAAGACGACTCACCGATTCTTACTATAACTAGGAATATCATGAAATTATTGGACATTCTTGTTAATAAGCAAAAATCGGAAAAAAATGCTAGGGTCGGCCCTTTTTTAAAACTAGGGTCGGGTTGCCTGAAACACAGCTTTTATTTTTTTTGGCCTTATCAGAAATTGGGTTTAATTAGGACCCTAACCCTTAACCCTTTGAAGACGGTATAGTGCATTAATGCATCGTACCTTCGTGATGCATTGGTGCATCACGAAGACAAATGTCATCTCTAAGCGACATCCATCCTTATAAGGGTTAAAGAAAGGAAATCGTAAATTTTCAAATCATAATTTAATACAAAAACTCAGCAAAAAGTAGGAGCTCCTATAAATATAGGAAATGTGACATTTCTGAGGTCTTAATTCAACTCCATTCCGCTTCAGAAACTTCTTGTCGTAACATATGTATTTGTATTACTGTAAATTCTTGCACAGAAGCCGCAGCTAGTACGCAATTCAGATCACTAGTGCGGCTAAAAAGGAGAGGCATAGCGTCAGGGATCTGCTTTTTGGATCTACAGCTGTACTAAACTAGCCATAACCAGCCCTGTGAGGCATATAAGATTCTCCAAAGTTAAGGGTGCGGCTTATACATGAGAATTTACGGTACAAGCCGCCTTGCCTCCTCCGGTGCCGGGCGGGTGGAGCCGGCCGCATGGGGAGACAGCGACCAGATCTAGGTGACCCCGTCTCACCGACCTCTGGATCCCTAACTGGGTCAGGCACCTTACACTGGATCCTTTCATCATGTGTGTGTGCCACATACCTCTCACTGTGCTGCCAACCCTCCACACCTACCTCCTACTCCTACTACCCCCACACTGGCTACAGGGCTACACCCACACACATCTAGTAAGGCTGCATAAAATTGATTATCAGCTTTGCGGACACTTTTCAAAAATACACGGTGAGGGAGGCAGGCTTTTCTTTTATTTTGTTATTAAATTTCTAGACCATGAGGGAGGTGACTTTTTCTTTTTTTAAACATTTCAAGTGGGGAGGGAGTTCCCTTTTTTTTTTTACAAAGTCAGTTAGATCTACCGCTAAAGATTTAGAAATAAGGTGACATTTTGCCAATAAATCAATCAATCCCACTATAAAAGTGTCAATGCAACCCAATGTTCACCTACATGTACACATTATTTGAGAGGATTCAAAGATTTGTCAACAGTACTCTAGCCACGCAGGGGATTCTCAGATAAATTTAGGACATTATATAATACATTTCGGGGATTCCAGAACTGCAAAGTTTATGACAATCGACCTACTGGAGGCTTCAGCATGCCCTCAAATAGGGGCAGAAATTTGAAGGTTATTTTCTTTTCTTTTAATCAGGGATGCGGGGGTTTTGATGATTTCTTTTGTAAAATAATGAAAAAAAGCTTCCATGCGGCCCTTTTCTGAGGGTGCGGGCGGTGTCTGTAAAGCTGGTTATTTTTTTTATGCAGCCTAATCCCTTAATTTTCTTAAAGCGGCATAATCACTGAGTGTGTCCCATTCAAAATTCTAGCACTGTTCTAGTCTACTATGTGGTAGCTGTGTGAGTGGTGATGTTACTCCTTTATGTAAGGTTTCAGCTTCTTTTCTTTTTTGGGGGGGGAGGGGGCGGCCGGGTGCAAGCAAATTAGTACTCTTATTCACATTTCGGAAGGTTGTGATATTGCGTTCTCTACTTTAGGAAGATGGTTCCAAACTTGATGAGGTCGGTTCCCTACTTCGGGCGTTTGGTTCCCTATCTCAGGATGTCAGTTTCCCTACTTGCCTCTTGGGATGCCGGTTGCCCACTTGGAAAGGGCGGTTTCCTTATTTAGTTTGGGGCAGTTCCCTTCTGTAGTGCTTGGTATTAAAGCGGCATAATCATAGAGCGTGTCCCACTCACAGTTTTAGTCTACTATGTGGTTAAGGGTGAGTGGTGATATTGCCCCTTTAAAGGTGGGTTCCTTAACTAGGGTGGGTGGCTTCCTACATGGCAAAGACAGTTATCTACTTGGGGATGTCGAGTCCCTATTTTGGAAATGCTGGTTCCCTTCTGTAGTGCTGGGTTCCCTACTTGGTGATGATCGCTCCCTACTTTTTTTCTTTCTTTTTTTTGAAAAGATTTGGAGGTGTTTATTATTTTCAACCAGTATTTTATGCTGACAATTATAATCCATCCACAAGTGTTCGATTGACAATATATGACTTGAATATAGTAAATGGTGACACAATCTGAATTTTTGAAGAGCTTGACTTGGGGTGGGGGGGGGGGGGGGGGGGTCGGATCCCTACTTCAGGATGCCAGATCATTTTATGAAGCACTTTGTTCCATATTGGGGATGCCGGTTCCCTAATTGAAGATGCCACTGCCCAGTACATTGCTTCATAGTTCAGTGACCAGTTGTTGACATGCTTGGTAATTGCCTAAATAATGGCTTTGCTTCCGTAGCATGGCATATCTGATAACCCTCTGACAATGGTAACCATGTCACAGCCGACTGGAAACTTATTAGGGAATGCTCATATTTTAACAACAGGGGCAGGGGGGGGGGGGGAGTGGTGGATTTGAGGGGGGACGGCGACCAATAAGATTTGGACTCCTTGCAAAGGAGATGGGTAAAAAAAATGTCACTCCTTTTTTAATAATGAAAAAATCCTGCACGCGACTATAGCTATCTAATAGGAGTCGGTCGCGGTGGATTTGAACACTCTTTGGGGGTGGGGGCAATAACTATTGGGCCCCTATGGCGGGGGGACCAAAAAAAAGGTTAATGTGCCCACGTGAAATTCCACCAACCCGCTCCAGCCCCCCCCCCCCCCATTTGTTAAAAAATGCCCACTCCTTTATACATCCTTAGTGGTGGTGGTAGGGCCAAATAAAAAAAGAGTTTTGTTTCAGGTAACATGGGAAGAAACTCTAGGGTCGGTAGGTCGGATTTTTTTTCTTTTACTTTTTTTTTTTTACTTCCCCTCTAAAATTGACCCGAAAAAGTGTAAAAATGGAAAGATTTTTTTTCCAAAATTTTGTAAACCTAAAATTGACCCCAAAAAAGTCTAAAAATATAAAAATTTCTTCAAAATTGCATAAAAATACGTAGGGTCGGCCCTGTTTAGAATAGGGTCGGTCGGGTGACCTGAAACAAACCTCTTTTTTTTTGGCCTAGTGGGATGATGCTGGGTGACTAGACGTCAACACCTGGTGCACAGATAAGCGGGTTACCTACTTGTAAACACGCATCATGTTATCTCCTTATTGATTGTGTATGAGTATGTCTACAGATAAACATCTACCTAATGTATTGTACATGTGAATTTGGTGTTAATCTTTTATTTTTCTCATTTTTCCCCCTATTTTATATTTTTATTTTTATTTTTCACCTGAATTGAGAATCTATTGAGTTATAGAGGGCTTGTACTGCTGGCAGCACAAATGACTCAGACACCCAAATGGTGAAATGCCAACTTGCACCATGCGGCTTTACAAGACATTAAAATCAATACTTTATTTCGTTCAAAGACCCAGTTTATAATTGAAGTTGTTTTGCACATTTTCACTACAACATTTTATTCATAGGGACATATGAGAGTCTATATATCTTCTAATAAAATCTAAACAAATCTGTGAAAGGTGTGACTATACATGGGTAAAAATCGACACGTGCGACACGGCGGGTTCTTAAATTCGACACGGGCGACAAAGCTCTTTTAATAATCGACGGACACAGAAAAATCGACCAGACTGTATAGAATAAAAATTGACACGGCGACACACCACTGCCCCTTAAATTCGACATGGTGACACGGTCATATATTTGGACACCCATGTATAGTCACAAAGGTTAGACAGAATATCAGCCCCCCCCCCCCGCTTAAATGATAAATTTCTTGCGAACAAAAACCAGGATATCTGTGCACATCAATGCCGCACAGGCTGTTGTTCTAAACCTTAATCTCAAACAAAACTTTTCATGATAGAAACCCAAACTCTACTCACCATTCCACCTGGGGTCTTCACTAAGCATCCTTTCTTTTTCTAGTTGGGCGGTGGCCGAGTTTTCTACGAGTCCCTTCTGGTCACCACTTTCCATAAGCTGAAGCTCTCTAATATCGTACACTGGTGGACGCAGGTCTGGCGCCCCATGCGCAAACGCGCAGTGTGGTCCGTTCTTGACGCAGTGTCCGCGCACGTCCGTCTCGTGCACGCAGGTTCCCGTCTTGTAGTACCTTAGATGGTAACGCCGCTCTGTGTCACCCGCAGTACGGTGCAGTAGGGGGCAACTGGAAGTGGTAAAAGAGGGGTCATGTTAGAACTTAGATGTAGACTGATCCAACAACATGGGACATAGTCAATGACATGGGGCAAATGCAATGATATGTGGTATATCTAACGATATGGGACATTTCTGTGTCACCCGCAGTATGGTGCAGTAAGGGGGAACTGGAAGCAAAAGACGATGTTAGATGACAGATCCACTGACATGGGACATAGTCCATGACATTGAACATATTCAATGGCATGGGACATAGTCAATGGTATGGGCATGGTTGTCGGATCAGGGGAGATTTGGAGATTTGGGGGGCAGAGTATCTTTTAGCCCCTCAAAATTTTGGAAATGCTAAAGAACTCTTGTAGAAGCAACTATATACTTATACATGTATAGCCATTTACAACCAAATGTTCAATGTGGTTTATGACCCCAGACCCTCTACAAGGTTTTCCATCCCATTGTATTTGACGCTTGGAATTGCCCATCCTTCTGAACCCCAAAAAGTCAGGTTGCTCCCGACACCCCTGATGGGACATATCCAACGACATGCGTCTAACAATTTGGGACAACAATTTTTAAATGTACACTAGTCAAATTTTGTAGGCATGATGCATAAATGCAGCACCTACACGTTTTACATGCATTCATGCATCATGCTGGCTACAGATTCTGGGTTTGAAGACCCCCATGGGGGTACGAACTTAGGAAGTGAAACCAAAAGTTGTAACAGGATACGGGTCAATTTCAGAGTCCACTGGTCCGGAGGTACTTTCTATTGCCGTATACAAATTAAACTTGCATATAAATTTACTTATTTCTGTAACACCAAAGGTTTGCTTTCTACTAATCCTTCTGTAGTTACAACCAACCATAGGAACAAAGTACCATCTGTCGTTTCATGTCGGGAAACAGAGCAGGTACACATGCCCTTTTTGTTTGTGAGGGTTATATTCTTGAGCCCAAAATGAAAGATGGGTTTTATTTGGTTAATCTAGCACAGTCGGGGCTGCAATTTCACTTATAATTGAGACTACATTTTTACTTATTCAAGAGAGTCCTAGCATAAAGGAAAGATGTCGCAAACTTTCAAACTCATCCACAAAAAAAAGATTGAGCGTGTGAGTGGCCTCACAGATGACTCAGGGTAAGCTGGAGCTGGAGCTGGAGCTTATCATGTACTTAGATATCGTACTCCCTTATCATCATTCATTGGTCAATTCTGGCACCAGAAATGAATTCCTTGTTAAAAAGCACCCTCAAGTCATGTGTCATACATGTATGTTATTCCATTTCAGGCCAGCAGGTGGGTGTGGGTGAGCAGGTGGGTGTGGGAGAGCAGGTGGGTGTGGGTGTGCAGGTGGGTGTGAGCGACAGTTGCAGGCTGCGGGCATGTACCGCCTTTTGTCCCTATCAAAAAGCGAGTCGATCGGACGATAAACGGCAGAGATACGGGTGGTACAATTTCGTCTGCACACGTTGACATCTCGCGCAGTACAAGAAGTACCAGTGGCGCCACTCTTCGACGTGTGGCATATGCTAGCCTCACTTCCACCTCTTCTGGTTCATTGAAAATATAGTTATGGGTAGGTGGGGAGGAGGTGGGGAGAAAATAGGGGGAGGGGGGAGGGGGGGTGTGGGGGGTTGATATTTTCCCGTATTCTGTGTTTGGACTGTGTTATTGTAAAATTTGGAAGTGATCTGTGATCCCCTTGTTTGTGCTATCATACCTAAATTCATTCTCTGCATCTGACAGTTTACATGTCCCACTTTTTCTGTTGTGTGTTTTAGACTGGTGGTAGAATGTGCCCAGTTTTTGCCCAGTTTGGGGGTAGAAAGAGAGAAATACGGGCAAATTCGCTGAAAAAGTCATTTCTATCTTCTGCTGAAAACGCTTAAGCCTTGAAGTCTATGGGTGTCCGAAGCGGGTGATAGATTTGGTTTAGTACATTTCCATAATAGCAAAAGAGAGAAATAAATTCGTGAAGATCGCAGTTCAATATTTTGAAGAAAAATTGAGTTTTATAGAAAAAATTTTGAGGAAAATGCTGTCCCCCGATCTTGCCTATGTCATGGGTTTTTCCACATGTCTCTATGTCGAATGATAACCGAAATATAACAATTCTCCTATGTAACAAAATAGTCTTAAAATGCAAAATTGGTAGGTGTATATTACTCAGGGTTAATGAAACCCTGAGTCAACAACATCCCTTCACACTGGTTATCAGTTCTACATCCATCCACATCTAGAGCACTGCCCCGGTTTCCTTAGCGCCAATGGCATGCAGTAATTCATCATGTGTCTATGCTGTGCTGGTTACACATTACACGGTAGGGAAGCAGACCGGAGAGATGACACGCCTTCCTCACAAGTACCGGCACATAAAGGCTTACAGCTGGCCTGTCATTGGGACTACTACTGCAGGGGGTTCCCACTATTTTTCAGTCAAAGTTGTAATTGACATTTGACTGACTTTGCACTGGGAAATAATTCTTTAACTGACACGTTTAATACATGTACCATCCATTTCCGCGGATAACCTGCACTTCCCCAGTTTTGTGTTGTTAATCTTGGAAGTGAAAAACTGACATTTTCTCAAAAGTCTAGGAAATATCCGGTAACTAAAAAAGTATGATTTTAATGAAAAGAAGATGACATTTATATAATTAATGACTTTTAAAGAAATTGAAAATTATCTGACTTTTAATTGACGAGTGCGAACCCCGTGCTGATATGTACAATAATACAGTACAAAATACCCATACCTATTCTGATAATGCTCGGGTTAGCAAATAAGCGCTATAATTATGAGCAGCAAGGATGCCCCTGCGGGGGCGAGCGGATCATCCTTACTGCGTGACCGCATGCACTGTCCTGACTTTGATCTTATGTTTCCTGTGTGAGCTGCCACGCAGTAAGGATAATCCACGCGCTACATGCACAGGGCTTACTTTCAGCACGGCTGCCCACGTATATATGCTTCTTATTTCAGCTGGGACTAAACAGTGGTAGATTGAGAGGTAATTCTTTAGGCTAGTAGCAGATGTGTGGGCGTGAACAGATACAGGAGGAACCTACCGTAAAACCTGTATGATAAGCCGACCTTTTTTGGGGGATTCGGCTTATATCATTGTCTTGAAGTGGGGGGTCAGCTTATAACGTTTTTCTTTATCAAGTAAGTTATAGTTTATCAATGTTTAAATGAGTCGAAAGTCGGCTTATGAAATTCTCTCAAACTGGGTGGTCTGCTTATAACGGAGGTCCGCTTATCGGTGAGGTTTTACGGTAGGTGCAGTTCTATCTGTATGTGTCTTCGCTAATTGCAGTCATTATTGCCGTATTATAAATAGAGATCCACCGTGACTGATCAAACGAACCCATTCCCCATCAGTTACTCAATTAAAAGCTACAAAACAGGGTCCAATCGATGGCGAATAACTCCCTTACTCATCTCGCCAACCTAGGGAAAGCTGGACAAATCATTCCTTAATTGAGGCGATCCCTATCGGGTACCAGTAACATTATTCCCATAAAAATATGTTGAGTACAAATGTACAGAAGCCAACGGCGATGTAGAATGGAACATCTAAACTCCCGATATACATACATATATATATATATATATATATATATATATATATATATATATATATATATATATATATATATATATATATATATATATGTTTTTTTAAAACGGTTTTTATTTTATCCTGGTTTATATACGTCTCAGTGTAAAATACAGTGTTCGTGTAGGGATAATATTAAGATGTTCAGAGATGTTGACAGGACGACAGCTTGGTTATTACTAACTTGGTTTATTCACACACATAGCTCTCCCACCTGCCTCACTGCAGGTTCATACATGTTTCCATTCTCCAGGCACACACAGGCCTCCTCCTCCAGTAGGTACACACAGACCTTCATTATACTAACACACACTAATTCCTATTCACAACAATGGCCCACCCTAGTCGACCCCCTCCCACCTCCACTGCAGGTGAGAGCTGGCCAGCTGTGACTTGTAGTAGGCCAACATCATATATCAGTTCTCAAATACATTCTTCATGACTTCTTATCCTAGTTACATCTATTATTATAGTATCAATCTTATATTTCATAATTAACATGCATGATTACATAACATTACGTCATACTCTAGTTATCCCTCATCCCTGGTATATCATATTCTACATATCTCCCCCCTTTTATTTAAAATGTTTAATACAATTTAAACATTGATTAAGACTATACCCCTCCTGCCCTCACAATTGTTTCGAGGCAAAACCTATCACATTATACATCATCACTGCATTTCAATGGCTTTTTGCGTTCGTCTTGGCGCAAATCCTATTAGCTTTGCAATCTGTTCCTGTGTTACCGTCACAGCTACAGACGGGCTAGGAGGTTCAATTCGAGTAGGGTATGGCGGGGGAGGTGGCACATTAATCACTGTAGGAGGCAGCATTTGATGCATTGGTCCAGGGGTCTGTATGTGGCCCACCGGTGCTGACGGCACTGTTGGCTCAGTCACGGGCACCCTGGCCCATTGAGTTAGCACCTTCATTTTCCCCGAGCAACACCAGCAGTACACATTTACTCCCAATATCACAATACACACCAACACCGCCATACTACTAGAACCCGCAGTTACATATGGGTGTGATAGCGTGTCCCCCCAGCTTTGTGCATCCCTGCTTTGTCTCTCCCTCATTTCTTTGTCTTCCCTATCCCAACTACTTATGTCAATCAACGGTACCGTCACCTGTTCCACTGCTTTCAACGTCTGTAATACATGGTGTTTGATTTTCTTGGGCCAAGAAATATTTATTCTCGGCAGCTCCACAGGCCTTCTACCATCTACCTTCAACGTCTCATGCACATGAACTACCGCCTTGACCCTCCATTGATCTGTTTCTAATACACAACCGTCAGGTATGGGGATTACCGTAGGCTTTACAACAAGTAATTTAATTGGAGGATCCTTCACACACCTCAACACTACCTACTCCTTCATTTCATTAGGCGCCACTATTACACTGTTATCCAATGGCGATTTCTTCAACACAGTAGATGATTTATTCCTGGAAGCAAAAATTTTAACATGACAATCTGATGGTGATTCCCCATTTACAAGTTGATTTTCACAAGTCTTTACAATATTCTCTACCTCTGGCCAACACACCTTAGGTCTCTCCCCCAAACAATTCACAGGAGTAAACGAGGCTCTTGTCATTGTGTGCAGTACCACACTTTGTTTACCCCGAATTAGTCTCATATGCCCCTCCCCAAAAGGTACCGGTACATATACCATAGAATATTTAATGAATCTGTCCTCATCTACCGCGGGTATCATTGCCCTAAATGCCAAATGATCCCCCCCATCCCAAATTGGAATAACTTCAACATATTGATAATACCATACTGCCGGTAGGGCCTCGTACCCTCTCTTTATAATGTTCTTAATAATGTCCTGCATTTGTCCCTCATTTATAATGTTCTCCGTCAACCAACCCCGCTCCACCTCCATCCTTTTCTGGTGATAGTCCTTTAAGGTTTGTATAAATGAGTTGAAAGCAAACTCAGCCTCATGTAACGCCACATCCAGGGCCCTGGCGACCTTAATACCACTAATAGCCTCAAAGTCCTGCTCCAGCGCCTTCCTGTTCACCTCCACCTGTCTGAGTGCCTCCCATGATAAATTCTGCACCATTTGGATGTGGTCAGCGTTCAACTGGACCAACGCTCTTGTGGCATTGATCATAGTCACCATCTCCCTCTCGTGATGCACCATGGCTGCTGAGTGCTGAGTGTTCCTAAAAATCAATTTCCTTAATGCTTCAATGTCCGTAAAATCGGGAATATTAAATAATGGGCGAACCATGGCTCCTATGAAATTGAACCAGGCTCTTTTAACTCTTGATCCAAGGTCACTTTTATCTCCCAATACTTCCTCCTGGAATAAATGTTCAGTGTTCTTCCGCAGCATATGTTTCAGCGCATTCCACCTCTTCCGCCAGTGGCCCGCTCCCTGGCCACCAAACCGATCCTCTGCTTTTTTAAAAGCCACCGTGAATCCTTTGTCTAGCTGATGTATGTCCAGTAGGGGGGGGTGGCTGTATAATAACCACCACTGACCATGCTGCTCCAATGCGCCGTACATCACCGTCCTGGTGTACTAACACCCCATCCTCCTCGAAAATTGGGTTAGACGACACTGTGCACCCCAGCACTCCCCACAGCAAGCCCGTCCACCACAGCATCATGGGTGAATACAGCCACAGCATCAATACACTGCTGTTTAGCAGCAGAGCACTCCTCCTCTCCTGGTGCCAACAGCCGAATGCGCTTTTCAATAACACCCCTACTCCTAGTCCACACTCCCTCCTCTCTATTCACCCCTTCCCATGCATTTCTCTTCCTCCCATTGGCTTGTGATTGGGCGGCCCCCCCCTCCCTGGAGTGACCCCCCTCCCCCCTAGCTTGTCCAATTGGCGTTACTACCTCATTACCCCCTCCCCCTATGGCGTCCCGCTGACCCTGGTTTGCGCGTCCGTTATTCGGTGCGTCCCTAGCAACCGCCCTGGGTTGGTTTTCCCCTTCCCTAGTTACCCTTATACCAACTTCTGGTGTCCGCGTCTCCGGCCCCTGTGTTTGTTGTTTTCTTTTCCGGCCTGCTTGCACATGTTGTATGGGGACCTGCACTTGTAGGGGGGCGTCAGTTCGCTGTACTACTCTCTGCCTGTTTGGGCCCGCTCCCCCTATAACAATGGGTTTCCTCCGTGCATTAATTGCATTCACCTCCCTCCTCTGTGCCCTGGTTAGGCGCTTACGCAAATCCCCCCATTCTACATCTGCTGGAACATGTTTTAATTTGTCCCTCACTAGTTGTTTTCTTTCCCCATCTGGACCTACTACTGAAATAACCGGCCCCCTGATTCTACTAACAATAAAACCATGGTCCCACCTTGGGTCTAGTTTTGTTGTATCTTGCGCTAATACCACAACTGCGTCCCCCACCTGGAGAGGCTTAGCATTAGCCTCCCTCTCCAAGCGTTGCATGTTATACTGCCTATTTACATAAGCATTACGCCAAGCAAGTTTGAGCGCACCTGATACCTCATCTACTCTCTGCGCCAATCTAGAAGTCATTTGTCCTTCCTCCCTGTCAAGAAGGGAAAAATATGGCTTAGAAGGGTGCCTTCCAAAGAACAAATAAAAGGGTGAAAACCCTGTGACATCCGACGGCGTCGTTCTGTGCGCCAGTAGCGCGTCCCCCAAACAATCCTCCCATAGATGTGGTCTAGCGTTCGTCAGCTTCCTGACTATGTCTTTCAAGCTGCGATGATATCTTTCAATTTTCCCGTTCGAACGACTATTATATGGGGTTATGTAACGCACATCTATACCCAGTTCCTTTAAATATCCCTCCACCAGATTTGAGCGAAATTCTAGAGAGTTGTCCATCAGCATAATTTCGGGGGGTGTTGCAAAAGGGATTACCACTCTATGTAATACGTTGTATACCGTCTTTGCCGTCTTATCCGCAATTGGGATGGCATCAGCATACCCGGAGGCATGATCTATGAATGTCAGTATATATGTGTTCCCCTCCACTGACGGCGCAAAGGGACCGCATATATCCATCGCCCACACCTGCCCCGGGTACTGCGCTAAGGGCATAGGATCCGGCCGCGGCCTGTCTATCCTATCTCTGTTTGTTGCACATGGTGGACACCTCCTAACATAATTAAGCACATCCCTATGTGCCCTCGGCCATTTATATGCTTCCTGTATCCTAGCTAGTGTTTTAGCAATCCCCATATGACCCACCTCCTCATGTGCCCTTCTGATCACCCTACCCCGCGCATATTTTGGTAATACCAGCCTGGGGTATTCTAACTGACCTGGGGGTGCCCTCAATGTAAACAGCAAACCTTCTGCTACATAATACTCCTCCTCCTGATCTAAACCCATTTGGAATTCTGGCATGGCACGCTGTTCCCTCTGCAATTCCCCAATTTCAATTCTGTCTGCCTCCAACACCCCCTCATTGAAATGAGGCCCCAGCATCACCGCCGCCAATGTAGGATCCAATGGGATCGGCGCCTGTGACTCAGTGACATGCAGTCTACTCAACATGTCTGGCTTGACATGTTGACTGCCTGGCCTGTAAACAATGGGCGCCGCATATTCTGCCAACGTCACTGCCCAGCACTGTATCTTTGAGTTCTTTATCTCATTTTGGAACAGGCACTTTAGAGGTTTGTGGTCAGTATATATTGTGAACTCAGCCCCATGCAAATATGGTCTCAACTTCCGCAAGGCGTATATCACAGCATATGCCTCCCTCTCCACCACCGGCCACCTTTGTTGTGTCTCTGATAGCTGTTTAGAAATATACTGTACCGGTCTATCAATACCATCACTTCCGGTCTGCAGTAGTATTCCCCCAATGCAGTGTTTGGATGCATCCGTCATCAGCTTATACGGGGCATTAACCTGTGGATAGGCTAGCACAGCCTCCGACATTAAAGCCTTCCGGATCCCCTCCCACGCCTCTTGACACTCAGGTGTCCATTTGAACCTAGCATAAGCCTTGGTTAGCGCCGTCAAAGGCTGAGCCAAAGAGGCAAAGCCTTTTATTAGAGATCTATAATATCCCGCCATCCCCAAAAATGATCTTACTCCCTTTAAATTCCTGGGCGGGGCCATTACTCTCAGTGCTTCCACTTTCTCTGGGTCAGAAGTGATCCCTTCCTCCGACACAATATATCCCAGTAGCTTTACCTGTTTCAACGCAAACTTACACTTGGATGCCTTTACTACCAACTGATGTTCCCTCAGGACCTCAAATACCTCATGCAGGTGTTTGGCATGTTCCTCCTCATTCTTGGAGAATACGACTATGTCGTCTATGTATACCATGCAGGTCACACCGATATATGGTGCCAATATTTGATTCATCAATCTCTGAAATGCCGCTGGTGCATTACACAACCCAAATTGCATTCTTTTGAATTGAAACAGCCCTCTGTGTGTTGCAATGGCCGTCTTTTCTATACTGTCGACCGCCATTGGGATCTGTCTGTACCCTGAGCGCAAATCCAATACACTGAATACCGCCGCGCCCTGGAGAGAATCAAATATATCCTGAATTAATGGGAGTGGGTACGCGTCCTTCTTTGTAACATTATTAAGTCTACGGTAGTCGGTGCACAGCCGCCATGTGTCACCCTTGGGTGCCAGCGTTATTGGACTCGCCCATGGACTAGTTGATGGCTCAATGATTCCCTCCTCCAGTAGCCTAGATAATTCCTCCTCCACCCATTTTCTCTTAGTAAGTGCTAATCTGTACGGCCTCTGATTTATTGGCATTGCATCCCCTGTATCTATGCTCATCTCTAGGGACTGTGTAAACCCCACCGGGTCCTCCCCCTCTGGGAACACTTCCGGGTATTGTTTCCTCCAGTAATCTATATCTGCATATACCCCCGCCATTTCTGTCTCTATCCCTCTGTAATCCACCGCACTATATGTTTCTCCCGCTAGGCCTACCTTTCTGTCGCAGAAAGTAATATTCGCTCCTAACACTGTTAACACATCGTCTCCTAGGAGTGCATCATGCTGCAGGGACTTCACAATGTAAAACTCACACTTTCTGCCCCGCACTACCACGACTGCCTTCCCCAAGGTCTGAATATCATGCCCTGACAGCGCCCTTAATCTCAGCCCAGGAAGAGCCACAGCTGGCTGACTCCTCCTGTGGCATAGCTGCCTCCATACATCTTCCCTCATCATACTCCTTGCCGCACCAGTGTCAATCAACGACACAATATGTATACCCTCTAGTACCAGGTCCACACACACCCTATTATCACTAGACGCTGATGCGGCTGCTAGTTTCCCGTCCCACTAGGCTGACCATTATTTCTCGGGAACCTTACCTCCAATGCTGCCTCAATAGCAGCCTGCATGACTGATCCTTTCTTTGGACATGCCCTAGCTAGGTGGTCAAAATCCCCACATTCATAACATGCCCTCCTCCTCCAGGGTCGCATATACTGCCCCCCCTGTGGTAACGGTCCTCCTGTGGGTGGACCGCCCTGTTGATACTGTGGTTGGGGCTGCTGCTGCCGCTGCTGCCGCTGCTGCTGTTGATCCATGGGCTGCTGCATCATGAGATGCTGCGCCATGGGCTGCTGCATCATAGGCTGCTGCATCATGGGCTGCTGCATCATGGGCTGTTGCATCATAGGCTGCTGCATCATGGGTTGCTGCATCATAGGTTGCTGCATCTGGCCACCCCCTGGTAATTGGGGCTGTTGATACTGCTGTGCTGCATAACATGACGTGGACGGTGTAGTGTGTTGGGCACATAGGTGCCCACAGTGTTGCGTCGCTGGTACCGCGGGTGCATCCTGTGAGGCCTGCACCACTTTTACTGCTGCAATGTCCCCCGTTGCTGCTGCTGCCGCCTGTGCCATAACTGGCGCCACTACCACCTTTCTGATTGATTTTAATTCTCCCTGCATAGTTTTCATATTCTGTGCCATGTCCCTCATAGCACTCTTCACTGTGTTATCAATACTGGCCGTGACTGCAGACACATCCATAGGCTCCTCCTGCCTTATCCCCTGATGCACCACCATGTCCTGGGGGACCCCCCTGACTTCCACTCTAGCCTGTCTATATGAGTCCTCCACATCATTAGCAGTCGCCATCACCGCCGCCAGGTCCTGTAGTCTCTCCTTGGCCACCTGCTGTCTGACAGACTCACTTGCTATACCACTTATAAATAGCCTAATAAGTCTGTTATTTACTGACGGGATTACCCTCTCCTCTGCGGGGAAAGCCATCTCCATTTGGCTCCTAAATCGCCGGGCATACCCCCTCACATCCTCCATGGGCTGTTGTACCAGTCTGTCTAAACGTGCTTGTAAATACTGTTGTTCATCACTCTCCAGGAACTGTGCTTGAATGGCTGCCTTGACATTGGGCCATGTTTTTAAACCCTCATCTAACCCCTCACGTATAGTCAATATAGCTGCCTTCAGCGGTGTCCTGGACAACTGTCCTGCAATGTCAATGATAATCCCCTCCGGTGCATTTGTCCACTGTCTGAGTTCATCAATCTGGGTTATCCACTGCCTGAGTAAATCCCTGTCGTCCCCATTCGTCGGTGTTACATGTTTTGCTAAATCCTGCACCCTCTTCCTTGTCTCTGTACCGGCCTCAATCTGTCTGCGTTGCTCCTCTATCTGCCTCCTCTGATCAGCAATATACGCCAGATGGTCCAGATTCGCCATCTTAATATCTCCCTAATTCTTACAAGTCTTAGTTCCTCATTTGCGTGTTCTCTAAGCCTTTCAGCTTAATTAAAAGTCGAGTCGTTGGTCGCCAGTGTAAAATACAGTGTTCGTGTAGGGATAATATTAAGATGTTCAGAGATGTTGACAGGACGACAGCTTGGTTATTACTAACTTGGTTTATTCACACACATAGCTCTCCCACCTGCCTCACTGCAGGTTCATACATGTTTCCATTCTCCAGGCACACACAGGCCTCCTCCTCCAGTAGGTACACACAGACCTTCATTATACTAACACACACTAATTCCTATTCACAACAATGGCCCACCCTAGTCGACCCCCTCCCACCTCCACTGCAGGTGAGAGCTGGCCAGCTGTGACTTGTAGTAGGCCAACATCATATATCAGTTCTCAAATACATTCTTCATGACTTCTTATCCTAGTTACATCTATTATTATAGTATCAATCTTATATTTCATAATTAACATGCATGATTACATAACATTACGTCATACTCTAGTTATCCCTCATCCCTGGTATATCATATTCTACATCAGCTTTGCTAGCTCAACCACAATACAAAGATATGAAGGGCTTCTCTGTCCACGAGAGGAGTAGGCCCATGTCGGTTGTTCACCAACCATCCTGCTTTCAGTACCAACCTTCAGTACACACACGTACATGGAAATGGTGTCCGACCTTTGAAACTACGAAATGAAGGCCACTTTAGAAGTTTTCAGGACTTTGTATCCGGATATGGACTATTTAGAATCCTAATAATTCAAGGTTTCCAACGGTTTATAAATCTTCATGTTGTGTCCATAAGGCACAATTTTCTAATTTATCAGTGCCCAGTGCTTTAAAAAAAATTTATATCACATAAACTGGACACAACAATTTGACCTACCCTACATCGTGGCCTCTCAGTTGTTCACCGAGTAGCCTACTCTCAGAACGCCCGCATGGTGCATCATATCTGCTAATTCCACCATTTACCAAAATTACCGTGCGTGGAAAACAAGTAAAGTGGCACATGATACCCCGATCCACCTATTTGGGGGACGTGTTCATTATAGATACCTATATCAGTTACCTATGTCAAATAGGTAAGCCAATCGCCTGTATCGATATCATTAACCTATTTCTGTCTATAAGAGGGGCTGGGGTGGTATCATTTTCCTCATTTTACCTGAGCCAAGTGGGTCAATTAGTCTGTTTGTGCCCTTACAATTGAAACCACACGTCCACACTACTATAGTTAAGTGGCATATACCAATGATTGGGACTCAAAAATAAATTTTGCTAAAAGTGAACCAGAATGTTCAATATGGCCATACTTTACGTCCTACCTACTTCATTAAAAATTATTGCCCAGAATTCAGCCTAGATTTCAGCTAATTATCAGTTTTTTCCCTCCATTTAAGACTTTTGTAGTGCACGCTATCAGTCCACCCATTGAAAATGCACTGTAAAAGGGCTATACCTGTGTTCATTGGACCCTCTTGATTTGCCTCTTATTGCCCATCATTGATATTTTATTGTCCCCCATACCCCAAATATGATAGTGTGATGTCAATTTGAATATATTTAAGAAGAAATTAAAATATGAAAAAAATCGAACCATGCCACTTTAATATCGGAGGATTTGGTGAAGCTGACGAAGATAATTTTAATTGATAAAACTGTCGGGGGTCATTATGAGGATGGATATCTCTGAGAGGGGATAAACCCAAAATGTCCTGTGGTTGGATTTACCACCTACAGGGTCATCTGTCATTATAAATAAACATTGTAAACCTGTGACGTCTGGGGGTGTTGATATCAAAAGAAGGTGAACGTTGTGTTCAGGTATCCCTAGCGACCCTATTTTTTTGGCCCTACCAATTTTTTTTTTTAATTTTGGAAGGCATTTTTGCGTTTTTTCTACCAAAAAACAATTTTTTTTACTGAATTTTTTTTTCCAGTAAAATTATACGAAAATGGGTTGAATTTTGTCTCAAAATCCTTTAAAAAAAAAGAAGAAGACCTACCTACCCTACTTTTTTTGGGCCATGTCGCCTGAACACAACTTTTTTTTTTGGGCCTTACTAAGCCCTCCCAGTAGGAGGTTTTGCTCAATTCTCCGCTCTTGACTATAGTCCATTCAGTTTTATGCATGTCCAATCCTTATGGCTAATAACACCGATACGATGACTTAGCATTTATATATTGTATTCCCATCCCTTTATATTCAGAATGAGAGTCAGAAGCATCGCGCTGCGAAGTAGCTGCAGATTCAAATATGAACTGAAAGTATTATCTTTATTCAAAAAGCCATTTTGAATTCCAGACCCTAATGGCACCTCCCTTACCCTGTATCTACCACTGATTGTATATTAGCTGCATTGATGCATCACGTCATTAGTCCTCATGATACATGAATACTGCTCTGGTGAGTAATTCGCCAGTGCTGCATTCAAGCATCATGCCGACCCTAAGAGGTGGAGACATTCCTGTAGGGTGGGCACGATGCACAAATGCAGCACCGGTGAATTACTCGCCAGGGTTGTATTGGTGCATCATGATGACAAATGTCATCTTTTAGCGACATGCCGTCCTTAAAGGGTTATATGTGGTACTGACTACACCATCTATACATGATAGGTTTATGTCCGGTGACTCAGTCCCCCAGTCATACTCCAAGTGCCCCTCCCCCCTCACCAACCCCATGCGGCTCTCCCTGGTCGCAACGTTCAATGTTGTAAAACAGACTGGAGCAAACCCTACTCCATGGGGTCTCTTTCTGGTTACAGACTTTGGGATGCATTGTGCTTTTTATCCTCCCAGAAAAATCAAAACATAAAACACTTTTACCATTTTAATTTTGGTGGGTGACTTAACATTGTGACCCTATTTCTGCAGCTAATTTGGGGCCCCTAGATGTGTAGGGCGTCAAGGGACGCGTCCCTACCATGAGGTCACACCCGGATGTAGGGTCACTGGGTGCACGTCACCATGGTAACATGTCAGTTAGTGCACTCAGTGACCCCTGACCACGGGGACAGGGACGCAGGCTCAGCTTCCTGTAAACAACCTGCCCCTCACAGGATTTGGGTTTAACCTCGCACCTGCATTTATGAAATGTTGACCTTTTTCCCCCCTTTATACCTGTCCTGATATATATTATCCTACAAAACACTGATAAAACCATGGGTACATCATCATAAGGGCGTGGGAAGTTTAATATGTGTGGATTATATTTTGTATATTATTTCCTATTATAGTATCGACTGATTTTTCCACCACCATTATTTCTTATGCAATACAGGAAGCTTATGTCTGGCAAACTATTTCGCATTATCATAATAACGGCCCCTAATACAAACAGCATGTGTGTAATGCTGCATAAGGTCATCATGATACAGACAGGGCTATCGAAGTGTGGCTGCAGTAACGACTGATAACAGTAAGTGTATTACACGTACCGCGCACACTGTACACCGTTAGTGCATTAATGCATGATGGTCTACCCTGCTCACCCTCTCTCCCTCAACACTTAGGCCTAAAAAAAAAGAAATGCGATCCGGTATCCCGACCGACCCTCCGATTTGGGGCCGATCCTGAATATTTATAGGATTTTTTTTTTCATCTTTAGAAGGATTTATGACATTTTTAGCTTTTTGACTACTAAAATTCACTTTTTCCACTAGAAGAAAAAGAAGTACATGTATATGTATATTTTAAAAAAAGGCCTAACCGCTTCACACCCCTCACAGGACATGTATATATTCCATTAAATTTGGACTTTATATTTGGTGTTTTCCCTTTTTACTGTTGTGTCTATTACATTAATGATCATGACCTGGTTATCATACTATGTTGAATTACCTAACCCCATTTAACACTACTGCATGGAGTGGATGACCAGCGTACAGACCCATATCACACATCTCAGTGTCCCCCATCTCACCGTCAGGGAACCCTCGCAGCTCGCAGCTTGAACACTTGAATTGCGGCATAATGCATTAATGCATTATGCCCTTGGTCGTCATGATGCATGAATGCAACCCTGGCGAGTAACTCTTGGGTGCTGCGTTCAAGCAGCATGACGACTCTATGGGGTTGATATATACTCCTGAATGGCGCATTGTGACGACAACTGGCACCTTTCAATGGCACACCTTCCGTAACCTCCATGAACCTCCATGGACTTGTGCTGACATGATCCGTGAATGCAGAGCTGGCATCATGCCAAAAAATGAACATGATGCACTGAGGCATCACGCTGTTCTTAAACATTAAGTTAAAGACATCATTTTATAGGAAACTTCGGTAAAACATGTCATATTCTAGATGGCCCCCCATACCCTTCAGTCAACTTAAAAAAAAGAATTAACCTACTTTTTTTCATCATATCCTTGTCTGTATAATACTATCGGGGAATAACATTACATGTGTTTCAGAATACATCTGACGTCTAGACTAGTTGAAAGGCACACCTTTAAACTGCTATGCACTTTGTAGTCATTTTGTTTGTTTGTGTAGTTTAACGTCCCATTGACTTTGCAGAGGAGACTTACTCAAGTTTCAGTTTTTCACAAGTCTTTCCGTAGCCTTCCTGGCACATGGAGAAAAGTTTTGTGCTTGCTGACTGTGGAGGTGTAAAAAATGTTTTCCCCTCCTTGAGATTTCAACAACTCCACCCCCCAACTACATTAACTATAGGGTCTTATAAAGTATATCAACCTACTCGCCAGAGTGTCTGCTTTCTATACATGTTTAGTTTATATGTGGTTTCATTAGTAATCTCCTCACAACAACACATTTTGTGAGCTGCTCTCAGAGTCGAGCAGCTCACCCAGAAATAGGCTAGGGCTGAGGGGTAGTGTATATACTTAGTGGGGCTAGGGTTCACTGCACACGCCCTACTCCAGGAGGCTAGGGCCCAGAGGGTTAAGAAGGCATTTTTAACGTCTGGAAGGCACTTCCCTTCCATACTGCCATTAGGTTAAGTTTTCCACAAGCGATGGTAGGCCGAAGGCCTACTGAGGGTGATCGTATCCAGGATGATTGCATCTATGAGAGGAGCTAAAAGATAGAAATCCCGCTCCTACACATTTACCGCCACGATGTCAACCTCTCGTGAATCTATTGACCCCGTAGGATCGGCATTATGGTTGAATGCAGCTTGGCGAGTTACTCATCAGGGCTGCATTCATGCACCATGACGGAAAAATGCTTAATGCATTAGAGCAGCATGGGTCCCTACTCCCTTTAAGGGGCGTGGCAAGCAGTTTCAAAGTAGGGGGGACTAAGGGGTATTTTGACCCGTTTTCACTTGACCTTTCTGGTCTGACCTTTTTTGAGCTTGGTCAAAAGTAGGGGGGGGGGGCATCCCCCCCCCCCCGGTTGCCACGCCCCTGGCGGCCCTTTTATGGTTAACATGTGACTGATGAGTGTTGCATGGCAGGGAATCATTGTGTGCTCCCCGGTCTGCACGACTGCTATCACAGTAGACTTGGTAGATATATATTACGTACAGATTCATGTCAACATCACAGCCTGTGTTTACACGTTTGGCAGAGGTAGACACAACTGGCATGACTGCGGCCCCAGAGAGTCTACTCGCCAAGGCTGTTTCATACATCATGCCTACCCTTGAAGAGTGTATCAACCCCATCGCATCAACATGATGCTTGAATGCTGAACTGGAGAGTTACTCACTAGGGTAGCATTCATGCATAATGCCAACAGACTACATAGTGCATTAACCCGCTTTGTCATCATGCAGCCCTGGCGAGTAGCTCGCCGGTGCTGTAATGGTGCATCATGCTGAGGCCAAAAAAAAAATAGTCTTGTTCAGGTAACATGGCTCAAAAAAAATAGGGTAGGTAGGTCGATTTTTTTTTTTTTTTTACCAAATTTTTTAAAGGATTTTGAGGCAGATTTCCTCCCATTTTCGTATAATTTTTCGGGAAAAAAATATTTCAGGAAAAAAATGTATTTTTTGGTAGAAAAAACAAAAAAATGCCTTCCAAAAAAAAAAAAAAAAAAAAAAAATTTGGGTAGGGCCAAAAAAAAAAGGGTCGCTAGGGATACCTGAACACAACTTTTTTTTTTTTTGGCCTGACCCTTCTGGAGTGTCTCAACCCCGTAGGGTCGGCATAATGGATGAATGCATCCCTGGCGGGTGACTTGCCAGGGCTGCATTCATATATCGTGATGACCAAAGATATGATGCATTAGTGCATTATGCCTTTCTCAAAGGGTTAAAGCAGTGTGTGGCCTTTAGAGGGTATACAGCATGATGCCTCAACGTCAAGGCTTAACGTCCATTTGTTGTATTCACCTGTCAGCATTCATGCACCATGCCGACAAAGGGGCCGAGTGCATTGAAGCATTCTGCTACCCCGGAAGGGTTAACTAGCTAGCCTGGGGGGGGGGGGGGGGGTTACACATCCGGCCTCTGCACTCATACACAAAGGTGACACCTATGCTCATTCCCTCCTCTCAAAAACAAACCCTTTTCCATTGATTTTCAGGCACAAGATGACTCCTTTTGGTGGAAAACGCGGACTATTGCAGGTCAAATTGAGACCTCGTATTAAAACAAAATGCTGATATTTTTTCCACAGTGCCTTTCCTACGAATGTTAGTAAGTAACAATCTTGAAAAGATGTCACTTTCATACAGCCTATATCTAAAAAAAATAAAAATCCAAGGATTTATCTTGAGAAAAGACCCATTTATCATTGATTCCAGGGACATTGGAAGAGAGGAAAACAGCCCTTATTCTTGTTTTTTGGAGACTAGCATGTACTGCCAAAAATAATTATCTCATTTCATTTAAACTCGTCTGGCGGAAAAACCATTTGTTTAAAGAAAAAAATATTTTCTTAAAACAAGTGATTTGTCCGCCAGTCGAGTTTAATATCTTCTTTTCTCGAAATGAGATAATTATTTTTGGCAGTGGTCACTGGCTGTCCTTGAAGGGTTACACCACAGTGACCTGGCTGCACCTGTGGCTGCTGGGTGCCCCATCATGTAGCATGACGTACGTGACGGGACAGGTGTGACGTTACGGCACCTGGTGTGTGTATTGTAGTACCAGGTCAGCACTTACTACACCTCCCACCACCTGTCACTACCACTCATACAACGCCACCTTCCCGGGGGGGGGGGGGGGGGGGGGCAACTAAGATATGATTTGGGTACCGACTGCAGCATGACTTTCTGGAGCGGTGGCGGTCGAATGTCAGTAGGGCTAAAAAGGAGGGCCGGTCACTCCAATCCGAGGTTAAAAGGAAAGGGCGGCCACCCCTAATCCCATTGGGAATTAGGGCATAAGGCTTTCTGGTTGATGGTTTCTTGAGCTTACACAGCACTAATTAATCACAAAACCATGTCCAATTTTTTAGAAAGGGTGAATTGTTAAGTTTGCAGTGCTAATTGGTAAGTTTGCAGTTTTAATCAAGTGAGTTTGCCATTGCTCTGTCTGGACCTCAAACCTCTTTTTCTTCATAAAAGGGGCGGTCACTATGCACCTTTTCCCTCTACTTGAAAAGGAGGGGTGGTCAGAACACTGCCAGGACTCCTGTCCTGCACCATTAAACTTTTCAAGGACCCCCACACAACAGGATTAAAGCAATGAGAGTGATTCACGAAGCACAAAAACGAGTACACATTTTCAAAACCGAAACCCAGGTGACATTATATGATCCTTGAAACTCAAGGGAAAATCTGGCTAAAAACGTCTGGTAATGGCATAACGCTACGTCTGTATTGATGGGCGTGTGGCGATATCCAGGGAAACGGAATCCTCAATAGATCTGAGAGTTCTCTCTATTCAAAATGTACACGATTTATAGTCCTCTATCTAAACATGAAGCTGCATACGTCCATGATTTAATGTCATTCAGGTCCACCTACCGTGACCCGGACTAATATTGTGTTTATAACAAACAACTTAAACTGGGGCATGTAAAGATAACATCTACAACTTTTAACTTTCCTTTTTATAGTTTCCTGTAGAACTCTGATCCCTTATTCACGCGTCACCAGTCCCCATCCCCCATGTAAGGCAGCCTGTTGTGCTATAAATAACTGTCCCATTTATCTGTCTGCTCCACTCTGTGACGGCCGGAAATAGAACCGTGCCTGTGACATACAACTCTACTCTGCTACATGGTACCAGAAAACCCTGGAATAAAACGTTGCGTATAAGCGTAAATCGCGTACTAGCAGCACCCTAACTTTGGAGAAACCCACAACCCCAGCTAAATCACCCCCTCTGAATCATCCCTTCAAGTTCAATATTCCCTTTGTGTATAAATACTTAGTCAATTGTTAAATCCCCTTGACTTGGACCTATCACATCGTGTACTATTTATAGAATGTAAGTGACCAATCACCATGTGGTGTAATGGTTATTTTCAGTAAGCAGGATGTTGTTCTGCTACCTCTACACCTACCCATCCTCCCAGGCCTCACCAGCAATCACAACCTGGCAATGCCGTAAAGCATCTCCGCCCCCCACCTCCCCATATATATATCAAAAGCCAAATCTCTCTCCTCACACTCACACTCGGCTTATACAATGGATTATTGGGGAAGGCACCCTTAACTCTCTTCTATCTATATGGAGCAATAAAGGCCGAAACCTTTCTTTCAAACCCACACTAGGCATACATGTCATAGCTGTGAGATGTAGGCGTATACATGTGCAGGTATATGACCCGAGGTTTTACTATTCAAATCGGCATATCACAAAGCTTTCTTAAATGTTCGCCAGTGGACGTGTTCAAATCAAGTCACCTTTATGGCCTTAGATTTCAGGGATATATGCTTTATTTGGTCATATTGTACAGTCAGGATTCAACCATATGGGAGTCCTGAACTTCTACCAAAAATTAAGGACCCTATTCAACTCTCCCCTATAAGAAAATATTCTAAGTGGACCTCTTACTTTGGATTAACCAATGACATTAATGCCCCGCCCACTTCTACAACTTATGATAGTCACCACCACTGAATCAATTACATATTGATTTCACTCACCATACCCCTTCACACCCCCCCCCCCTCTCTCCACACACACACAGTCAACAAGTAGATTATGTCATGACATTTACAGTAACAGTGGGGAACATATGGGGCAGGGCGGACTGTCAGCGGTATTTGTTATCGTAGATTAGGGCCTCTCCACTCTAGGAGGATATGGGAATCCCAACACAAACAAACTCCCCAAATTAGGAATGTATAGAAACCTTCATGATTACCCAATATGAATGTACTATGAGTTTTTGGTCATTTCCCCATTTGCTTGTACTCTACCCAGATGGTATGAGTTTATACATGTTTGGCAGGAGGTAGAGATGAATCCATGTGTGAATGTAAGAGTATAAGTGGCAATATCATCTGTGTATTCTGACTGAGGCAATATCATATGTGTATTCTGACTGAATGTTTATTCTGACTGACTGTGTAGGCCTATACATGTACAATTTAGTCTATACTTGCGGGATGTGTGTCTGGAGTGGGTAAGAATGAATGTTCTGACTAAATATCCATTCGGACAGAATGCATTCTGAATGATCTGAATGAATGCATGTTCTGAATGGATGTATATTTTGTATGATGAATGGCAAATTAATGTGTATTCTGGCGGACGAATGTGTATTCTAATTGATGGATGTGCATTCTGACTGATGGATGTGTATTCTGACTGATGAATGTGTATTCTGATGGACGAATGTGTATTCTGACGGACATATATGTATTCTGATGGTCGGATGTGTATTCTGATGGACGGATGTGTATTTTGACAGGTGAATGTGTATTCTAAATGATGAATGTGTATTCTTACTGATGAGGGTATTCTGACAGATGAATGTGTATTCTGACTGATGAATGTGTAATCTGACAGATGAATGTGTATTCTGACAGATGAATCAGGGGCGGATTCAGGCGGGGGCAGACCCGGCGTACGAACCCGCCTATTTTTATGTACAAGTTAAATACCCCCAGTACATTGCCTATTTCACGCCCCCCCCCCCTTTCCAAAATCCTGGATCAGTCCCTGTGAATGTATATTATGACTGATGAGGGTACTACTCTGACTGATGGATGTGTATTCTAACAGATGGATGTGTATTCTGACAGGAATGTGTATTCTGACGGATGGATGTGTATTCTGACTGATGAAGGTGTATTCTGAATGATGAATATGTATTCTTACAGGAATGTGTATTCTGACGGATGAATGTGTATTCTGAATGATGAATGTATATTCTGACTGATGGATGTGTATTCTGACAGGAATGTATATTCCGAAAGATGAATGTGTATGTGTATGAAATGAATCATTTGAATGTGTATTCTGACAGATGAATGTGTATTCTGACGGATGAATGTCTCTTCTGACAGATGAGGGTATTCTGACTTATGAATGTGTAGGCCTATTCCAAATTTGCAAAATATGATAATAAAAAATAAAAAACATGAGTTTATTTATTTGAAGTACAATCGAAACTTTATTTTGATATAACCCATGACAAAAAGATAACATGCCATTTAGCAAACATTTAACGCCCTATTTGATAAACCATTATAACAAATCAGGGCTAAATAGTAGGTGATTCCTGCCATTGGCCCCTGGGAGCGAGGGAAATTCCAATACACATTGCTCACCCAAGTGATAACGGCGGTTGGCAAGAGTTCAAGGCCAACGTAGAAGAGCCTGACCTACTTTAGGCTAGCATATGCAAAACATGTTCCTACACCCAGTCCACTTTCAGTTGTGGTTTCATGCTATTTACCCGCCAGTCTCCCCAGACCCACAGCTCTGCCTACCACTAGATCGGCCTAAAATGTCCGTTGAGCGGTTGTGATTGGGTTTGGGGAGGTAAATAGTGGGTGACAAGGGTGTGGGAGGCCGGCGGGGAGAGGGGAAGGAGCCCACACCACGAGGCCTTTGTTGTCGACGGTGGGCGCCGAGAAGTAGGTCACCACTCAAACAGAGAGGGAAGTGTGAGTTCCCATGCGGGGGATGTGTATTCTGTCAAAACAGCCCCTGTCATCTCCCCAAAACCATCCAATAACATTCAAATGTGCCACCAGGTAGCTCTATGGGTGGTAATGTAGGCGTGGACTGGTCCATATGGGACTGCCAGGCGGCCGTAGTGGCCAGAGTAGAGGGGAATTGTGAAGGACGCAAATAGCTTTTCGGCCGCCTGGCCGCCATATTTGTTTACAACATGTCAGGCGAAGCACTACGCGGCAGTGATAAAACCTGCAAATGGCTATTGACGACCAATTGATTCACCCAAATTTGGTGAAAACACAACCCTTAGGTGCCAAAGAAGTCATTTACATATAAATGTCCCTGTTTCTGCGGATGTCAATTCATTAAACTTCGATGGAATCTGGGGAACCCCGATTTCCCACCAAAATTTTGAAAATGGAGGTTGGGGGAAGAAGGGGGTTGGGTCGGTACTTACTCGTCTCCTTCGGGGCAGAGTCCTGTTGTCTCGTCATATTTGGTACAATACACATCCGGACTGTAACTAAAGTATCCATCACGTCTCCTGACGGGTCTTCTTCTTCTTTGATTCAGAAAATGCCAATGAAAACACGTGTATGGCCTATGTTGTGTGCATTTGTGTTGGAGGAAGAGGGGGCACTGCTGTGTGCGAAACTCCTTCAGATACCTGCAATAAAGAGCAGAACGAGTCAATCAGACGTGTCCTAGGCGTGGAGAAAAGGTACATGGATTGTTTGGCGATTAGGAAGAGAAGCTGAGAATGACACTTACGTATAATGTTGGGGTTTTTCTGTTTGGGTTGGAAGCACGGGGACCTCCGACGGCATCATGGATGTCAATAAACGTCTAATGCGCACCTCTTCTCGCGCAGGTCCACAGCGCGGCCGCTGATTGGACGAGCCGGGTCACGTGCCTGGACTTTCCCAACTCGAGCTCCACAACATGGCCACGTTGGAGGAGAAGGCGCCTCTATGCCAATACATTATCCAAATGTACCCGTTTTTAAACGTTTACGATTTTGTCATTCAATATGTCAATCGCAGCTAACATCCTAAATAGATATTCTAGTTGTGTCCTGTGTTTAAAAGCGGTAGGATAGAGATTAAAGGCAGTGTGAGGTGAGTTTTGCGGGTGATGGGATGGGATTCTGGAGCGGGCGTGCGTGATTCGGATACCCGTGCTGGTGTTGTCACCATCTCATTATGCAGGCCTTTGTTGTCACGGATCTGCATTAGAAATCTGGATGCGGGAACCACAGGCAGCACTGACAGGGGTTCAGCGCTACTGTGTGGGGCCTGCTGCTACACATTGCTACAACCAGCTCAACCCTGAGACAGGCCCTTCTGTAATCCCATACTGCCATAGCCATATAACTGGCTAGATCTTGCCCTAGAAATAATCAAGACAAACCAGGAGCTAGCCTACATCCCTGGGCAAATCCATCCAAATTATATATAACGGCATTTTTACCCCTTTCAAAACAATATCCCCTATGTCCCCAACCCGGGTCCCCACCGAACCCAGCAAGGAATCGTCTCCCACCTAATTACTTCACACCCCTCCCCACACCAATTGTCTGCCCCTTACCACAACCAATGTCCACCAAGCAATGTCCCCTTCCTTAGGGAGTGATCATTTTTTAACAACGGCGGGGGGGGGGGGGTGGAGGGGGGGGTAAAAAAAATTAACAACAGGGAGAGGGGGGGCAAAAAAATTTGGAGGGGGGCAAAAAAATTTGGACCCCTCTTGGGAGGGGGGGGGTCAAAATAATTTAACCTGTTTTGAGCCAAAAAGCCCACGTGTTACTATGCTTCAAAGGGCCCGCACGTGAGCCGATTTTCGGCCCTATCGCAGGAGGGGGTGGGGGGTAAAAATGTTTGCACGCTCCGCAGGGAAACCCACCACCCCTCCCTTGTTGTTAGACAATGATCACTCCCTTAGAACAATTAATGGTCTCTCCCCAGCTAGCAAGGATACATTGGGCCAATGTTGGTACCGGTAATGGTCGGCACTGTCGCAGGCAATATCTCAACGTTGTGCCAACATTGAACTGCCAACGTTGTACAAACGTTGGCAAATTTAGGTTGTACCAACGTGGCCAATATTCCCAGTGATCTACCAACGTTGGTACATCAGATAATTCATGTTGTGCCAACGTTGGCAAATCAACGTTGGCCCAACATTGAAAATACTCCCAGCAATGAGAAGAAAACCAACGTTGGCCCAACGTTGCATTTATAACGTCCACCAGAGGGCATTGATGGTTGTATGTGGAGATTTTGACCAGGCAGCCCAATTATTCTTCACCATAATGGGGCACTAATATCACCCCTGGTTTTTATAACTGTTTAAGCAAGAGTTATTCCATTTATTAGCTATAAAATGTTTAAGTACTAAATTATTAGGTGAAATAACAGAATCCTGGCAATAATTGTATGAGGACACCATTTTGTGGGGGAATGACAACTAGATAAGGGGCATGGATAAGGGTCTTATTCTATATCACTTCTTGGCCCTTTGAGCTGAGATTAAGGTGAAATGTAAATAGAGAACTAAATGGCTATCTCTATAAAATGATGACATGTTGGTACAATTTGGCACAATGTTGGGCCAACATCAAGAATGAATATTGGGTCAATTTTGGGAAATATATGTTCGAACAACATTATCTTTAGGCTCTAAATATGGTTGGCTAGACGTTGGGACATTGTCTATGTCCAACGGTTGGTGCAACGTTTTTGAAACAATTCCTCCACATGTATGCACCCAGCAAGGAAAAGTCTCACCACCAGTTCAATATCTCCACCCCCCCCCCCCCACCAATGTCCCCTTCCCAACCATGCAAGCAAGGCTCCTAGCTCCCTCCATCAATGGCTCTCCCTCCACCAATTGATAATAATTAATATCCCCTCCCTCCACCAATGCCTTCTCCCTCCACCAATGCATGCACCCTCCTTCCACCAATGCCCCTGCCTGAACCAATGGCCCCTCCCTACAGCTATGCCTCCCTTCCCACCAGAACTGTATCTTGAAATACTCTTTAGCCAAACTTTCCTGCTTCCAAATGCACCATCTGGTGTAAAATTGGGGTTACCAAACAGTTGTAATGTTCACAGCTCAACCCATGTAGAGCCTATGCAAATTTACTATTTTGCCACAGAAATATAAACGAATCTCAGATGCTTCTGCTATTTTGTGTATCTTACTCTTTACATGCTTGAAGGCAAATCAAACTGAAATTATTTACTGTCACCATACATGAGTATTGTATAAATAATTAGTTTTGCTGTGTTTTAGGCAATTACAGCAACCCTTTCTGCGTATCCCCTTTGGCACATAGAAGACAGCGGTAATTGAATAAACGAGACATCATATTGATTCATATTCATGGTTTTACAGATTGATCTGCACATCTTTATTAAATGGTAAGCCGCTTAGTATACTATAATTAGTAAAGTTACATGTTGAATTCAGTGTTAACTTTATAGATATTACTTTTCAGCCTTAATCTGTTTTCTGATATAAGACTTCACTTATAATGATGAGAAGACCTGCACGGAGGCCACAGGTATACCCCTATAGGAACATCTCATACTTTCATATGGCAAGTGTATGGTCTCCTGAGAATTTGTAAAATAGCTTAGAATAACTTGGACATCTCCAACATGAGGCATTTGTAAGAGTTTCTGTATGCACATAAAAAGCACCATCCTCAGTTCAAGTAGAGAGTATTATCATGTCAAACAATGTTCAACAAAAAATAGATATAATACATGCATCAGGCATAAAACAATATACTTGTATTTATGCTTCCTTGTGCCTATCATGATTTAATAGGATATTGCAAGGTGTTAATTTGATGATAATGTACAACCATTGCCTTCTGGTCTTCATTTGGCAGAGGAGTGAGTGTGTTTGCAATTATGTATCCATTATATAGGATGGGATGGTATATGGAGCATTCAGATTTTCTGCCTCAGTCCTTTCCCCATTCCTTATTTCGCAGCTCAACTCGCCTTGTTTTCAGACTGACAGTTTTTGGTAGGGAATCTACAAATTCAATCTGGAAAGACAGACAATGGTAAACAATTCAGATGAGCATCAGCAGGAGAGTTATGTATGGAATATAAAACATAATATATTCTCCTATATGGAACATACTCTTGATGACCATTCAGCTGTCTTAGTTACTTAGTGTATTTAGGCCAGACCAAATAAAAAGTTGTCAATGGATTTGACAATTTATTTTACCTAGCGTCCAACGAAAGTGAACCCATAACAGAAAAATGATTGGTTAATCTGGGGGAATCAATAGAAGAAAAAAGAAAAGATTCTCAATTTTTCAAAAAATGAAAATAAGGTGCACAGAATACATTGCACGGAATACATTGCTCGAAAAACACTTTTTTGAAGACTTGTTGACTCTGGGTGGTACTAATTATCTTAAAAAACGTCACAAAAAAAAAAGAGAAAAGGGGATGAACAAAAATTAGACTCTTAAGTACTGGAATAATCTATCTGCCTACTTTACAGTCCACACAATTTCAGTACAATGTCAATGGGAACTATCTTGTAATGTGAAGTGAGACACTTTTTGTAAGACTTTTTGTATATTGCCAACCTGATCCTCCATTATCCTTAATAATCTTGTAAATAGCATAAAAGGCTCTTGACATGACTTGGCATGACATGAGATGATGACATGAGTTGATAGCATGATGACATGAGTTGATGACATGACATGAGCTGATGACATGAGATGATGACATGAGTTTTTGACATAAGATGATGACATGAGTTGATGGCATGATGACATGAGATAATGACATGGGTTGATGACATGAGTTGATGACATGAGTTTTTGACATGAGATGATGACATGAGTTGATGACATGAGTTAATGACATGATGTCATGAGATGATGACATGAGTTGATGACATGAGTTGATGGCATGATGACATGAGTTAATGACATTATGTCATGAGATGATGACATGAGTTGACATGAGTCGATAAAATAATGACATGAGTTGATGAAATGAGGTAATGACGTGAGTTGATGACATATGCCCGTCTAATTTGGTACATATAGTGGCACTTATACGCACCAAACAAAAAAAACAGAAAAAAATAAGTACTTTTTTGGGGTAATTTTTTTGGGGGGTTTAAGTTTAGATTCAATATGTTCATATCTCATTTTTAACCCAAAAGCTGAGTTTCTCATGATTAATCATTCAACTTAATCACCCTGACCCTGAGTCATTTGTGATGTAAATCATACATTCAATCTTTTCTTGAGTTCTGCTCAGATAACTAAGGTCTGCATCTGAGGAAATATTTAGTTCTTATATATACATATTACAGGTCTAGTCAGGGTCCTTGTGTAGTTCTGTGGGGCTTTTGTGGGGAAATTGTAAACTATACATTTTTGGAAAGGTTATTACCCCCCAAATCCAAAAATCACAGTTCCCAAAATTATGTGGCTTTTTTTGTTACCATGGCAACCATTTTCCTTAGCAACCCATAAAATGCACAAAATCACCCAGAATGACTGCATAAAGTTGTCAAATGAAATTACAAACTACTCCTACCCCCCCAAAATCATGCCCAAGGATTCCATTTTTCTAATTAGTTTTGTTCTCCAAACCATGGTTGCCTAGCAACCGCCTATTTATTATGACATTTCCTTAGCAACAGGTGTATTACATCATTATTCAGCATTGCTGCTCATGGAAACTCCAATATACTGAGTTTGGAGAATCCAATGGAACCATAGCTGTTTTTCTAGATGATCATGGGTGCCTAGTTACAGCAGTATGCTTATATATTTCCATAGCAACAGGTAAATTCAGTGGATCTTATCTATCCTTGGTAACCACAATTTAGTTCCCTGATTTCACCAATTATAACACTAAATTTAAGGGAAATAGAGAAAATATGAGTAGGTATACATACCTTTGCCAAAGTCACTGTTATATTTCTGATGCTATAATTCTTTTCTCTTTGATAATAAGATCTAGTTGCCTAGCAACACACACACTATTTGTTGATTTGCCTAGTTACAGCAACAAACAACACCCCTAGGTCAATTATGAGACTACTAACCCCCACTAAATTGACTCAAGGATCTCAATTTTTTCCCCCAAAACTCAAGAACTTACCTAAGTCTAGTGGCTAAGAGGAGGTGGAGTTGAATAGGCAATTACACTCAATTTATATTAGTATTACCATTAACCAGCACTATATTTCTCTTTATTCTGATGATGTCAATCAATGCAAGAAACATCACATATTTTCACTTTAATTCTCATCTTTATTCATATCTTTTTTACTTCATTTCACAGAGTGTGTCCCAATGCAATATGACAGCAAATGGATCATCTCATCTTAAATCTCATCTCTATTCATATGTCTCTTAGTTCATTTCACAGAATGTGGCCCAATGCAATATGAGAGCAAATGGATAATCTGGTGCACCCCTGTATGGATGAAGAGTAAGAATCAATTACCTAAACACATTCAGATATGGGGTAAATAGTGATAAAGTACATTGTTATCAATATTTACAGTTAATCAAGCTGTAGAATTGCAACATTCTTGTGTGCACTGACATAGCTCTGTGCATGCGAGCTTGTTCTTGCGGCATGTACAGTGTCCACTCGAGCAATCGGTCTTGCACTTGCATCTGACAAGCTCAAGGATTGCCAATGGTGCAGGCAGGTTCTGGGATATCTTCGGACATATCTCATCATTTGCATCTGTGTGATATCCATTGACACAGGGATCTAGGAATACCTGAATAGGGATGTCTGCCTGTCCTAGTACCCTTGCATGAATGAGACCACGTTTGAAGTGCTCAATCAGTGTACCTGATGTCGGTGGTAGCCTTTCCGCATCAGCCATATGCTTGGTGAATAAGTACCATCGTAGGTCACAGATTTTAGTGATGACCGAGCCTTTTGGCTGATATGCCATGCAAATGAATGTTTCCAAAGCCTCAACCTGCTCTGCATTCATGTCATTATCCACACTTAGTCTGGCCAATGCACTGAGGATGTTTTCCTCCGCTGCCAGAAAGTGGCCAAACCATGTTGGCTTTCGAAGGCCAACAAACTTTCCTGTGTTATCAGTACCAGTTATGGCATGGAACCCCAAAAGAGCTTGAGATCTTTTTGGTCCAAGCACTGTGTGTATCGGACTGATGGGAATGACTGATGTGCCATGGAAGTATGTTTTTGGAGGCAAAGACTTGTAGTGTGCAATGGCCAGGAGGAGCACGTCAGTGTCTGTGGAGAAGATGGATAAGGCGACTGCAGTAGGGTGTCTGCCTTTGGCCAGTACCCCATGATAGATCATGAGGGTGTCTGCCTCTTCGTGGTTGTTGGGTGGGATTGCCATGTTCTTGTTACAGGCAGTTCTTCCAAGTGCAGACACAAGGAATGTCGTGCTACTGTGTCTGGTTTCCTGAAGCAGAACATCTGAAAGATATACTGTTAGGTCATTCTTTGTTTCCCCATGTGACAGAAATCTTTTCAGGCCAATGTGTCTTATTTTCGTGTCGTCTTTCACTTGGTAGCGAATGGCGTCTACTCTCTGAGAGTCTAGCCTAGCTGCTCTTGTGGAGTTCTTTAATGAATTTGCCTTGTATGTGTCGAATACCACTATCACCTCCTGAAAGGTGTGTGTGATTGCCTGAATAGATTTCACAAATGCAACTCCTAAGTCTTTAACAGTGTCTGGTGTTATTGCATGGAGTTTCTGCACAATGTTCATGCCATCAACAATAGCAACCTTGCTGGTTGAATTACAGTTCATAGCAGCTTCTATTGTTTTGCTGTCAGCCATGTTTGTCAGGCAATCTACTAGGAGATATTTGTCAGTGCTTTGCACCATGGTCCCATCAGCATGGAATAGTGCCCTTGGGGTGAGAGTGAACTCATGGTTACCAACTGCACTCTTTGGGTCTATGTCTCTGTTTGAATGACTGAGAACCATTAGTCTGCCATACAGGTCTTTCGTTTCTCTCAAGTCAATAGAGTCATCTCGCAATTGGATTTTGGACTTTACATTTCCAGCTGAATACATCCTGTTGTTTTCCCTTTTCACTGGTGCCCAAAGACTGATGTTTCCATTTATCCTTTCAGCAAGATACGTTTGAAAGAGCTCTTGGCCTCGGACATCCATGTTCAGTATGGAAGAGACATGCACATCTGGTATGAAGGCATGGGACACCAGGTTGTGTAGGTGTTCACCCTCACATGAAAATGGATTTCCATGTTGTTGAATGGTACTTGTCATCTTTGCCACAACTTTGTTATCACTTGCTACAGATGCCTTACCAACATGATGATGCTGTTGTGTGTGAGTGTCTCTGCAAAACTGGGCTTTGAATGTAGCAGAGAGGTATGATGTCTCAGGTGTGGCAAGGAAGAACCTTAAACGAGCATTCGAGTTATTTGATATTCCTACTAGACCTCCTTGCACTTTAAGCCTCCTATTTTCCTGCTCAAGGGCATGATCACCTCCCAAAGAGGTGAAGGGAATCGTTGTTTTTGTAACTGATATTCCGCCACTAGCCAGCTGCTGCCAGGTATCGGGATGGTTCTGTCTCAGGTTGTTCATATCTGCGAGGTAGCGGGGAAACAAACGTTTGTATTTCAGGCGATCCATGGCAAAGAATAGTTTAACGAGAGCTTCGCCTGCACTCATATGTAGATCAAGATCTCCTGTTCTTGAAGCAGCAACAAAGGCTGCTATATCTTCAACCCTGTCCATGTAGTTGAACATTGATTTGGCCATTGCATTATTCGAGATGCTTTCCTTCCATAAGTGGTAATCCATAGTGATCCCAGTTGTGCTGAGCGTGTCTTGGAAGCTTTGCAATATGTCTTTGGCATGGCATGATCGTTCAAGATTGTCTTCTTTTGAGAGTGCTTCCTCAAATTCTGTGGTGGCTTGCTCACAGACCTTTTTATGAGCTGGATGAAGCAGGAAGAATTCCTCAAAAGCCATGTTGCAGAGGGCCTGGTAGGTGTACAAATGAGCTTCGAATGTCTTTGTGTAGTTGTTGCATGCCAGTATCTGCCTTATCGTTGCTGGTCCATACACGTCACTGTCCCGCCATGCTTCATCAATTCCCGAATTTTCAATTGAAGAGCCAAGTGCCCGTAGTGCTGCCATTGTGGTATGTAATTCACCCAGACGTGGTAGAATGCTGGCTTTGAGTTCTGGATTAGCATCTAACATCTTTGTTAGCTTCTCATAGACTGCCATATCGCATGACAAAATGGTAAGATACTTGTCTCCCACTGTCATTGCCCTGATGTAGTTCACCTGATGGACAACGGTCATCAAGGTCGACCATTCATGCACAACTTCAGGCAGCAATGGCAACAATCCGACTTCAGTAACTGGTAGCTGTTGTGATACCAAAGAATGGAAACCAGACCAGAATGGGATCTTCCCTGAATCCTCTTTCCCATGTGTATGATCAGAGATAGAAGAAATTAATGCCCATGAAAAGTTTTTTGTTGTATAGCTTCCTGTGAGCCTGCTGGTGCTGGCTGTGAAGGGGGCAACAGAATAGGGAGGATGAGGTGGTGGCTTGTTGCAAGGCAGCATCTGACTTTGGTAATCCTCCAGTGTGAGATCTGATGTGTCTCTGATCTCAGGGGAGGAAACTACAGAATTGTGGCTGGCATGTTCTTTCCTCTGGTAGACAGCAACCACTGTACCATGGGTGGTGTCTTTCCCTTGTGGTGTGTCTTCTGCAAAGTCAATATTGTCCATGGCGAAGCAGACAAACATGCCTTTCTTGAGAAATGGAGGAACATACACCCCATTTGTTTTTCTCATACCCCTGATGACTGCATTGGCAAGTGATGTTTCAATTTGAAGGGTTCTCTTATAAGAGATACCAATACCTAGGTTGAAGCAAAAGTCCACAAGTTCTTTGCTGCGAGTGTCGTGGTGAATCATAAGACTTAACCCAAGAATTTGAGGGTTTTCCTTTGTTTTCACATCCCTGAATGTGCTATTTTCATTCTTGGGGATGTAATGAACTTGTCGTTCAGTTTTTACATTTGCCATAACTGTTTGAGTGATAGTCAGTGCAACTCTATTCACTCTAGCCTCCTTGGCAGTACTCTCCAGAGATTTAACTGGCCCAACCAAGATCCACCTGATTAAGGTATACAGCTCAGGGATAACATCATCTACCTCACTAGTCACTTGGTATGGGTTGTCCCGGTTGACAGCATCACTTCCTATCTGGGCCCTTACCCTTGCAGCAGTTTGAAGTACACTCTTCATTTTTTGTAATTTCTCTTCTCTAGAGCAAAAGGCTGCTTCAACAATCTCCTGCTCACAAGCCTCCAAGTAGAATAACTGGACAGGCAACTTTCTGTTTGCAGGTCTCATGTGTCTAAGATGTGGGAGTTCTTCTTGAATTTGTTCACGTATCCAGCGTCTTGTTATTGTAGGTTTGTGTTCACTGATAGCCTTTTGGCCACCTAGAAGGTTTCGGTATGTTGTGTCAATGTCAGCCATGCTAAGGTGTTCCCCTCTCCTTGTCTGGTAATCAACTAAATGTGTCAATTCAACCAAGCAGGCATTCTGATGTGACTGGTCGATCAGTGGTTTGGATTTTCTCTCATTATCACGAATCACATGAAACACATTTTTTCTCCAGCACGACTTGTGATATTTTACATCAATGGCATGTCCATCTGCTGGGGAAATGGATGTATTTAGTCGGGTCTTTAGAGCAGGGTCATCAAGAATTTCGATAGCCAGCTTCAGATTGTTTCCAGCTGTATCTGTGCACAGAGCTACAGGAGTTTCTGTAAAGTCCTTCTGGCAGAAGAAACACAGTTCTTTCTGCAGGGGTATGGCGAAGGAACGGGTGAATGGTGTCTCCGGAACATTCTCCTCTGATTTTCTCTTTCGCCCACGTTTGGTAGATGGAGATGGCTTCTCTTGTAAGCGGAGGATCTTTTGTTGATCAGTGCATTTTGAATAACAACTTTTATGCCAAAATGCCTTGCCATCCACTAGGTCACTTACAGTGCAGATGGAAGTTCTCTGATATACTTTGATGTACTCAGGATCTCTGAGTTCAGCCCTCTGCTTAACAACATCCAACACCTTTGCATATGTTTCTCTCTGAATCCTTTTCACAGTACGCTTCCTACGTGATTCTTGGCATAACAGGCACAGTCTCCAGTCAGTAGCAGACTGTTCTTGTCTTCCTTGAACTGGAATTAGAGCTGGTCTGCCGGTCATCATGGTGATTCTGAAATCATATACAAATACAAATGTTTAACTCTGATTAAGTGAGCATGGGTGGTGTATAGGAGTATCTGAAGATAACTACAATAGTTGAAAGTCAAGTCTAGTAAAGAGTACTCTAAATGCATACATTTCCACTCACTTCATATTTTGCCTTATTTAGAAGAGAATGACATAAGGAGATGGTAGTAGACATAAGAAGATGGTAGTGGATGGGACTAGATAATAGTAAAAGGAGGAAATGATATTTGCATGAGGAGATGGTAGTGGATATAAGAAGATGGCAGTGGATATGAGGAGGTAGTAGTGGATGTGAGAAGATTGTAGTGGATGGGACTAGATATAAATGGACATGAGGAGATGATAGTGGACATGAGGAGATGATAGTGGACATGAGGAGATGGTGGTGGACGTGAGGAGATGGTGGTGGAATACTGCTTCCATCACACTACATGCATCCTTTTTACATTAGAATATAGAGGAAAACGGTGGTACTTTTCAAACATGAGTTTTACTGTATATTGATCTTTTCCTTTATGTAATCAGCGATAGGGACTTTTAGAAAACCTGACGTAGCTCATTAAACATAGATGTAGATCTAGTAATATTAAAAGTATGGGATACTTCTGGTTTTATATAGTATAGTCTTCCTTTATTTATACAGTAAAACTTCGTTATTACAAACACCTTGTTATGAGCAAGATTTATTCGTTATAAACAAATTTCATAGTAACCAAACTCAGGTGTGTGAGTGGTGGGGGGGTCCATAATATGGTTGTGCTGATTTTACAGTTGAGAACACATGTTAGCTATTCCTATTTCCATTCTAGATGAAGATAAAATGTGTAAGCCTGATAACCTGGGGGGAGAGAAAAAATGTTTCCCTACATCTGGGGATTCGCTACTATTTTCTTTTGTTATTAGAAGTGTATCTAAACAAGAAATCAAGAATAAATCAGCTAAAATCGACATGAAAATGCAATATAATTAGCAAGTAGCATAGCAGATCTTAACACATTGTTCTTTGGCTTTGATAAAGTTATTATGTATTAGACTGTATCTTCAGTAGTTATCAACGGAAATTAGGATATGTAGACACATGCCATAATGAAGGGATTGTACTAGTACCCCAGGAGCTTGTTTCCACAGTACTATTAGGTGTAATCACTACCTACTGCATATAGGATTATGCACAATTTGTATTTCATGTAAGGGGTAAACACCCTACAAGGGGTTTTAGGGGGGGGGCCTTATCTCGTTATTATTCATAGTTTTAAAGGTATTTAGAGATGTAGAACCCGTGATACTAACCAGGGGAGTTAAGAGCCCAGAGCCCGTTATTATACATGATTGTGGAGGCTTCTGGAGGTATATAAGCCATGATACTCACCAAGGGAGTTAAATTAGCGCATTGTCATAGGATAACTTGCCATTATGACAAGGAGTAAAGAAAAATATGTCCATAATGCCAAAAATGTATAGAAATAAATATATTATCCATGACTGATTTATAATATTAAGGACATTTTTTATTTTAGTTGCAATTGCATGGCACCCTATGTAGCTGTAAATGTCATGTTTTGGGATATGTAGTTATGCTTACAGGTTAAGCCTTACCATTGCATATCTAATTACTCTGTTTACAAAGAGGAGAACACTGTTAAGGATGTTAATTGTTATACAAAGAAATAAATTACTCACTTATTAGGTATTCTGCATGGTCTGACGCTGGTGGACTCTTCTAATCCAATTTGGGAGGCAATGCAGATGCCAGCGCATATGTAGAAAAACACCAACCACCTGCAATTCAGCAAACAATTAACACAATTTCTCAATAGTGTAAATAAGAAGTTAGTCTGATGAAGATATTCCTACCAATAATCTAGTAGTAAAGAGATCAATGCCCATGGTTATCTACATGGGTACTGTTAAGAACTGTAGTGCTGGATGGTTCACAATAAAACCAAGAAGAGGGGGAAGTCTCTCAAGCTGTTACAGTAATTTAAGTGAAAAGCTTAAGTTAAATGCAATTTTAGCTTTATTTGTCTCATATTTTCATGATAGCTACCCTTCAAATTTACTAGATACATAAATGCACATAATGACATCTGCTTCCTTGTTATCTTAGCTCAAAATTGGTATATAGATTACTAGTGTAGGCCTATTGAAAGGGGCTCCAAAGTAATGATGACAAGACATGATGTGTAAGACTTTCTCAACAAGTTATACTGTTATCTATCTATTGAAGCTTGCAACCTCCCTATTATCACTCATTATGACTTAACACAATACATAAGTATGACTTTAACTAATGAATATGTAGATTAGAATGTTATAAAGGATAAATTATGAACCTAAGGATTAAGAAGATGAAAAAAAATCAATACTCACATTCGGAATGTTTCTTGTAGCATCTAAAACAATGATGTTATGGCTGGTAGAACCTGTCTGCAATTGAAGTACTCTTCTGTCTGTTTTCCTGTCTGTTACCAAGCCAGCATACAGTTTTGATCCCCAGTCTAGTATTCAGATTTAATCAGACTTATTTGTTCTATTACCTGGCTTAAATTTTTGAAAAAAAAATTACAATTTTATTGATATAAATTATTCAGAAAATCTCCGTGATGACACTTGTACCATCATACATATTTTTCAATAGTTTCCCACCTTTTTAAGTGGTTCGTTCCTAATTCTCCCACCAGGGGAATTACAGATTTTTTTGATTTTTTTCTTGCAATTTCTAAGTCTAAACACCTCAAGCTATGGCTCTGGATTCAATACAAGACACTTTAGAACAACACATAAGGCCACCTACAGGTTGGACCAAATGTAACCATTAAAATAATGTCACAAGGTACTTTGCCTAGCAACCACATAGCAACATCATAGCATAGTGACATGATAACAAATTAATAGGCATGTCAGAGATCTGGCCTCTGAAACCTCAATGAAACAGGTCACAAGTAGTATTGATTTGATATGATGCTATGTATATGCTTTATTCTTCTCTATGTTATTACATATTGTCATAATACTCTATTGTGACTTGTTTATCACTGTTGCTAGGTAAATCAACAAATGGAATGTATGTTGCTAACCTCCTTAAATCACTCTACAGATATTTGGTACGTGGGGTACAGGACCATCAATGGCCATAATCTTAACCTTTTGCATCTCCTGCAGACAGATTGGCCAAATGATGAGCTTATGACCCTGTTGCTATGGAAATAAGTAAAATAATACTGTTGCTAGGCAACTATATACCAATATACAGTTTATCATGGAAAATATTTAGAAAAAAACATCATTTGGGGATGATCTGGGTGGATAGATTTCATTAGTTCTGTAATGCTAGTATTTTCCACCATGATTTTCGGGAATTCTGGCATTTTATAGGGTTGTCAAGGAAAATGGTTGCTATGGCAACAAAAAAGGTCACACAATTTTGGGAACTGTGGTTTTTGGAATCCTTGGGTTCTAAGCTTTCCAAAAATGTATAGTTTACACTTTCCCCACAAAAACCCCACAGACCCTATCGCTCCAACATAAGGACCCTGACTAGTCGTAAAACCCACCTTGCGTGGGTACTTGTATGGTGCGGTAACACGTTTGGTGTGGTCCTGGAGGTCGCGTACCAATGCCTCCTGGTCAGTGTCCCTGTAGTCGGCTGTCAGCACCACAAAGGCCTTCACCACCTACAGAAAAAGGTAGTGAGTGAGTAATGGCTGTTTAACGCCATTTTGACAGCTACGGTCATATTCAAGGATGAAAGTCTTCAAGTTTTTCCCTGAAATCAAGTGTTTTTTTCAATCACAAAAAATATAATCAGGATATTTAGCTGTAGGCTCTCTTAGGATATATTTGATATTTACTCAATATAAACTCAATCAAACTTATTTTGTGTATGTAATCCACTGATATGACAGCAGAATCATCACTGGTTCATCCCCAATAGTCCTACAGAAACGCAGACAGGCTGCACCACACTGTTCTCAGTGTCAAGTTTTTCTCAACCAATTTCAACTTGAGAAAGCTTGAAGCCCTCTCTCTCCTCTAGAGTTCTATGCAATTACACTCTCCACATGAGACTTAGTCACTGAAACTAAGGTGCTATGCATGGAGAGTTTTATGGACAGATTTCGTATCCTCCTTAGCAGGAGATAACGTCCATGACCACATGGACATGACAAATGCTTCCCCTCAGCAGGAGATGACGTCCAGGAGAGTATAGACATGACAAATCCTGCTGCCCAACACTAGATATGTGTCTATAGATGCATAAACATTCATAGTGTTCTATAATGTAATTATGAGTATGTTATATCTTCAAGTTTTTTTTGACATAGTCGAGTTTCATCCCTGCATATTCATGGCGAGAAAGTTACATTAGACATCAATTTTATAGATATATACATGTGTCTGTGTCCGCGCATATGGGCACCAGACAAACAAAGGAGGGGACAGAAAAGAGGAGGTAAAGAACCTTTTAAGATGGGCTAGGGAAGCCCCAGAAATAAGTAGTTGATAAAAACATTGACCCCATACATTCCCATGATAAAAAGATTGAGCGTGTGAGTGGCCTCACAGATGACTCAGGGTAAGCTGAATCTGTAACTTATCATGTACTTAGATATAGTATTCCGTTATAATCATTCATTGGTCCATTCTGGCATCAGAAATGAATTCCTTGTTAAAATGTACCCTAAAGTGATGTGTCATACATGTATGTTATTCCATTTCAGGCCAGCAGGTGGGCGTGGGTGAGCAGGTGGGTGTGGGTGAGCAGGTGGGTGTGGGAGAGCAGGTGGGTGTGGGCGAAGGTTGCAGGCTGCGGGCATGTACCGCCTTCTGTCCCTATCAAAAAGCCAGTCGATCGGACGATAAACGGCGACGATATAGGTGGTACAGTTTTGAACTGCTCTGGATGCTCCTTTTATTCTGACACTGTTGCTGCCAACTCTCGTGTTGTAGCGTGGACTTCTCGGAGTGTACGAGAAGTAGGGGTGGCGCCACCCTTTTCTGTACGGTCGATATAGGAACTAGAATATTTGTTTGTGATGTAAGTGATGCTCTAGACTGGCATGCCTAATACCGCGTACATTGGATGTCATGTGTGTCGGGCTCAGTATGGCCGTGTATAGGGAATACACATTCCAAGAATACACATCTTCAATATACACATCCCCTCCTTCCCTTGCCGGTGACACACCACTGCCCCCATGCCTGCAGTTGGGGGAGGTGAGGCCTACAGTGAGAACGTCAGTGGGACTGGCCAGGGCAGGTAGTCCAGCCTAGCAATGCTCTGTGTTGCAAACTTTCATTTAAATTTAATTTAAACGTTTCAGATGGTTTTTATTGTGTGTTAGAGGGTATTTCCAGTGTAGAAGATGGCATTTCTGCGTGTGAAGAGAGAAATATGGGACAGATTGGCAAAAGTAGTCATTTCTATCTTTGCTTTAACACTGAAGCCTATGTACCTTTCATTTAGAGGGTAGCAATTTAAGAATACTTAAGAGTTTAAGGAAAAGAGAGAAATCACTACCTAAAGATCGCAGGCCAATTACAGCAAGAAGGAAAGACATTTCAAATTTCTTTTCGAAGGAAACATTTGTCCCCCGATCTTGCCTGTCTCTCCATGGTCTTATTTAATGGCTGTGGGCCATGGACATTAAATGAGAGCACTTCTCCCATGTAACAAAAACGTCTTAAAGCTTGGTTGGGTCGTTTAGTATTACTCAGTTACCCTGAGTCAATAATCGGTCAGACAACATCTGCTTAACCCTTTAAGGATGACATAATGCATCATTCCCTTAGTCATGATGATGCATGAATACAGCCCTGAGACACTCCCAAAGGGTCGGCACGATGCACCAATGCAGCATTGGACTCGCGTAGCTGCATTGGTGCATCTCTCAACGGCAAATCATCTTTTAGGGACATATTGTCCGTTAAGGCATAACAGACGAAGCCCATGACATTGAGAAGTTATACAGAAACCATGATTATAATGCTCCTAATTAGTGATAAGTCATGAAGAAAGTTTGTTACCTCTCCTCGGAGCGGGTCTGGGCTGCTAACAGCTGCTGACTCAGCAACTGCAGGATGCTCGATGAGAGCGCTCTCCACCTCAAAGGGGCTTATACGATACCTGAAATACAAAGGGGAAGTGACTGAGCAATGTCTGTCTGACAAGACCTACCAATCCTTACAGCTTACAGAGCCTCTAGATATTATATGTAGCATGCTATGTATTCTAAAGCTGGTGCTGTATTCATGTATCATGCTGAGCCTATGCAGTTGATACAGCCCAAAGTCAATTTTCAATGTTGTGTTCATGACAATAAATTGATATGAATCACATATATATGTTGAGTAAATCCTCACATATTGGCTGTAGCCCTAACTTTGGAGAATCCTATAAGCCGTCCAAGGGATCTGATTATGGCGACTTTAGTGCTGTAGTATACATCTAAAAATGTCCCTATAAGGAGCTGACCGCTGACTTCAGCTGATTCTATACACCGCACTGGCGATTTGCATTGTGTACTAGCCACGACTGTTATGTGAGAATTTACACTAAAGGTGAAATTCGTCATAAGTCTACTGAAAAGATATACTAACCCAGCAGATATGATAACATCGTCAGATCGGCCGACAAACCACAGGTAACCATCATCATCCTTCTTCCCTTTGTCACCTGTCAGGTAATAGTCACCGCGGAAACACGCTGCAGTCCGCTCGGGCTCATCCTGCAGTCAGACAACAAAGTTTACAAAGTGCTCTCTATGAACAATGATGCATATTTGTCATTCATGAGCTTTGATATGGTCATCGACTTCAATTCAGAAAGCCCTGTGCTAAGTGTTCAGTAGTGCAGACAAACAAAGTGACTTACCACATATCTTGTGAAGAGTCCGACCGGACGCTCGGGATAGACCTTTATAGCCAGGTCACCCTCCTGACCAGGCTCCAGCTCCTGACAGTCCTCATCTATAACCTGGAATATGCAGGGTGTAAATAATATATCACAGAAATCCTAATGGGAATAATAATAATAATGGAAATGACAAATTACAAAAGACTTTCCCTCTGAAACAGCCAACGAAGATAAAAACAGCAGCATTGGCAATGATTGATGACAAATTATTATTACCGTATTCGACGTTATAAGCGCCCTCCCCCTAATAAGCGCCCCCCCCTATTGGAGCATTTTTAGACTAGAACAAAGGCTCCAATTTCACGATTTTGGAGACAATTAAACTCTTAAGTACTAAAAACGCCATGAAAATAATTTTATAAGCGCCCAGGGCGCTTATTACGTCGAATACGGTATTATATAATTAAGGACTTTCAAGTTAGATTTATTTATGGTTTTGTCTCAGGAAGATCAATCCTACAACTCCTACATGTGTTTGAAGACTTGCTGTCAATAATAGAGGATGGTGGAGGGATTACAGCTGTTTATATGGACTTAGCAAAGGCCTTTGACGAGGTATCATGAAAACACTTAATACTCAAGTGCAAGAGTTATGGCATATCCAGGAAGATGTTTCTTTAGATAGAGGAATCTTTAGCAGGGAGAACGCAACAGGTAATGGTAAATGGTGTACTCTCTGCAAAGCATGAGATCTGAAGTGAAATACCCCAGGGGTCAACCCTTGGCCCAATGTTATCTGGTCTGACCTTCCAAGAGGACATAAAGAAGCTCCCAAAGAGTGGTCACAGAGAGAGCAAGTCCCCTTTCATTCCAAAAGTGCAAAGTAATGCACATAGGCAGGACAAACTATGTGTCCCAGTATAATGCTAAGTGTGAAAGCTGCAGGCCCAAATGTTGTGCAGGGTGGAGATGTTACATTGAGTACTGCACAACAAGGTCAACAAGTACCTTTTTTTACAGGTCCATATCCCTTCATACTATAGATGCCTTCCTGTAGAGAGATGCAAGAATACAATAACAATCTGCACAAAGCAATGAATTCTTACTGTGAGGTTCATGAGAGGTGCTGGTTTTCCCATGGACCCAGGTTTATTCGGGATGCATCGGAAGGAAGCACATTGCAGGACCTGAAACATGTAGAAGGAGGCAAGAACTTACCTTCCTGTGTATGGTGGTGGAGGTAATATCAATATATGACCACCACTATATTGATGATTGTGGTTTCCCTGTATGGGCAGCCATAGAAGTTCTGTCCACGGAATTTCTCGCGAGATTTAGCTGGGCACCAGTCTCAAACACACGATGATATGCCAGGAACAAGCTGCGTTCAGTGGACAGAACCAAGATCTCATGAGAGCCGCTAGTGTCAGCCTGTACATGAAGATCCTGGGAACAAGTTCCTTCCCGTTTTATCCTTATAATATGATCTAGTTTTTTATCATGTGAGAAGAGGTTGAACAAGATGATAACAGCCATTTGGTATGTGAGGTATAACACAGTTATTAATGAATGTGTATGATCATAGTAATATTACGTTATACATGGGCAACTGCAGATATCATGAATTTAACTCACTGTCTCGGTTTGCCCAAAACCCTCACGTATATCATGTCCGCTGATGTCCTTCCAGCGATCTGTTACTTCAGGATTCTGAAGTAAGGATGCACATTTTTTCTCACTGATCATGATGTCACTACATAGCTAACTGGATGGAACCATTACATTACAGACAATGTCATAAGAACCAGTGGCTATGATTGGGTTGGGATGTACAGGTTGCTCTATGCCCTCTTCAAAGGAGGTGGTAACAAGGATGCAATCTATTCTGTGAAGGGCGAGTAGAAATCCAGTGCAAAAAAGTTACCCGCAAAAAGATATTTTTTTTACAACACATTGTTTGAAAGCTGCATAGTGACTGAGATATCCATCGAACTCAATCAATACGTCTTAACCGCAGCATGTATCCATACATATATGAGCCAGTTGTTTGATTACTTACCAATGGTTCACCAGCACTGACGCTGTGTCGCAGAGCGGCCATGTTGTAATTTCCCTGTTTCTGTTGGATCATCATTCTATAGACTGTTGGGGCGCCACAAAAGGTGCTCACCGGGTACTCCGTCATCATCTGTAACATATGGGACAGCAGGTCTTTACCTGAATAGTCTGGTGGGAAGAAAATTGTGAGAGGAATGTGATTTGCTGCCTCTATAGGATGTTACTGATGAATAAGGTTCACTGAGGGACACATGGTCACATAAGACCTCAGTAGGTTGCATTATGGTTCAGTTCTAATTACAATGGGCCAAAACAACATGACATTGGACTATTCAATAGGTCTATACCACCTACCTACCAGCAGAAGTTGACTTAACCTGAGGAGATCTGGTCAGAACTTCTTCTTCTGTCAGGCATGGCCGTATAAATGAAGTATTACCAATTCATGGAGGTTATAATGACATGTTATGTACCCAGAATATACAATAGAGGTTCAATCTTGTGTTGATTAAAAGAAACAAGTAGATTGACAAACACTGTACTTTTAGTTGAGATATAAAGTAATCTGAAATCAGAGAGTGAATACGCACATCTGGATCGACACCTACCTGCATTGCCCGTTGCGGGTCGAACCCTGAGGTGTGGTGAATAAAGACACATGAGCCCTGCATCCAGGGTGCGAACAGGTTACTCCACGCAGACTTGGCCCAGCCTGTGTCTGACAGATTCCAGTGGATGTCATTAGGCACCAGGTCCAACCAATGTCTGAAAAGTACTCTCAGATGTTATGTCAGTAAAGTCAGAATTCAGATATGAAGAAGCATTTTGACCATACCATCTAATAGCTAAAGAAATGTTGTATGGGACAGGAAGAGCACTATATGAAAATGGACAGGGAAAACAGGATGTGGCATAGGCAGAGTTGTATTTGACATTGGTATGACATGCAATAAAGAGGTCTTTGCTATGTTGCTGGGTAGGCCTACAGCAAGTAAGGGTGACTTTTGGTGAGGATGTTTGGTTTTCCTTAAGTCTAACTGACACCATCTGTAGACAACATCAAAATGCTACCCCTTCTTGGTGCAAGGCTTTTATGAGCCATGGAATTGATGTTAGTTGGATTATATTATAATGTACCTACCTCCCAGTAACAACACAGGCCAGTCCATAGCTTGCATGAGAGTGCTCTGCCATCTTGGGGTCACCTGTTGTTCCACTCGTAAAGAATATAGTCATAGGGTCATCTGACCGGGTGTCAACACACTATAAGAAGAATTTGTAGATTGACATGGGTAGGCTTTGGGAGCCTGTGATTATCCATGTGGTCAGACTCTAAAAATTTATAATTATGTGCATATAAGCTATATGCACAGAATTCTCTATGCAGATAAAATAAAGTAAATTTCTTAAAACTTAGGTACACATTTGACTACTCAAGTAAAACACACTTACAACATGATTGGAATCAACCAAATTGAAGTGCTCTGTGAAATTAATCCACCCCGGCCTAGGAGAAAATGAAACATAATCAATTAAAACTGTGGAGGGAATAGGAAACAGAAAGGAAGGAAATTAATAGTGTGACCCAGCTAGAAAGAAGATTATAAAGCAAGATTGAGTCTGGAATTATTCTGATGTATGATGTAACATGAGTTGGCCATTTTTCCTTTTCATTTTGTGGGTGGCGAGGAGGGGGCAAGTTGAAAACCCAGCCCTGATAATATTGAGTCAATCAGGCTCTCACAATCAACATAACGCACAATATCTAAGGTCAAATTTGAATTATTTTATACATGAAGAAAGTAAAATGATGTTTTACCTTTTGTAGTAGGAATCCTCAGTTACTACAACTTTGGATGTGATGCTTGGGCAATCAGAGACAACCTGGACATAAGGAACACCAATATTAAGAATGGGCCCCCAACATACCTGCTTCTGCTGATTTGAGGACACACACAAAGCATTTGACTTTGTGAACCTCAAGATCTTTGTTTTGCATTCCCTGAGAGAAATGTTATATCCTCAACACCAGGGAGAAATTCCCATGATACAAGTCCCCTGCTGTATAATCTTACATTTCATTTGGTATTCCCCAAGGTGCAGTGTTTGGGCTGACCTTTTATATAGATAATATAACATACACAAAGCTTACACAATGTGTGCTGATTATTTTGATATCACCAATTTAAATTGGCCTTATCAGCCTGTGTTTCCTTAATTCCTGTGTTAATAACCATTGTCTCCATTTGTAAACAACACTTTCTTTCTAAATCTGGTATGAAATATTATGAAATATACTTACAGCATCCACTTTGTCTACTGTTAAAGGGTCGGTAAGGATACATGTTGCACCCGATGCAAGTATCCGCTTCCTGATATCTCCCTCTGTTAGTAACGTGGTCCCAGGAATAAGGACACTTCCTAGAAGATTAACGACTCTTGTATAAATGTGGATTAGGCCCTTCCAGTATTTTTCTCATGCTGTATCTGCATATCTTTGTAAAGATACATACTCTGCTCAGAGCCAGCACTAGTAGCACTACAAACAAAATAAAACTGAGGAATTTCCCCCAGGACACTCAAACAGTAGAAATAACTGTAGAGCAGTTTGATCAAGGAAAAACTGAAAAAATACTTTGCTGTAGATGTAGATATTTTTATATGTATAAATTTTTGTGAATTTTCTAAAAATGCACAATTTTGCGTGTATTTGAATTCCAAGATATTTGGAATATTGGTATGGTAGTTATATAACTATGCTGGATAAATATTCCTGCTGTAAATATTTACGAGGAATTCTGTTTCCTGAAATCGACAAAAGTATGTACAGTTTTAAATAATATACCTTTACAGTAATAGATGATAGGACAGGATAATAGTTACCAGTTCTAATGGCAGCCAAGTTGATGAGCCACCACTGTGGTATGCGGGGCAAGATGACCATGACCCGGTCTCCTGGCTGCACCCCACACACACCCGCCAACAGGTTGGCTGTCCTTTGTGGGAAACATTTTGATCACCCACTAAGTTATTTAAAATTACTTTAGTTAGTTTATTACATTATAAATCAGCAGAAGGTGTAGTTGACTGTATGCTCTACATGGCTTTGGAAAGTATAACGTGTATTTTAAGCAAGTTTGTATTTTACTACTTTAGCCTACAGCTCAGAGAGGGCCACTGGATGCTGTTTCTCCACAAATTTTCAGACCCCTGTATATATTTGCGGAGCTCCGCAAATTTATCAAATGTGTATTTCGCAAGTTTGTGGATGTCCGCAAATTTCGTTTTCTATATACTTAAGCATACAAATACGGACCTCCGTATATATTTGCAGACATCCGTATATATTTGTGGAGCTACATAAATATATTTGCGGATGTCCGCAAAGTTGCGGACATCCGCAAATTTGTGGAGAAACAGCACCCTGGGGGAACAAATGGTCCTTATACATGTACACAATACTGAAAGTTAAAAATCATATGCTTTCAGATAAGATAAAAAGTAATTGGAATTTGAATGGGTTGAGGTATTGGCCATTGAATTATTTAGATGAAACAGTTTATCAATTGATTGAATGTAGATACCTTTTAGAATGTTCATGGACCTCGCTAAAACTCCATTTCAGTTCTTTGTTGTTGTCGTCGACCCACCAAAATGCAGGCGTATTCTTCATTTTCTGAAAATGTATTGGGCATACCTTGCCATCATAAAATATTCATATCATCATTTCTGTTATACCATTCAATGATGTCCCAGTTGCTATCTAGGTAGGCCAGAGCATATACTTGGAATTCATGTTTTAAATGGTTGATCAAGATAAATTAAATGACTTACAGAATCAACCGTAGCCCATCTCCCAATGACATCCCGGGAGAAGTTATATCGCTCTGGGACATGTAGTTTGAAGTTTTCCCTCTCATGCTCATAGTTGTTGAAGCCTGCTGCAGATGCAGCATTGCTGTACCCACACAATGAGGGTCCTCTACACAGAGCGGGTGCCAACCTCTTAGGCAATCTACGTACCGAACGCAGCAACATCTTTGACTCCTACAGGCTCCTACAATGCAATTTTTCTTCAATCTAAAGCAATCTTGAATATGAAAGATCTGCTAAGCCTAAACACTAGCTTCTCCTTTGCCATAGGCAATTCAATTTGTCCATATTTAATAATTTACAAGCTTTTCTAGATCCTGCTTTATTTTAAGTTTCCTGCTTTGGTCTCATCATCTCAGATAAACAGATAATTGATATTAAACATGTTTCAATATATTTCTATTTACTTTCTTGATATCAATAATACTTGAATCTTAAATTTGTTCACAAGAGATATGAGAAAATATGTCCTTGAATTAATAGTAAGTGAACCTATTTTTCCAATCCTACTATCAATGACAATGGCAATGATTTTATTTCTCTAAACCTGCAAGAGGTACATGAGATCCATAGTCAATAAAGGATATGATAATACTGATTATGAAACTCTAGTAGCTAAATAAATTGCCTACCTGTTTGCCTCTAGATATGCAGGTGTATGTATATTGAGTAGGGATCACTTGCTTCCTGCACACCCTACTCCCCTCTCAGGTCAGCTGTGATAGGTGACCCTTGATGCCCTACTTTACAGCAGGACCATGGTACAGCAGCCTACAGTGGCTGTCCTAGTAGGCTCCAGGGCCCTGTGTTGTACCAGTGCGAGGTATGCTAGCTGACATTAACACTCAATACAAAGTAGTGCTGTAGACAGCCCAGACCGTATAGCATTCAGGTTATTACCTCTGGGTTGAAATGAGTCCCTTGGGTGTTGTAACAAACTTGTAAACTTCCCTGCTGCACACTGCTGCAGTGTGTTGTTATGGTGCACCAGCACTGGTGTGTTGTTCTACATACATTCACACTGCCACCTGGTGCATCATATATGAGTTAGTCCCATGCTGTATATCTGAACAGGTACCTGAATGTAAGGGAGTGTTCATTTATTAATTACAGGGGGGGTGAGATTTCGCCCGGAGGGGCGAAATTTTTTACGCCCCCCCTCGAGAGCGCGTGGAACGTTTTGCGCCCCCCCCCTGTAACTAATAAATGAACATGTCCTAAGGTTGATTCATTATAGTATCTCAAGATCTTATGGAAAACCCTTGAGGCCTCTTATAGTCCATTCACAACCTATAATCAATTCCCAAATGAAAATGACAGAGTTTTGTCCCCGGGTTCTGTTCTCACCAGACCGAGTCATAATTTGGTGATATTTACATCCCGTAATATACCAAAATAGCACAGTGGGTTACCATTGTATTTCTATGATAACTTAAGAAATGAATAGCCAACATTTCTTACAAATGGAACATTTATCAATAATAATATTAATAGCAGAGTACCAGTCACCAGCCCAGCTAGCACCTTACATAAAAATAACTAGTAATTTCATGATATCATTTTTCATTCCCAAGATGTCACATATGCAAGAAGTTTTTACATGTCCTTTTGCATGGGTTCTTGATGTAACAATATTTATGTGTATTTTATATAAACATATTTATATAAAAGAGACATATTTATCAGTGATACCTTTGGACTTAACAATAATGGCATATATATGACTAGCTGTAAAAGATGTCTAAAACATTTAAATGTAGTTAGTCAAAAAGATGTTATATGGAGATATCTACAAGGCATGTTCCAGGGATGACATTTATACCAGTTTTGAGTATAACCCCTCCCCAGTAGTGATTATAAATCAGATAGGATATTTAGGATACCTCTGAGAGAGATTGTAGACATCATAAAGTTATGTCCATTTTATGTCAATGTTTGACATGTCCATAGGCACTCTGCATAGGAAACAAACACCTGCTCTGTGAAAGACACTTTGCAGGCATTACCCATTCCTTACAGATACATTTATCCTAGCCAGGAGGCCCAGATGTGATATCAGCCCAAAGCCAGAATTTCTTCTTATACAATTGCAAAGGACACAGAAAAGGTGTCCCATTATGTGCCTTGGCTACTACATGCATGTCTTAGAAAAAAACTAAAAAACTACTATCATTGTTCTAAATTCGAAGTCATTTTTTATAAATGCATTGCTAGATCAAGTTTCTGAGCCATACACCCTGACAAGAGGCTTAGTTTTCGATGTTTTTTTCTTACATGGCCCCACATGTAGAATGGGGAACCTATTATATAACCCTATAGCTCCATGGCTTACAATATGCCCCCCCCCCCCCCCCCACGATAACTAGAATGCACAGGATGAGGGGCTGTCACAATAGATTTAGGGATTACAGGAACATTTAAATTTCATACATGACATGTATTTGTAGGACCTAATGCTAAATGGAAAGGGAACAGGCCCCTGCCATTTTACTTGGTAGGCCTAGGGGCTGTAGTTCCGCCGTTAGTTTCTACAGACTGCATCAGAGAGGGTATAACACTTATCCTACATTTTTTCAACAACTTTTATTTACAGACATATTACAACACATGACATGAATTCATGACATGAAGGATCATAGTTTTAATGTTATCATACACCCGTAATGTTAATTTATCACAAATAGATAATTATGTCTAAGAATTAAACTAGTCCAATAAATTACATGCATGAACACAGTTGAATTGAGAATAATTTCAGGTTTTCATATGTGAACCTTTACCAAAGATAAAGGATTTCCTCGCTGCTGGCTGTGTCTCACGACCTTGGGCCAATGTTTTTGTCTCTGACCGGGTGCAGTCTCTGACCAGGTGCCGTCTCTGACCGGCTTTGCTTGATAAGGTCAAAATACCAACAGCAGGAGGCTAATTATAATTACAATTATAAATATATAACAACCACCATAACGTTTTCACAAATCCTTATAAATATGAGTATAATTGTTTTTAAAACACCTTTTTTTCTGACACCTGGTCAGAGACGGTAGCTGGTCAGAGACGGCACCTGGTCAGAGACGGCACCCGGTCAGAGACAAAAACATTGGCCCAAGGTCGTGGGACACAGCCTGCTGCACGGGGCATCCATACGGCTTCGCATTTCACAACTGTCTGAGGCAAGTTATGCCAAATACTGGTGGATTGCTACCATTATTTCTTCTTTTAAGTATAGACTCTTTTCATGAAATACACACCATGATACTGGTTGCAATACAGTAAACCGGGATGGAAACTCTGAGACATTATATCCATATCACAATTAGTATATTTATCTAAGGCGCCATATGATCAATATCATTATCCGTATGTTACAAGTTTCAGAGTTAGCAATATAAAACTGTGATTACAGTGCCCATTCTCCAAAACAACGTGAAATGTTTAAATGGAGGCCCCTGAATAGAGTGGATTTCCTTTTTCATTCGGTCCTCATTGAGATACAATATACCGTAGATCAAAATATAAAGTTCTGAAGAATATCATCACTGATAAAATCATGAGATCCAGCTCGAGGGCTACTTTTGATTTTCTTTTAAATGGGTATCCTTGATCATTTTCTCGAGATAAATAAAGTAATTTTATTCTATCAATATAGTAGATCTATGTGTATATAAATAACATACCAGATACATACAAAACATACTGTTCACCACTTGTAGGATATCAGGATATTTAAATATACAACATTGTCATACCTCCTCAAATGTCAATATTTAATCAATGCCATTGGGGATGCCAAAATAACTCAAGTTTTTGTCAACCTTTTATCATAAATTTCCCAAACAAAGCACGGCAATAAAGCAATGAGATCTATAAAAAAAAAAGCACTATCACAGGATAATACATGTACCCGTTTGGATTTACATCACTCTGAATGGCCAATGCTATCATGTGACGTACAACTAACAATTTGTGGCATATAATTCCAGTTGACCTCACTTAACATATGAGACCATATCAAAATAACTCAGTGAATAGATAAAAAACTCAAGACATACATGATTATCTACATTTGTAACTTTTTTAGACCTCAGTCAGAATAAGCATTTGGCAAGATGTGACACAAAAATATGAATATCATGGGAGTCTACTCATGGACTCCAACTAATTAAAACTGAATCACCGCCTTTTTAACTTTGAATCAAAAGAATGACTTTGATCTAGATAAAATACACAATCATAATCAAACTCAAACCAGACTATGGCAATGATGCCTTAAAATGAAAAGAAAATGTGCAATAATGGATTTTCTTGCACGCATATCAACTTATATCTATCCACAATTATTACCCTCCCTATTGAGCTGTATGTATTTTACAATGCAGTAGCACTCGATATTGGAATGTTACAGTCATTTGTCATGCCACATTCGCAAACAACTTGAGACCTTCTGAGGTGGCAATATAACATCATAATAGACTCGTCATCATTACATATATAGAGGCACGATGGATTCTATATCGCTTTTGACCGGTATCGATTTCCTAAAAATTGCTGTATTTCCAGCGCTCCTAGATTTGGGATGGGGGTAATCCCAAGTACTATAATACATGTAATACCATCCTGTTTATCAACCCTGGCACTTATAGGAGATTGGCCCTTATCCTTGACCAGAATTAAGTTAATAAGATATGTTTCAAATTCAAGATACCTTTATACAACAATATAACTCGACTCTAATAACTTATATATATTTATATACGAGACTGGCGCTTACTTGAGACCTGGCGCTTACACCTAATGTACAATACATACATACATACATTGCGTAGTGCAATATTATAACTTGTAATGGAGAAAATTTCAAAACCTTCCCGACACTCGACCCTGATAACTTTTAGTTGGCTATTTATAACAAGTTGTTAAAAAAAGTAGTGGCATGAAGTCACCATCAACAGTATATACCCAGACAGACAGCTATACAACTTTACGTAGTTTACTTTTCAGCCATACAACTTTAAGTAGTTTACTTTTTTACTATATTGATCCATTCATTATTGTGATGCTGACCTAGCGAGAGACTTGGGACATCTGATTAAATCATAAAAAGGTCTATTCAGTATTGTAAGAGGTGGCTTAGTTAGTACAGTTTTTACAACACATGTACCAGTATTTCTGGCAAGATTATTTCCCTGATTTTGGCAATCTCATTGCTTACAGTGCGCCCACACTCCCTTCTTGAAGGTAATCATATAATCAAGCGAATTGCACTAAACGAGTACCAGCAACGCAGAAGTAGTTCCTGTCGTAGTAGTGCAGAGGGTGTTACTGTCAGCTTGGATGATTACATTTTAACTGCTCTTCTTTTGAAGGCACTGCATCTCTGATTGCATAACCCACTGTGGCCGTCAATAAACGGCCAGACCGACCAGATGCTGTGCGTATGTGGGGACTGACAGGTCAAGTCAGACCAAAGATGTTGTGAGTAAGGCGAGACTGATGGGTCAAGCCGACTAGTGCCGAAGGCGCTCGTAGTTTAGGATAATGTTGGTAGGCAGAGTGCAACAGGTACCAGCGACATGAAAGTAGTCCCTCTCATGATGTCTGTATACTAGCGATGACCCCTGTACCAGGACGTGGGAGTTGTTACCATGGTTGAGGTGGGGGTCAGCTTGGGTTGAGGCTCTCTATGAGTACCTGTTACCATGGTAGAGGTGGTGCCAGCTTGGGTTGTGGCTCTTTATGAGTACTTGTTGACGCGGCGTAGTTGGATGTAGGTCAGGACGAGGAAGCCGAAGCTCATGGCGAGGAGAGCGACCGCGTTCACCCACATGTCCCAGTCGGTCAGGTACGGCACATCCATCTCGGCCAACGTCGCCGTGCCCGGGATACTGAAATCAGAGGTACAGGGAGGAGAATCAGCGAGTGCAGAAAAGAATGGATGGGCCCGGGATGGGGCCATACAGAGATGCCATTCAGATGCTCCCAAAAAGTAGGAAAGTTTTAGCCAATTTTCTGTAGGAAATTATCATAATTGACTACAGAAATTTCAGCCAAAAAGTAGGAATTCCTACAAAAGTAGGAAAAGTGGCATCTCTGGCCCATACCAATTTGAAAAAGAAACTACAGTAATCCTCAAGTACTACCGGTATGCGGGTTGTACGCGAACCAAACTGAGCTTTCATTTTGACACCTAACATGCCTATATATAGAGCGCTGGTTATACAAGGGATTTTATCACTATAGAACAGGAATAAAATATAAATTTCCAGATCCAGGTACGGGTTATAGGATTCACATGAGTTGGGGGTTGAGGGTTATACGCGAGATGCGTGAATTTACGGTACCAAATAATAAAAATTTAATCTTTCTCTATTTTTTGCACGCGTACCAAAGCAGACAGTGCATATGTCACATGCATACTTCAAAACTAGAACTAGCATAAGAAGGATGCAGAACTCACCATGTCATGGGGTCCAGGGCTCCTGTTGTGGCATTCTTCTCACAGAACTGGAGACCTTTCAGCTCATTCACCAGCAGACCGTTGAGACCATATCTGAAGATGGAGATCCACTTGATCCAGGCCAGCCAGACCAGCACCGTGTTTAGCTGCACCAGCACTCCTGAGAACACCTGCAACGTGCAACAAACACACCCATGTAGACTGCCATATTGTGAGTTCTTAAAGGGAAGCTTGATAATTAACTATAATGAGAGCATGTCCTTAAAAGATGCGTCGTCATGATACGCCAATGCAGGTGCTGCATTGGTGCAACATTAACGTTAGGGAGTGTCCCATCCCTCGAGGGTTGGCATGATGCTTGAGTGCAGTACTGGCGACTTACTGGCATGGGCTGCATTCAAGCATCACGAAGATCCATGATTTGGATGCACTTGTCAGTGCTGCATTCATTCATCATGCCGTTTTTAAAGCTGCACTCTCACCCTTCTGATTCAAGAGTGAGCCCTCGGTGGTAAGATGTGGTAGGCATTACTCCATGTCTACCACCTTATTGTGACTTTTTGGCAGTATAGTAGAGTGCTAAAGTAGCAAATGTCAGACTCCTGTGCGGCTTATACAATTTGTGAAAGTTAGGGGTGCGAGGTAGGCTTATACACAAGAATTAACAGTAATTATTATCGCCCGGACTACATACCATCATGAAGACGTAGCAGAGTGCGATGCAGAGGTTGGCGAGCGCGAAGACGCTGACGGTCGCTGAGAAGAAGAAGCCGAGGCTCGAGGCAGCGAGAGAGGTGGAGCTCAGCATCACCAGGAAGAAGAAGAACTTACCCGCATCCTTCGCAAGACCTGTACACAAGTAAAAAAATGTTTAAATCTTTTTTTAATAGAATCCAGGGTTACCAATCTCTGGAGGTCAAATATTCCCTAAAATAGCTGTACCAGTGTTGCCGAAACCTTTCAACGCAGGCCAAGGTGGCCTGCGTCTTGGCATCTTACGCAGGCCGTTTGATTCTCACGCAGGCCATATGAATTTAGATATTTCAAGCTCCCTTCATAAACTTTATTATAACTTGTTTTATACTATGCAAAAACAGTCACATACTGCCAGCAGCAAAGTTACCTTTTAAGGCAGGTGCTTTTAAAGTAGATGTATTAATGTATCATGCCCTTGGTGGTCGCAATGCATGAATGCAGCCCTGGCCAGTAACTTGCCAGTGCTCCATGCAAGCATCATGCCGACCCTATGGGAGTCTCACTGCCCTCATCAAGTGTATACAGATTTCAACTGCCTTGATCTCCACAGTTGTCCATCCGAATCCACATTAATTTAATTGAAAAGAGGCTAGAGATTTTACATATCGTTCTAATTATGATAAAACATATATGGGTTCTAAACGATATAAAATCTCAAAAAACAAAAAGAACACCCACCTGTCATGAAGTAAACGATAATGGAGAAGAAGAGGTTGGGGATGACGCGCATGGGGATGACGTCACAGAACAGCTTGGCCAGGAAGTAGGCGGAGACACGGTAGAACCCGTTGGAGTTCTCGTGGCTGCAAGAAGCAATGTGCTACATCGTTACTGCAAACTAAACTCAGCTCTCATTTGATACCAAACTCAGCTTTCATTCGATACCAAACATGCCTATTTTATTGTCATCTTTTCATTAATATTCATCACCTTGCAAGGGAGATAGCCTATATAAGATACAGGTATTACGCAGGAATTTACGGCATATTGGCTATATTTGTTGACTAAGACTCCTAGCACTGCGGGACCTGGTCCCTTTTACTTCTTGGAACCAGGGGGTTTGACTTCTAGCTTTCCGCTAGAGTTCTCATGAAATAATTAATCAAAATGTGTTGGATTGTTGAGTCCTATTTATAACATTTCTCAGTGAAAGTTTCGGTCATTGACTGTGACTTACACAAATATCTTCCTTTCCTTGATGAAGAGTTCGACGGCCGATAGATTACCGAAGATCTGATTCATAACGATGAAGAAGAACGCACCAACTCTGAAAAAAGAACATGTTCAGAATTAAAAACTATGCACTTAGACGGACTTCAAGATGTCTTGGGGAATCCATAGAGAAGTGTGCAGATACAGTTAAGCCATGGAAGGAAGACAAAATGCTTAAATGTGCTCTGCCAGTTAGCAGTTATGATGTAAGAATGCAGTCCTGCTGAGTACCCACCAGGCCTGCATTCACCCTTAAATCAGAGTTGCCACTTTTCCTGCATTTGCTGGAATTCTATCTATTTGGCTCGGATTCGTTTCTATTGAATTACCGTATTCGACGTAATAAGCGCCCCCCCCCCTTTTTGACGCATTTTTATACTAGAACAAAGGGTCAAATTTCTCGATTTCGGGGACATTTAAACTCTTAAGTACTAAAAACGTCATTAAGATAATTTTATAAGCGCCCTGGGCGCTTATTACATCGAATACGGTATGTTATTTTCCTACAGAAGATTGACCAAAAATTCAATATTTCCTACATTTTGTCGCCTAGCTAAAGACCAATGCAGCAAGAAGGGGTGACTTTTTCAAAATAAAGTTGTGTTTACGTTGGTTTTTGCAGAATCATCACAACCTTGTTTGTAATGGCTTAGTTTGCAAATGTCTCATATCAGGAGGCTCACAGAACAATTGTCTTTCAAACAGTGTACATTAGAATGCTGGATTCTGAGATTATATCATGAATTTGTAGGTCACGATACCAAAATTAATCAAAAACTTTATCAATAACTTTTCTGAAAAGTCACCCATTCTTGATGCATGGATCTTTAGTGGCATCCCTGGTAACTCACCTGTTGCTCATGCCCGCCTTGTCGAGCCCCATCTGGAAGTAGATGATTCCCACCAGGACGGCAAAGATGACCATGACCATGACCTGCATCACTGAGGTCTGGGGGTTACGGACGATGTTCACCACCGCCCGCTTAGACAGGTAGCCGAACTGTGGGAGCATAAAACAACCACATGCTACGATTTATATCAAATATTCAAGATTCAAATAATTATTTTTCCATTAAGGCCAAAAAAAACACACGTTTGTTTCAGGTAACCCGACCGACCCTATCAAAACAGGGCTGACCATACGTTTTTTAGGCAATTTTGAAATTTTAGTATATCTGCCCTTTTTTGGTCAAATTTAGGGTTTTCAGAGAGGCTGGGTAGTACTTCATGTTTTAAAAAAAAAAGCGAAAAAAAGCAGGGGTTTTCTTCAATGACACATAAACATCATAATAGCACAAATATGAATTAGCAATTTACCTCTCCTCTCCAGAGTAACATAGCTGTAGAAGTAGTATGTTTAAAGGTATTTTCAAGGGAGGTTATTACTCCACTTTTCCATCTGCATAATCCATTGACAAAAAAAAGAAAGAATTTCTTAGAGAAGTTATATCCATTGACAAACTTTTACATTGGTGTGGCCTGCGAAAAGAGGTTGGTATCTGTGTATGATGGCATGGCGGCCTACCTGTGTGAAGAAGTTGGTGGGGTATTGTCCCTCTGGGAGCGCCTCGCTGTTAATGCCTCCCCGGCTGCTGCTCGACAACACCTTGAGCCTCTCTGTCATCCTGGAGGCAAACATGGCATACTTACACAAAGGTTCATGGGTTTTGGATCTGCTGAAGGGTTATTTCATGAGTTGACCCTCGAGGGCCAACAAGTGAAAAAATATACAGCAGTCCAACATTATAGCACTCCAATGCACTATATGGATATATATCTAAAACTGGACATCGACATCCATGTTGGGCGCTATTCGCCAATCGGCGCAGAACGCCAATCCACAGTGCGCGGTATACAAATAGATGCGAGATTCTAATCAAGTTATTTAATATAGATTAAGATTACTAATTCTGTGCTATCTATTAAAGTTGAACATATCTAATCCCCTTAGTTTAATGCTCTTGTGCTTTTATCTTAAGAAATTAGGGGTCAATTGCCATAACAATTCATAGATGAAACAGGTACTCGCAGCGACACTGATATTTGTATTCCGCGCAGATTGGCGTTCTGCGCGGCGCTGATCCTGCGCTATTTACAAATTGCACTGCGCAGAATGCCAATATTGGCATTCTGCGCCGATTGGCGAATAGCGCCCAACATCCATGTAACAGAATCCTTCTAACAGAAAGCTATATTTAGTAGAAGTAGAAATCCATGAATATCTATAATGAAGGAAGACACCATGTTCATGCCTATGAATATGTCTGTGTGTATGTTCATTTCAAAATTCAAGATTGTAACCATTCATTGAACGCCACCATGCTTTTAATGTAAACTCGAATTGCAGTTGCAGTAATTTGATACTAATAAAAAAAAATCTATTCTATTTTTTTTTCATGAACAGTTGGATTCAAGATGGCTATCACTCATTGAATGCCACAATGCTTTAAATGCAATCTTGAAATGTAGTTGCATTAATTTGATACTGTTAAAAAAATCCAATTTAGTTGGGTTTTTTCATGAAGAGTTGGCACCCCATAGGTTCAAGATGGCCACCAGTCATTGAATGCCATAATGCTTAAATGCAATCTTGAATTGCAGTTGAATTAATTTGATTCTAAAAAAAAACACTTTTTTTTTCCTTTCATGAACAGTTGGCACCCCATACATTCAAGGTGGTTACCAGTCATTGCATGCCCCAATGCTTTAAGTGCAATCACGAATTGTAGTTGCATTAATATGATACTAATAAAAAAACTAATTCTATTCTTTTTTTAAAACTCATTAACAGTTGGCACCCCATATATTTAAGATGACTACCATTCATTGAATGCCCCGATGCTTGAAATGCAATCTCGAATTGTAGTTGCATCAATTTACTGCTAATAAAAAACAAATTCTTATCGATTTTTCTTTCATGAATAGTTGGCACCCCATAAGGTGGCTACCATTCATATTAATGCAAATACAATGCTTTAAGTGCTATCATGAATTGTAGTTACATTAATCTGATACTAAAAAAAAAAAAAATTCTATTTGATTTTTCTTTCATGAACAGTTGGCACCCCATAAATTGAAAATGCACCCAGCACCCAGGTCAACAGCTATATACGGACAAGTGTACCTCCCCTGCCTGTTCTCCTTCAATGCAGAGTGAAGAGGGTGGGAGGGGGTGACCATCAACAGTGCATAAACACTTTGATTGGATGACAATGCAGTTTTTATATTACAACCCTAAATTTGTGCAACGAAAATCATCAAGAAATACTAAGTATTTTTTCCAAAAAATTGCTTTTCTAGAATGGCTCGATACTCAGAAATCCTACTGCGAATAAAAAAAAGTCAAATTCTGATTCTAAACACCTGAAAAGTGAGAAATGCTGGCGTTCACGGTTTATGTAGGAAATGTACTAAAAACACCAAAAATATGCAACAAAACCCTAATTTTCTCAAAAACTGTTCAGTAGGATTTTTTCTAACTGAGGTTCCAGTGTTTTCTACCCTCATATTACACATTGGCATAGAGAATATATTGGCACCTAGTCAGGATTTTGCCCTAGAAGCAATCTGTGAGGCAAAAAACAGCCAAAATGAGCCACTGGTCTGAAGTATAAAACTGGGCATCGATCACTATAGAGCTACAAAGAGAGAGAATCGATGTCCAGTAATAACCCTGGGGATATATGCCATAGACCCACGATATGTCATAGACCCAGAGAGGGTATCAATGTAGTGGGCATTTGTGTTTATTTGAAGCCATACTTTTTCTTAGCCCATTCAATATGGCCGCAGCCCACATTGTATTCAAGAGGGCATTGAATATAGTGCTTCCAGACTTTAAGCATAGTTAGTAAATCTTGTATATCAAAAAAGAAATGGTTATATACTAGCCTACAGTCTAGTATACATGAGGTGTTTTTTTTATACAAATCGACATTTGCTACACACAGGTTTCAAAATCCGATGGACGACAGGGTGATACAGGTTCTTTAGAAATCAGCAGGGAGTCAGGCCTTTTAAAAATCGGCGCCTAAAAATCGACGGAAAGAAAATTTACATCTTTCAAAGATTAGACAGGCTCCAAAATGTGGGTACGGCCCCACTTAGCAGTGGAGCAAGCCATCCTGATTACCGTCTACGTGTCATTATATCGGCACCAAAATATTTTTTGAGTTTTACATGCAATGTCGCTAAAAGATAACATTTGTAGTCATGATGTACCAATGCAACCCTAGCGCTGCATCGGCACATCATGATGACCCTTTGAGAGTGTCGCAACCCCGTAGGGTCGAAATGATACATGAATGCAGCCCTGGCGAGTTACTCGACAAGGCTGCATTCATGTATCATGACGACCAAGGCCATGATGTGTTAATGCTTAAAGGATTAGATGGTTACTTACTCACTAAACCATCGGGAGGCCTTGTACTTGCCCCCGAGTTCTGAGGCCAGTTTGTTATCTGATTCTGGATCCGCTTCTATGGCAGGGATTTTGTCAAGAAGTTTAGAGTCATCACCTGTGGAAAGGAGAAGGACATACAGAATATGAGACTAGAAGATTTATCACATAGCCTTCGCTGGTTCATTGGATTATTGGAATGAATTGACAGAGGTACATTAAATTCCCGTGTATAATACTTATTATACTCCCAAAACTCCTTATATTAAGTATGTGATGCCAACAAATCTTATATTGAATACATTCAATGTATTCAATACAATGATTGTGATAGGGGCTGGGGCTGAGTGGGATATGCCCCAGCCCCCACGAGTGAAATACGTCAGAGATGTATCAATGTAGTTGGCATTTGCATTTATTTTTTCATTTGAGTATTCAATGGGGGGCATTGAATACGGCCCTTCCTATACTTAAGCATAGTGAACCTTCTATTTCCAAAAAATTATCAATCTTGGTGAAATACTGGACAGGGTTATTTCACGAAGATGTGAAATACGGAATTTCTGTGCTATAGAGACAATCATATTTTGCAGCATGAAATAAACCAGAACTGTTCTTGTGCAGTGTATAGCTGGTGGAGGTCTCTAGGATATACATTGTAGGATAAGCAGGATCCCTGATACGGACTCTCACTTTGATAACTCGGGCTTTTACAGTAAACATTCCATAAATCCTAGCGGTGGATTCAGTTATCAGAATAAAACGGCCTAACTGGTAAGATCATTATACATTTGTACAATGTCCATGCTGATATCAGTGCAATGTATCTATACCGATATGAACATCGTTTTATTGCATACACCTATGGCAGGTCAAAAAGGGGGACTGCTATGGCCGATGTGTCAGTTTATATATAAAGAAAACGTCTGGGGCGGTTGCGGCTGGTTCAGAATGGGGGATTGTAATACCTGGGCAGGTGGGGGGGGGGGGGGGGGGGGAGGGGGGGCACTTGGTACATTTTGTATACACGGGTGTGCGGCTGGCAAGAGTATTATTTGAGCATCCCCCCCCCCTCAATCCCCCTCACCAAGGGTCCGCTTGTCAATAAAATCGCTCCAAAAATTGCTCTCTTTTTTTTAGTTTTTGACAGAATACTTCATAACAAGGGGCTCTTCTCCCCATGGGTCACTTCCTGGGAAAATTTGCTTAAAACCTGGGCATTTTTGACCAAAACCCCCTCACCAAGGGCCACTTTGGACCAAAATCCCCCTCACCGAGGGCCACTTTGGACCAAAATCCCCCTCCCCAAGAGGCACTTTTGACAAACAACACTACCGGTACTCACCAAGTGTGGTCAGAGGGCTAGCCGCACACCCGTTTCAAAATAAAATTGAGTGCCCCCTGGGGTGTAACAGCAGGTCAGAAGCAGGGACTGTAAATGGGAGGTCAGAAAGGGGGACTGTTGGTGTTAAAGGCCCAGTGCCCCTATATATACGGCTGAGTACCTGTCCCGACTGCGCTCTGACTGTTACTGCAAGTGCAGTAAGAACTGCGGGTTTAAAGTAGGCAGACCGTCGGGTCGGAATGGGGGATTGTAATACCAGGGGAGGGGGGGGAGCAACCCCATCAAGGGTGTGCTTCTCACCAAAATCCCCCTCACCAAGGGCCACTTTTCTGATATTTTCGACAACAATGTTTTTGCTTAAACCTGAGCAATTTGGACCCAAATCCCCCACACCAAGGGCCACTTTGGACAAAAATTCCCCTCACCATGCGTTGTCAGAGGGCTAGCCGCACACCCGTTTCAAAATAAAATTGAGTGCCCCCTGGGGTGTAACAGCAGGTCAGAAGCGGGGACTGTAAATGGGAGGTCAGAAAGGGGGACTGTTGGTGTTAAAGTAGGCAGACCGCCCCAGTCTGCTCCACTCTTACCCTGGTCCCCAGATCCTGCCATAGGAAGGCTCTGGTAACTACCACTATGACCTTGAACTTGAATGTTGCTCGGTACTATTAGCAATCACTGCTGGTAACTTGGAACCAGTGAACAGGAACCACAATGTGTATGATGGCAGTTCTCTCATCACACTTTCTGGTTCCAGTTCTGGTTCTATGCTAACCACAGGGATTGCCTAAACCCAGCAAAATTGCAAGTCCAGTGTCATATCAGTGTTTACAAGTGCCATTGTGTGCCAGAATGGCGCGTGGGACAAGTGTAGCCTACACTTGGCTGCAGGTTATAATAATTACAGCTCTGTACATAATATAGGTGTCTCTGTCTGCCCCTGTATGCACCTACCACTTGACTGCTCAACCATGAACAATGGCGCTGCTACATGTATATACTGTAAGCCTATTTTATTTTGCGCTGTACTTATTTTTGTGAATTTCGGGGATGTTAAAATCCGCAAAAATATGTTCAGAGCAAATATTTATCCGGTGTAGTCATACTATTACCATCTTCCAAAGTATGTGAATTTAAATAAACGCGAAAATGTACTGTATTTTTCAGCAAATTCACGAATTGATAGTGGGGCAAACATGTGGTTAGGTAACTGTACCATGATAATGCCATTAGACTAAATTTTACTTTATTTACTGCACATTGGCAATGTTAGGGGGAAATGTCTTAAAATCCTTATCGCAAGAAATCTGATTTGATTACTAGTATGAGAAAATGCATTGAAAAATCAGAAAGATATTCAAAATATACTTTAGAAACCAGATGCACTATGTGCTAACATGTCAATTTGAAGTGAAAATATCAGAAAAGTGACTTTTTCTAGTATAAAGCCTGTTTATGTTATTCTTTGCCCTCCCTTAGCAACCAGAGAAATGTTCTAGAGAATTGGCTCCCGGGCCAGCGCTAGTTTCTACCCCGGCACTTGTTGATAATAAATCACAGAGGTGGGCTCTCTCAACGGTACACCGCTGTAACCCCTGCCAAGGGATTTCTACACCTCCCTAGCCAAACCTAGGTAGCAGCCTTGGTGTATAGAGTTCCGGTATTATTTTAAATGTGCACTATGAAATGCGACATAGTGAGAATTTACATTTGCCATGTACCATATTTAGAAATGGTCCATGCGAAGAAATATATATTCATGTTTTAATAGAGGCATACGTAAAAAAAGCTGGTGTTCGAATCTACTGCTATGTATATAATATCATCCCAATAAACTAACACGGACATGCATGTAAATAATAAAAATATAAATTGCCCATTGACATGTTTTTTAGATATGCCCATTCACATGTTTTCTAGATATACCCAAGATACTAATCTACTAATAGCTTACAGGATATATAGCCTTCTAGCATGGCACAGAATTCTTCTTTCTAGATCTAGATATTATCTTGCAGTTAACTTCCTGGTTAGAAATTTGGGAAGTAAGAAGGGGAGACAAAAATACAAGCATGTCTTATGATGTTCATGAACTTTTAATGATAGGTTTCACTGACAAAACAGAGGTCCTATGTGCCAGGAAGAAACTATTCACAGATGACATCATAGTGTAGGGGGCTGAGGTGGGAGCCCATGTGTGAAGATGGTATGTGAACATCTACCTAAGTTTGTGACGAGAATAGGACGGAAAGTGCCAAAATAAGTGAGGCCGTGAGGTTTCCTGATAATTAAACAGAATAGGAACAGAATACAGTAATTTAATTCAATTTACTTTTTTTTTTGTTACAAAATAAGGTACACCCTTTCTCGGTGAAAATGACAGAAAGGCCAGACTAGGCTAAATCAGGATCTAGACACATTTGTATAACATCAAAATAGGAAATCATGTATCTAACAGACTACCGAGTATGCTAGGAGTGGACCCAGGGATTTGACAAAAGGGAGGGGGGGGGGGGAGTTCCAGTATACACCCAATTGAAATAATAGAAAATGTTACCTCCCCACTCCTCCCATACCATATCCGCTGCTATATGATACCAATATGCAAAAATAAACCAAAGAAAGATTAAATCCTTTAAGGGCAACGACGATGAGGCCAAAAAAAGTTGTGTTCAGATATCCCGACCGAACCTATTCTTTTGGACCAACACAATTCTTTTTTTACATTTAGAACAAACACTTTTTTCGAAGGCATTTTTAGGATTTTGCTACAAAAAAAAAAGTTCAATGAAAAGTGTTTTTGGATTGAAAGGATGAGAAAAGGGAGAAATTTACTCTCTTCTCCTTTATAAAAATGGTTAAAAAAAACAACCGACTTACCGACCCTATTCCTTCTTGGTCATGTTTTATACCTGAACACAACCTTTTTCCCCCCTTTTTTTAAGAGTAACTCGCCAAATGAAAGGCAAATGACCATAAAAACGGCATGATGCTGCCCCTAGAGGGTTAACAAGAGCAACATACACAACTAGCCTTGCACATAACATAAAATCATGACATCCACTAGAGCATAACGGACCAAACATACCACATGCTCTAGATGGTGCACTTACCTTCGCTACTTGTGTTCCCTCTCTCTGTTTTGCCACATTTGAGGTGATATTTAATCAAATTATTACGAGCATGCTTGTAGATACACAGAAATTGTCATAAAAAGTGAGTTTCAAAAGAAAGCGAGCTGAACTACCAATCAGGGAGGCTACTACGCAGGGGATGCACAAATTATCACATTTCTCGAAATATTTTTTAAATTAAAAATTATTTCTTTAGGCCACACCAAAAAAAAAAGTTGGTCAATGGATTTCACTTTTCAAAAAACGTAGCATCTGACAAAATTCCTTTAACATAATAATTCATTGATTGATCTGAGGGAATTACTGGAAGAAAGATTTGAAAAAAAAAAAAATTCTCAATTTTGAAAAAAATGAGGCGAGCGAAATCCATTGACAACTTTTTTTTCAAAAAATAAATAAATTTCCATTTCCGAAAATAAGGTGCGCGAAATCCATTGACCAACTTTTTTTTTTGGTCTGGCCTTAGCAGTGGTTGCATCGTGTGAAAGACACTTCCCATCCCTAGCTCCTGTATTATCATTTCATGGATTACCCTAGTTTTCAATTTTCAAAATGTTATTGCGAGCCGTCACACGGCAAGGATGCTCTGCGAGGGGGTGCGTGAATATCAATGTCTCACCCCACATGGCCCATTTACGGTCAAATTATCTAGGGGTGTTATCTATACTATGGGAGACCTCTAAGGGCAAAAAAGGGAACAATATAATTGCCATTCTGCCTGACATTAACCTGGATGTTGTAGCATACCAAGGTCTAGACTGACAAATCTGAACAACCACACAGAAAAGTACCCTTCTTCTTGGCTCCCTACATGACATTATAGATAAGCAAATGAAAATAGATGTAATTAAACCTTACCCTTGATGACACTCGATAGTTGGACGGCCGTTGAGTCACCATTGATTATGTCTAGGAAGAAGTCAGCAGGGTTATTATGGGCCTCGCATTCGTAACCTGAAATTGATGAAACATTTATATGTAATTGTATCTATTTCTTTACATAGTTTCTTCGTCACATAGCCCAGCCTGATATATTACAGGGCTATATTCTTATGATATTTGTTAAGTTATTAACAAAGAAGGGGAAGGGGGTGAAATCGACTTTTTTTTTACTCCTTCTGGAGCATTCCCCTTCTTTGAAATACGGTAATGCGCTGGCTTTTTATTTTAATAAAAAAGGGGAATAACTTTTTACACCTCCCTCCTTAAGAGGGGTCAGATCCCCCCCCCCCCCTCTCAGGAGGGTCGACATTTTTTTCATGCTCACCTATAGTTGAGAAGTAGTCTAGTGCCTGCATTTTTCTTTATTTTATTTTCTTTTTTTAGATATTAAAAATGATTAACCTCTTTTGCTCACCTATAGTGGAGAATTAGTCTAGTGCCTGCTGGGGGAGGTACAGCAATATAAAGCATTTTTTCTTTATTATCTTTTATTTTTTTAAATATAAAAAAAAATTAACCTCATTTGCTCACCTATAGAGGAGAAGTAGTCTAGAGCCTGCTGGGCGGGCCCGTGGTAGACCATGTGGCCCCTGGACAGCAGGATCAGGTTGTTAAACAGACGGTAGATGCTGTAGCGCGGCTGGTGGATGGAGAAGATGATGGTACGCCCCTTCAACCCCAGCCTGAAACACATAGGAAACATTATATTATGAAGATATTTTTTCAATCACCTTTAAGTTAATCAACTCTTATAGGACCGCATACTGTATCAATGCATCATGCCCTTGGCCATCATTATGCATGAATGCAGCCCTAGTGCATCATGCCTTTACTGGTTATGATGCATGAATGCAGCCCTAATGCATCATGCCCTTGGCAAATATTATGCATGAATGCAGCCCTAATGCATCATGCCTTTACTCGTCGTGATGCATGAATGCAGCCCTGATGCATCATGCCTTTACTCGTCGTGATGCATGAATGCAGCCCTGATGCATCATGCCTTTACTCGTCATGATGCATGAATGCAGCCCGAATGCATCATGCCCTTGGTCGTCGCGATGCATGAATGCAGCCCTAATGCATCATGCCTTTACTCGTCGTGATGCATGAATGCAGCCCTGATGCATCATGCCTTTACTCGTCATGATGCATGAATGCAGCCCGAATGCATCATGCCCTTGGTCGTCGCGATGCATGAATGCAGCCCTAATGCATCATGCCTTTACTCGTCGTGATGCATGAATGCAGCCCTGATGCATCATGCCTTTACTCGTCATGATGCATGAATGCAGCCCGAATGCATCATGCCCTTGGCCGTCGCGATGCATGAATGCAGCCCTAATGCATCATGCCTTTACTTGTCATGATGCATGAATGCAGCCCGAATGCATCATGCCTTTACTCGTCATGATGCATGAATGCAGCCCTAATGCATCATGTCCTTGGTCGTCTAAAAAACATGTCGTATAAGACACTGTGGGCACGGAAGTGTCCTGAGTCAACAAGGCCTTTAAGGGTGCCAAAGGGCGCCTATTTTCGACAAGAAACAGGGGTGAAAAATTGCGACCCGTTGACCGATGGAGGTGTGAAAAATTCTCATTGCTCCATGCAAGAACCAACTCCCCCCGATTGTTAAAAAATGACCACTCCCTTTAAACAATTGGTGATTTGTGTCAGGGAAAGAGAGATTAGGTTCCCAGTTTGAAGGACTGTCATGGTTCATTTGACTTGGCGCTGTGGTCCAAAGCTCTGGAAGCTTTTAGATGGGGGCCATCCATAAATAACATCATACGGAGGGAATGGGGGGGGGGGGCCTTCAGCCGTTCATATACATTGCTTTAGAGAAAATATGACTAAAGGGTCCAGAGGCGTAGGATGCAAATCTTCATTGTAGGGGGGGGGGGCAGGGGGGTCCAACCCAACCGGCCTTAAATATCGGCTTTCAATCATGATAGTGCATAAACATACTCCTACGAATTGTATAGAAACGGTGTATTTGAGCCCCTTTAGTTCTGATTGGGTGCCAGGCCCCAATGTCACAACTTTTCCCTATGTGGGAAAGATACGTTTTGGAAACTTTGTATATTACCGGTACATCATAGGGTCTTGATAAATAATGGGGGGTGTTGGGGGGTGGGGGGGATATATTCAGGCCCCCTCCTCTGTGATTGGCCCCTCCCTTTTCCTATGCCACTGAGTGGGCGATCAGTCAAAATTAGCGTGACGTCATTTACGGACGGCCCCACGGCCCTAGACCCCTAAATTTGACATGGTGACATGGACATGTTGGGGCTTAGTGTCATAGTGAGCTGAGTGCCGAGGTCCACAGGGCGTTGGTCATCATGGCCATGGTCATCATGATGCATGAATGCAGCCCTGGCAAGTAACTCGCCAGGGCTACATTCATGCATCATACCAACCCTATGGGGTTGAGACACTCCGGAAGGGTCGGCATGATGCACCAAAGCAGCCACCAGTTACATGCAGCAGCCGTGAATTACTCACCCGGCTGCTTTGGTGCATCGTGACGTCAAATGTCATCTTTTAGCGACATGCTATCCCTAAAGGGCCAACTCATGCTTTGTTTGGTAGGTACAGGTGCACAGATACAGGGTCTGTGTGACAAAGGAGGGTTCGCCCGAAGGTCACTTTATCCTGGATTATCAGGGTTTATACAAAGAGGGTCAAAGAGTGAGTGCTACTCTGCAGGTAGTGAGATAAGGGTGTGTTGGGAGTCCTGTCACCAGAGCGTCATCATGTCTACAGCACAAGCCCCAGACCCACAAGCTTTTAATTTTTATTTTTTTTAATCTATTTTTTTTCTTTCAGTGAATTTTAGCCTGGCTAAAATTCCATGGGACACCATTTAGATATTCTTTTAATATCTATAGCATTGAAAAATGACTCTAAATAATTTTTCACATTTATATTTATAGCCTAGCTATATTTATATAGGCCCCCAGAGACCTGCATCTTTGGGAGCTGGTCTACTGTCAACAACAACATACTTGTTGTTGACAGCTAGCCCAAACTCCAAGTTTCCTTGAAAATTTGGGACCACTGGCAATTTATTTGTCACTGTTTTGCACAAAACAGGTGCCTGATGAGTCCCCATAGGACGAAACTACTAAACTAGGCCCTAAAACTTGTTTCTAGAGCCAGTCACTAAGGTATTGTTGATCCCCATAGTGACAGTTGTCATGTAACCTAGTTACACTGTCAACAAGTGACTGTTGCCAAGCAATGGTGTTCCTAATGACGTCATGGTCCGACGACCAAACCGTCATTAGCAGTGATTGCACCGTGCTGTAAGGATCCCCACCCTTAGCCTTGTCAAAAATACACAAGCTATTAATAGGTACATTTAGTTCACACTCACATTGAAGCTACTGTAGTTGATGTTCTCTCACCAGAAATGAGCATTTTCCCTGACCATATTGATATACTTTGAGCAGAATGTTAGGGTTCACTTCAAGGGGAATGTCCCCCGTCAAAATTGATAAAATCTATTTCAAAGGAAAAAGTACAAATTAATAGATATTGTCATAATTAATGTGATTGTTCCTATTTCCCAGTCACCATTGAATACCGTGACTTAATATCGTAATTGTTAAACGTTCCCATATGTCCGTTCTAATTCCTAACAGAATTCTAAATTATCCTGGTATTCAATTTCAATTCTTTTGAATTCAATTTTTATTTCAGACTCAATTGTGTTACAAACGTTACAGTACATGTCTCTCCAGCTCTCCCATTTAGATACAAGCAAAATTGTGCTTTTTTTCAAGCAAATTCGCGAAAATTTAAACACGCGAAAATATCTACCTTTCTACAAGGGCTCTACATCCTTGGTTTACAGTATATTCCAGTTATTGTCCTCTCCATTTCTGATAAAAGTTATATCAGGCGCAGATATTCAGATGGCAGGCGACCTCCCTGATTGTGATACAACCTTATCTCTGACATATATAATAATCTAACAGCAGCAAGGACAGTAGAGTAGCATACAGGCTTCATGTGTTGCACCTTGACCATAATCCTGATGTTTTCCACAAAGACTCACATGGCGATCCAGCCTGCTGAAACGTTACATGATTCTCCTCTAGTCTATTTCCTCTAGCCTTTCCATAGCGTCTCTGTCCATGTTATGATTTTCAAGTCCAACAATTTTTGATTGCTTTTCCCTTAGACTAGATTGAAAATCAATTTGCAACAATCCATGCTATCAAGTTCAACGATTTTGATTGTTTTTCCCCTAGAGAGATTGAAAATCAATATGCAACTTTCCATAATGTCCCTGTTGATGTTATCAAGTTCAACAATATTAGACTTTTTTCCCCATGAGACTCCCAGCCAGAAAGACTATGAGGCCTTAAAAGAAAAAGTTGTGTTCTGGTAACATGGCCAAAAATAAATAGGGTCGTGTTTACTTTTAGTACAAAAAGGTTGGCCCCAAAAGCGGAGGATAGGTCAGGAAACCTGTACACAACTTTAATTTTTGATTAAGGCCCGCATGTAATATGATGTCTATAATGAACGTATGACAGCCGCTTACCGGTATAGAAGCAGCATTACCGCGTTAGCGGTGCTAGCGTCAAGTCCTGTAGTCGGCTCGTCTAGAAAAAGCACCTTAGGAGAGATGATGAGTTCCATGCCGATGTTGGTCCTCTTCCGTTCTCCGCCAGAGATGCCTCTTATAAACTCCGTCCCCACCTGTAACGTGAAGCACGTGGGAATCACGAAAGGACTGGCTACACAAAACTACTGACCAGGAAATGAATTCTTTAAAGAGTTTTACAGTAGATGCCAAAAGAGTCGACAGAGCTGGGTTGATGCACCATAGATGCTGGCTAAAAAAAACATGACTGAATGAGCTAGACCATGTGAAAAACATGCATTTTTAAAAATGTTACATTATTGATATAATTTTTGAGAAGGCATTGCATGTTTGGTACCAAATTCAAGGTATTGACATCCTCTATTCAATGCCATATTCTGTATGAGTGTGCTTTCAATATTCCAACTGATAGCCATGGCAAAAAATAGTCAAAATATACCTCTTTACCTGAAACTTGCCAGAAATATGAGGTACCGTAAAACCCCTGCTGTAGGACAACCCCTCTTATAAGCTTGAGAAACTTGAGAAAAAAAATCCTAGAGATAAAAGTTTCCAAAATCAATTTCTCTTGTTCTAATGTTATAAATCCCACCTATAAGCCGAAGCCCTAATCTGAGTAAAGATATTCAGCTTCTGGGGGGGGGGGATTTATTTGTCTTAAAGGCTATGTTTGTGCCTGTACATGGGTACCGACAATGTTGACCGTGTCGCCGTGTCGATTTTTAGCAAAAGTGCTGTGTCATTGTGTCGATTTTTAAGTATATAAGAACTTAGAGAAAAATGCCTGTAGGTCGATTTTTAACCTTCATTTTTCTGTGTCCGTCGAATTTTAAAACCCCTGTGTCGCACATGTCTGATTTTAAAACCCCCGTGTCGCACGTGTCGATTTTTACCCATGTAGGGGCACATGTTTTACAGTATTTTGCCTACCTTGGAGTCGGCCACGTGGGGCAGGCCGAGCTCGTTGATGATGTCTGTGACGCGTTGTGCCTTCTCTGCGTCGGTGACGTGTGTCGGGAGGCGCAGGTTGGCAGAGAAACGCAGGTTCTCCCTGACCGTCAGCGTACCCATCACCACATCATCCTGCAGGGAGCAAGCAATAAACGACAATTAAGGTGATTATTTTTAAACCCTTTAACCCTTGAATAAGGGAGTGAAGTTAGAGAATCTAGAGGGGGGGGGGGGGGCAGGTGGAAGGTTCTCCATGCAGATGCGTTTCTTGTAGTAACGACGGTATCGGGTCATGAACATTCATTAACAAATGGGGATGAGAGGAAGCATGCATGCTAAAAATTGGAACTTATTTAAACAGTAAAAAATAAAACGCATGAAGGAAAACTAACAGACATTTGATTTTCCCGACTACCTGCTATCTGATAAGATCAGTCTGTAGCTGTTCTCTAGATCTTCTAGATTTTCTTTTACTGATAAGGGTGAGAGTTTGTGTGCTCCCCCACTTCCACAACCTAGAGTGGGGGTATAGATGGAGGGGTCCCATGCCGCATGTCGATTTTAAGAAATAGCCATTTCACCTGTCTATGTTGCTTGATAATGCTTATGTCCCATGTGGATTTCAAGAAATGTCCATGTCCTTTGTCGCTGTCTTTTTAAGCCTCATGTCACACATCACTAGGCCTTATGTTGCATGTCAATTTTAAGAAAAGGCCATGTCGCCGTGTCGAATTTAGGGGGTTTACCCCCATTAGATTGAGCTATTGAGGGTCTAAGGACGTACACTATACCTCCTCTAGCAGATCACTTGTAGCTAACCTCATTGCCTTATCAGCAGTTATCTTCCATATCACACATACCATGTTTGTCGACCATGACCCACCTGCACTACATACTCAAACACTACCCCAAACCTTGGTTATAAGCCTACCTAACCTCTGAGCCGAATGTGATAACAGTGTTGCCGAAAACTTTTTATATCCAATGTGGCCTTGGTCTTACACAGGCCATTTTCCATTTGTACAGGCCATATCGGCCGATCATATTTATGCGATATAGAGCATTCCAAATAAAATTTTCTTGAATAAAAACTTATAAAATGGATTTAGAAATGCTTGAAATCACTCAACAAATTATACAGTACGTTATGGACCTGTTATGAATGTTTTTATCTAGAAATATAATCCAATGTTTATTAAACATCATCTAGTATAAGCCAAAATGAATTTCGGGTGAAAATTTGGCTTGAATGGAAACAATCTGATGACAAAAGAAATCTGACTAATTGCCTTTTCAATAAAATATATAAGTTAGTGTAACCAACCTGCACTACGTAGCCTGTCATACATTTGAAGTTACTCGGTTGTTTCTCCCCGTTCACCAAGATGTTCCCTTGTAGTCCATTCGGGTTCTTTCTGGCCGCCATTATGTCCAACAATCTAATGGGGAAACACAGTATTATTCACATTTTTTAAAGACATTTCATAATGGCGGTATCGTTAAAGTGACATGGAGAATTTATTAACCCTGTTGCTTAAACTGTACAACAGAAAATACTAGCCCTTCTATGATACAAGAATAGATTTGAGAGCTGAAGAAATATTTCAGAGCTCCTCTATGCCCAACACTGGGCATTGAAGCTTCATTAAATTTTTCTTTAAATATATTTTTTACTGTTTTATCTCAATTTTCCAAAATGTCATTTTGACATACCGGTGAGGCCTAAAAAAAAAGGTGTGTTTCAGGTTACCCGACCCTACCTAGCAAAACAGGGCCGATCCTAGAAATTTTTATCCAATTTTGAAAAAAAAGAAGTATATTTTAAGTAATTTTCGGGCTATTTCAGAGTCAATTTGATGCTCCATGAGTCGGCGCCAGTGTTGGCGAGTCAGCGCTAAAGTTTGCGAGTCAATTTTTAGGTACTTTCCATGCCATGGGATCAATATGTCTTTATAAAACAATTTTGGGGCTATTTCAGAGTTAATTTGATAGTCCATGAGTCAACGCCGTTGTCGACGAGTCACCGCTGAAGTTTGCGAGTCAGTTTTTGGGTGCTTTTCAGGCCAAAGTAAAAAAAAAAAAAAATCCGACCTACCCTACCTAGATTTTCAGACTGTGTAACCTGAAACACACCTTTTTCTTTTTTTGGCCTAAGCAGACAGCTCCAAATTAACATAGTCTACATTTTAATGAAGTATAACAAAGCTGTAATAATACTTACGACGTCTTGCCGCTACCCGTGGCACCCATTATGGCATTTAGTCCTGGCTCAAAAAATCCACTGAAACAAACAAATACAATCATTAAATCACATTTTACATACCTGGTTAGAAATAGGGAAACACGTACGACACAGATATACAAGCAAAACACACAAACGGATTTGTCTTTACATGTATAGCTATGACGACAGTGCCAACGGTGTAATATTATCCCATTTGTGGTCGTGATGCAATAGTACCATGCCTCTCCTTTGCTTATAACCTTAGTTCTATGGAGAATCGCAAATGTCTTACGATTAAATTAGTTTATTTTATGAAAATGCGAAGAAATATCTATTTTAAGGTGCTAAACTATTGTGATATGGCTTCTGCAACAAAGGAGTGCCTTAACTATTAGAACCAATGGAAAAACGGTATATTTTCACTATATCTATCATGAAAATCCCTTTTCTATTGAGATATCAATTAGACCATGGGGATGTGTGAGGGAGATATATACAATCTAAACATTTTTAAATGAATAATTATTGGCGAGACAAGGCGGGGATTTCATTTCATAACATATATGACAATATATATATATATATATCATGTGTCATGAAGTTGGAAGGGGCGGTATCAACCAATATAACACTTGTCCTCTAGAGTCTACTGATAAGGTGGTAGCTTATACCGGCCTATACCAGGACACAGGTCAGATCAGGGGCCTCAACCCCTTATGTACGGCATCATGCCTGAATGCATCATTCCATTGGTAGTCAGGATGAATGAATGCGGCTCTGACGAGTTACTCGCCAAGGCCAAATAAAAAAAAAGGTTTATTTCAGGTTACTCGACCCTACCTAGCAAAATAGGGCCGACCCTAGAAATTTTTATGCAATTTTGAAAAAATATTTATATGTTGGGTCATTTTGGGGCTATTTAAGGTTAGATCTGATAGTTCACGAGTCGAGGTGGTCGTCGGCGAGTCGGCGTTGTAGTTCATGAGTGGATTTCTGGGTACTTTTCAGGCTTAAGTAAAAAAAAATTGAAAAAATTAAATAAAAATTCCGACCTACCTACCCTAGATTTTCAGACCATGTAACCTGAAACACACCTTCTTTTTTTTTTAGCCCAATGCTGCATTCAAGCATCATTTCGATGCTACGCGGTTGATACACTCTCAAAGGGAGTAGTTACTTGCCAGGGCTGCATTGGTGCATCATGACGACAAATGTCATCTTTTAGCAGATGTTACGAAGGTTAACGGTACACAGGTGTTGATGGAGATTTCATAAATTGACCCCATCCACTTTGTCCATTGGGTACCTGTATGTGCCCAGGATTCTATCCATTTTGGTCAGGTTCTGTTATAAAATAGGCAAATTAAAACCACGCCAGCCCCTAAATTCGCCACCAACGTTACCTCTTTAGTTTGGCCCCTAGACCTTATTTATAATTTAAAATATCTACTGCCATTTGCAATATATCATATAAGTATAGTAGTGGCATGACAATAAGATCAATTGGTGTAATGGAAAATGTGTGTCTGTATAGAGGGGGTTATAGGGGAAGCTCAGGTATGACGTTACCAAACACTACGAGCAGCATTTAGACTGATCACTGCACCAAGCGGAACTACAAAGAGCCTCTACTAAAGTCTATGGATCCTCTACAGCACAACACGGAGGCCCAGATATTAACCTCACCAGGTATGTGTATTATTGACCACTATTGATCTGAAGAGATCAGTCTACTGTACTACTATACATACAACAGCAGGGTAGAGCTACAAAACATGGATCAGGCCATTGGGGAGTGATCTTTTTTTTTAAAACAGCGCGGGGGGATGGGGAATTTTGGTGTGGAACGCTCAGGACTTTTTTGACGAAAATATCCGGTAGGTGAATTTTTTTTCGTCCCGCCCCCCTCTCGAAGAGGGATTGGTATTTTTTTACCCCCCCCCCCCCTCAGCCCCCAGAGAGGGGTTGAAATCCTCCCCTCCCCTCCTATTGTGAAACACGATCACTCCCTACACTTTTTCTTCTTCCTTTTCCTTTTTAAAATGAACCCTATTTGAACAGGACCGGAATTAACTTTTCTATTAACAAAAAGCTCCGGGTCTGCAGTGACGAGCCTATTGGGTCCTGCGTATAAAGCCTGAGTTTTATATAACATATTAATATAACATGCCTAATTAACATATATGTACCTGGTCGACTACTAGGCTGAGCAGTGAGCCACACCCCATGAGTTGGCAGGTGTGCTACTGTGACTAAAGTAGAACATCGCGTATAGGCTCAGGCTCCGTAGTACTTCTTTTTTCCTTCTTTAAAAAAAGAAGAAAATCATTTCCTTTATTGATGTGGTTTTTCGGTCCAAGGTTTCATTGTCCCCTCCTCACTAACATATCCTCACGATGGCTTTGTAATGATATCCTACAGGCTTAGTGTTTTACGCTGGACAGAATGCCAGTGCGGCTTATAGCACTAGGCCAAAAAAAAAAGAAGTTGTGTTCAGGTATCCCTAGCGACCCTATTTTTTTGGCCCTACCCAATTTCTTTCTTTTTTTTCTTTTTTTTTATGGAAGGCATTTTGGGGGGTTTCTACCAGAAAAAACACTTTTTTTACCTGAAACTTTTTTACAAATAATCAAAAGGAAACTATGAAAGAGCCTGTTCAGGCAGTTACCGGAACCAGAATTGTATTTTTTTTGGCCATTATCCTGCATACCATTTATATCGTAAAGGTCCAATACACTCAGTCTTGGTTTGTATGCTACATTTGAGCTGTTACAGATGCTGTCTTTATGTCATCAGACTGAGTAAGTGATATAGATGTATCACCACAAGGCATGAAAGATGATGCGTGTTGCGGTGGGGTGTGGCCGAGTATCATAAGATTTACACAACTTTACACAAGAAAATGTGCCTCATGTTGCATCCATATTATCGGCCATATCATCATAATTTCTTCTCGGATACCTTTACATCTTTAAGTGGTAAACCTTGAACAGTTGCTACTCTCACTTTTCTGTAGGAAATTAACATAATTTAATACAGAAATCCCCGTGTAAAAGTAGGGATTCCTGCAAAAGTAGAAAAAGTGGCATCTCTGACTGCCACCCACTTGTATTTCTGCTTCAATAATCAATGTATTGTCACTATTATGTCCTTGTTCTAGGACACCCGTATGTATCTGATGCATATAGGCAGTGGTCATGGTGAGAGGTGGGTGTTATATTCACCTTATCAACCAGTATCACGCTTGTCATGCAGAGATAGCAGGTTTAGTACCATTGATAACAGGTTTAGTACCATTGATGTCGGGTAGGAGTCACAGTGAGCACAACAGCAGCCTATCTTTCCCATCTCTTACATCAGCCTGTTATACAATGTATAACCTACAATAGGTACCTGTACCTCTCCTTTTCTTGGTATCCTGGTCACCACAGACGCTCTGGGTGTCAGGTTCCTTTAGCCAGCTCAGGTCAATGTTGGGGGTGCAGAGGGGTACCCCCTGAGGTCGGAAAGTCACTGAAATTAAAGGGTCCAGGTCACAAAGTCGCCTTTTTGGACCCTTTATCCAATAGTCATTTTTGCCCAAAAGTTGCTAGGTCGCTTTTATTATTGCCTTTAATAGGTCGCCAGGTCGCCTGGAAAACAGCCCAGGTCGCCAGGTCGCTTTTGACCCCTCTGGAGCCACAATGTTAATCTGCTATGCCACTCTGTTTTGATGCATCATGCCTCTTTGTTGTCGTGATGTAGGGAAGCAGCATCGGCGAGTAACACGCCAGTGCTGTTTTCATGCACCATGACCATCCTACGGTATATAGTATCGGCGAGTAACACGCCAGTGCTGTTTTCATGCACCATGAGGGTGGTTCTAACCAGTTGTTGACATATCAGGATTTTTGGCTTTGGCAAGCTATAATTATGTGGAAAGTCTATGAAATTAACATTTCTACAGCCTATCAGGTCAGGCACATCTAGGGCCACAAGGGGCACCATAGTTTTGACCATCTGTGAGCAATATTAAAGCTGTCAGAGGCTGAAAACAGGCTAAATTAGGCCAAAAATGCAGTTTTGTACAGATTTTTTTCAGCAAATTTAAGTTTTAAACTATACCATGGCAAGAATGGAAGAGGCATTTGACTTTTCCCATCATTTTCCTATAGCAAATGAATGAATGAAATACTGGATATATTTAAATCCTTCATTACACCAAAAAAATAAGGTCCTGGGTCATTGCATAAGTATTGTGTACTTTTGAGGCTACGAGTCACTCACTTATTAGGCTAAAATATACCCCCCTAGCTTTTCACAGAAATACTTTAGAAACTAACTAAAAGTCGTAATACAACACATAACTGCCATAAATATATATGCAAAAAGAAAATTGTGAAAATATTGAAAACTCTTGTCACAGTACTGAATTGAAAAGTAATTTGGAAAAGTTGTGTACTTTCTCTGAGACTACGAGTCACTCAGAAATGAAACAAAATATCATCACAGCTCCCATGTTATTTATATATAACTATCAAATTTACACTTAAAGTAGCTCTACAATACGAGGAATCATCCTGCAAAAAAAATTCAATTATTCATACATAGCAACACAAGTAGAGCAACGGGAACTACGCGTCACGCAACTACGCATCACGCATTTAAAGCTCAGAGCTGTATTCCATGCACCTAGAGCTTCATTTTGATCTTTGTTGGATGTAAATCGGACCATTATTAACCCTTTAAGGGCCGCTGCTGCCTCTGAGCAGCATCTAAAATACCCTTGAAAAACCGCTGCTGCCATAGGGCAGCAAATGTGCTACCCTATGGCAGCTATATCAATAAATTGCAGCTCCTGCCATAAAACAAAGAATGAGAATTTTTGAATCAATCCAAAAAAAATTAACATGAGTATTACATCCCCTTGTAAGAAAGGTGTACATTATGTCTCCAATATAACTTATTTTACTACTTAGCCACTATCCCAGGGAGCACATACTTTCAAAGTTGCATACTCCCATGGCATTAGGCCGGTGGTTAAGGCCAATTTACATTTTTCAAGGCCAGCAGTTAAAGGGTTAAGGGAGCTGTGCAAGGAAAATACCAAGGTTACAGAAATGGCATTTTTTTCTCCTGGATAAAATGTTTTCCGTTTGTACGAGTCACGCAACTACGTGTCACGCAACTATGCATCACACATTTAAAGCCCAGATTTGTATTCCATGCATCTAGAGCTTCATTTTGATCTTTTTTGGGTCTGAATCGGACCATTATTAAGGGAGCTGTGCAAGGGAATAGTTTAACATTACATTTTCTTTATTTTGAGGTGAAACTACATCGATTCAATGGTGCAACTTGGCAGATTTCCATTAGAATAGATGCAAATAATGATTCAATTTGTACTCAAAAATCGACTGTAACACATTGAATCATATTCTCATGTTTTAATCTCTAGAGACCTTGATAATTGTCCGATTTATATGCTGTAAAAAGTGGCAAGGAGATAATTATCTCTATCTCCAGGCTAGCTAGGGTAGAACTTTCTTAGTGCATCAAGGCTGTGGGCTGGTTTGTTCGAACCCAGGACCCCCCCCCCCTAGATAAGTTCCTGAAAGGAACTGTACTATGAATCCAAAGTGTGCAGGTATGGCATCTTCAAGTGGAAATATCTCAGGTTCTACCTGGTCTAGAATAAAAATGTAAATAATTGAATACTCCCCAATGCAAAATCTAAAGGTGTAGTGTAATTAGGAATATACCACCTTTAAATTAGCTTTCTTCTCCCTACCCGGACCATTACTCACTACTCCCTCTCACCATCATGTGGCATATGAGGCTACGAGTCACTCATAAATAAACCCCTCTTTATAGACATGACAAACTCACTTAGAATATAGAGAGGCCAAAGACCCTTATACCAATTCACAGGCAATATGTACAACTATAAGTTCAAGTAGAGATTAAAGATATTCTCTAGGGTTCCAGTTTCTAGAGAGATCTGGGGGGTAGCAGAAAAAAATTGGTCATTGAAACTAATGCTGTCCAGCCTTGCACAATTTCACACATACTCTTAAAGAAATTCAAAAAAGTTATAAAAAACATTACCAGATATAAGAAAAGCATATAGATAGTACCCACAATATCTCCTCTACACATCATATATGAATCCCATGGCTAAAGATACTTTGAAATAAATCTAAATGCTAGATCTATTATAACAGAATAAGTGAGTGACTCGTAGCCTCACAGAGACTCAAGGGTATTGACATGGGAACTTTGCCTGGTTGCCATAGCAACAGTTTTAGGATTTAACTGCTCCAACTTTGTACACAGTTAACCCAAGACCCCTACTATACTGACGCAAAAGGATTTTTATCTGCTGATATATTTGAAAATTATCCCCCCATGGCTCTCTCCAAGGCCAAATGTCAACGATTGGTTAGAACCACCCATGACCATCCTACGGCAGTCTTTGCGAAAACATGCTGGACAGTGGCAATGTCCTCCTAAAATGCCACCGGTCCAGCAGATTGACAAGTGTAACAGGACCGAATGTCCAGTCACATGTTGGGCTTTTCTGAACTAAAGTAATTTGGTTGGGTTTCTAAATCTGAAATATGTTTGCCAATATACTGTGTAAAACTATGTATTTATCCTGATTTGGCCATAAATGATAACAAATATAATGTACAATACCATTTTCTAGTTAGAATGCATAAATTATCAGATATGTTGGTATCCGGTCCTTCAAAAAGGGAGCCGGTCCTGCAAATGTCCTGTGGGATGAAACTGTTTTCGCAAAGACTGCTACGGTATGTAGTATCGGCGAGTAACACGCCAGTACTGTTTTCATGCACCATGTCAGACCATCCTACAGCATGTGCCAGTGAGTTACTCACCGAAACTGCATTGGTGCATCATGCAGACGCTTGAGGCCCAGACAGAGGCATCAAGCTATCTTTAAAGGGTTATAACATTGTTGTGGCGGGTGTCTGTTGTATAATGACGTTGCCATTGACCCCGGCTTTCAACACTTTGAAGTATTAAATGGGCCTGCAAGCGTATCCCGCAGCGTATCCATTCCCCTGTATCGGATACATCCATTTATCGGGGTGCAGAGGGGTCCCCCTCTGAGGTCGGGAAGTCGCCGAAATTAAGGCCCCCAGGTCGCAAGGTCGTTTTTTTTAAAGACCTTTATTCCTTTACTCAATTTTGGGCAAAAGTCGCCAGGTCGCTTTTATTATTGCACCAGGTCGCCAGGTCGCCTGAAATACGGTCCAGGTCGCCAGGTCGCTTTTTACCCCTCTGGAGCCACATTTATACAGGGTCCTATTTATAAGTTAACCTCTGGGTGTCTTTTATTAGCACCATTTGCTGACCCCGAGACATGGGGGAGCCAAGTTTAGTTTAGTTTAGGGGGGCTGTTAATTGATAAAGGGAAAGTTAGCCTGCTGTCATATCATGAAATGGGTGGTCGAGTTTTGCCCTTGTTACTTACCCGCAAAGAGCCAGTGCCCTCCCCGGGCTTGCACCTTTTGAACTGGATTGTGTTGCGACAAAAATACCTTGTGTCTATATATAGATCGAGTGGCATCTAGCATAGAGTGTTCTTTTCATAGGACTATAGTGTAGCAACATTTGTATCAGATTTGACTTGATAATAAATGTATCGTATGCCTCTCAGGACAGGTGGACTGCTACTCACATTGATCCTAGTACTCACCTGTGACTTTAACCCTTTAAGGGCGCATGGTGCTTTAATGTGTTGTTCCCATGGTCGTCATGATGCATGAATGCATCCCTAGCATGACAACCTTTCTGCTTTGGCTGTGCATCAATCCTGTAGAGTCGGAATGATGCTTGAATGCAGCATTGGCGAGTTACTCGCCAGGGCTGCATTTATGCATCATGGAAATCAAGGGGATAATGCAATAAAGCACTAAGCGGCCCTTAAAGGGTTAACGCTATGGGCTCTCCTCTCACTAATGCTAGGTGGGATAATATGGTAGGTGGGCGGGGGTACCTCTTCTGTCACACATGTCAGGAAGCACCTGTCATTTCCTTTATCAACCATTTAAGAGCAGACTAGTGCTTTAACATACTATTTTGCAGGATCATGCACTAACTCAGGAAGTGCTCAATGGCGAGTAACTGCCGCTGGTGAGTTTCTCGCTGGTGCTAAATTAAAAGTCATGCATTGTGCTGATCCTATGGGGTTTGATACACTCCTGAAGGGTCGGTATGAAGCAGCATCACAATACATGGGAGCTAATACATTGGTGCATCATGATAATTTAACACATAACGCCTTGAGGTATCACCATGTGTGATTCCTCCACCCGGCACGTGATATTGATTTCCCGATAAATGTATAATTGATTATAGCATCCTATTTTGTACTAAACCAGGTAGTCTAGATCAGGGGGCCACTTCCTATACATTCTAAAGTTACTATGTGAGTGTATAAAGTAGCGGGAAAGGGGTAGCTTTTGGGTCCCACTGTTGGGTCCGGGCGATGCACTAGGGGTACATTTTGGGCATTTTTGAGAGAAAGGGGGGGGTGTTTTTGAACCAAAAATATCCAACCGAAAGGTCCAAAAGTTTGTTGTGAAAAAGGGGCATATTTTAGGGAGGTCATTCCGCCAAAAGGGATGTGTTTTGGTTGAATTGTGTCCCGCTAAAAGCCTAAGGGTGTCGAATTCAGAATGATGTACGTGCATGGTATCCATGAATTCCAGAGTGCCCCCCCCCCCCGCCTCCATCCCACATTACCAGGAGTCTAGATCTAGGTTAGAGTTATCCCGAGTTCCAGGCTACGCACGCACCTGTTTCAGCGTTCTTATTTTCGGACACATTAATAATCATAATGGCAGTGAACTTTGTACATTGCAGGTGAACCGATGATTCCTTTAATAGCGGGGATACTGCGGTATCTTTATGATCATTTTGATTGAGTATATTTCATTTGGAAAATTGGGAATTTTGATAAATTTTCTTGAAAAGTAGACCCTTCTCATGAGGATTTTCATAACTGGATCCTTGTCATGGCAATTTTTCTTGAAAAGTGGACCCTTGTCATGGGGAATTTTGAAGAAGTACTAAGTGACCCCCCCCCCCCCCCCCCGCCTCCCCGCGTATCACTGTAAGTGTATGCATGTAGTTCAATGCCAGGTTTACCCTACGGAAATAGACCCTATATGGATTAAATTACATAACCCCCTCCCCCAGACAGTACCCCAACTAAGCCTAGCTAGGCCTACTCGCTATACAATACATAAAACAACGTACATCTATATATAGGCTACTACTTTTCTGTAAACCTACAGGCGACATGGGACCCCCTCCCCACCTACCCATTACAATGCATAATACAATACACATATATATCTATAGCCAACTAGGCCTACTGCAAGATAATTAAATTGAAGATGCACTTAGGGGTGCACTTAGTATATTATATTTTCTATACAATACAGTGATTATACACATGTGTGTGGCTGGGAAGGCTACTTTTTCTACAAAATCGCCCTAACAATAACATACTATTACTACTAACAAGGGTCCACTTACTACTTAGTCTTAGGCATATATAGGGCCCCAGACGGGGGGGTTGCTGTGTCACTTGTCGATTTTAAGAAATGTCAATGTCCCTTGTCGATTTTAAGAAAAGGGTCTTGTCACTTGTCACTGACACTGTAAAATTGTCACTAGGTCTCATGTCACTTGTCGATTTTAAGGAATGCCCATGTCATTTGTCGATTCTAAGAAATAGGTCTTGTCCCTTGTCACTAGGCTCATGTCGATTTGTCGATTTTACCCGTCTGGGGCCCTATATATATGATTATACCGTTTATACATCAGAATTGCACCCACCTGACTCCTTTGATGATCTCCTTGGGTATACTGGTACAGCATTTGTGTCTCATTTGTACCGTGTAGACAATGTCATGGAATGTCATTACAGTATCCTCCCCACCCACCGTGGGGTGTGGGGTGTGGTTGTTGCCATCGTCCACAGCCACCACGTGCATGTGTTTACCATTGCTGTCATTGCCATTCGCAATTCCTCCATTAATTTCAGTCACTGACTCGAGCACCACGTTATCGCCCATCTTGCAGGGCTCTCCGTCGATTCAAACACTTGTAATGCTAACCAGTGTGGTCCTTGGGTGTTTATGAACGAGATCTGTGAATGTGGGCTCTTGGTAGACGCCCTAAATGTGGTAGAACAGTGAATGTTGTTGGTTACTTCTCATCCCGGCATGCTCTCCCGTCTGCGTTCATTCACTGACTGCAGACGCTCTGTTGACGGACGCCCGCAGCCTGCTTCAGTGAACGCTCTCCAAGCATATACTGTGGCCCTAGCACGGGATAGGGTGAGACTGGAGATTCTGCTTGGAGAGTGCAGAGTAATTCCCTTGCGTAAGGTAGGCCTATGGGGTGCTCGATGTCAAATATAATATATTATAGGGCCTATATACTAGTATATCAAATATATTATATAAATATTATATTATATAAATATATTAGGGGCCGTCCATAAATGACGTCACACTATTTTGGACCATTTTCAACACCCACCCACCCCCTGTCACACTTTGTCACACATTAGCCAACACCCCCTAGAGAATTATGTCACAAATGTGCAGACACCCCCCCCCCCCCTTTGAAAAGCTTACGGTAAAACCTATAAGCCTAACTTGCATTTAAACTTCACCCCTAACTTAGGACAATCCAAAAGGCTACACAGGGGGTCTGATTATGGTGAGTTTAGTACTGCATAGGCCTACATCTAAAACCTCTCGTTTAAGGGAGTGTTCATTTATCAATTACAGGGGGGGGGGTGGTGAGATTTCGCGTGGAGGGGCAAATTTTTTTTACGCCCCCCCCCCTCGAGAGCGCGTGTAACATTTCGCGCCCCCCTCGCCGAAGGCGCCGAAAATTTTTCGCCCCCCCCCCCCTTTGAACTATAGTAACGCGCGGGCTTTTTGGCTAAAAAGGGGCTTAAATTTTTACGCCCCCACCTCAAGAGGGGTCAGAATTTTTTACGCCCCCCCTCAGAAGGGGTCGGAAATTTTTACGCCCCCCCCCAAACCCACCAGCCCCCCCCCTGTAAATAATAAATGAACACTCCCTAAGCTGCACTCCCACTGTGTGCCGATCCTATAAGCTGCATTGCCAAAGATCATGCTTGGTCAAAAAGGTTTATCAACCCTATAAGGATGGCATGATACCTTAGAGCATCATGCCAAGGCATCATGCCTTGGTTGTCATGATGCATGCATGCAACCCAGTAGTATAGTATGTATCGGAATGGGACTATGCTTAAGTACTGTTTATTACTCACTCGATATGCAGCCAATCAGAGGCCGCCATTTGGTCACGTGACCCGTTGCCATGGTAACGTGACCTACTTAGGACTCTCAGCCAATCAGAAGCCAGCATTCTGGGTGACCTACTGACCTACTTAGAAGCTCTCAGCCAATCAGAGGCCGGCATTCTGGTAACCATGGTAACGTGACCTACTTACGTCACGTGACCTACTTAGGCTCAGCCAATCAGAAGCCGGCATTCTGGTAACTAGGGTAACGTGACCTACTTAGGGTTTGTTTGTAAACAACACCACGTGGCTCTCTTGTTTGTAAACAACACCACGTGACACGTGACTGTTTGTAAACAAACAAACAAAAAAGTTATGTAACTTATATATAGAAAATAAACACAACAAGATAATTTCTTTTTTTCCATGTTATGCTAAAATTATATTTTCAAAAAGCACATCTGTTACAGTGTCTATGTGTAAGTACGCGCGTTCTCATTCAAACACTATAACACTATTATACTGTAGCAGCAGCAGGTAGGGCAGGAAGAAAAGCAAGAGCACGAGCAGAAGCGACGACACCATTTGCACCATCCGGCCATCGCGTTGGTAGCCCTACTACCCGTCGCGCGTTCAACTGGAGGTTTAAGAGTGACAAATGACGATTCTTTGTCGACGCGACTACTAACATCAGCAGCATCAGCAGCAGCATCAGCAGCATCAACAGCAGCGGCAGCAGCCTCGGCAGCAGCAGCAGCAGCAGCGGCAGCAGCAGTAGCGTGAGCATTAGCAACAACAGCAGCAGCGACAGTAGCAAGGGCGGCAGAGCGTACACTAGCAGCGTCATCAGCGGCGACATCGGCAGCCGCAATAGCATCAGCAGCAGCAGCGTCGGCATCGGCGGCATGAGTAGCTGCATCGGCAGCAGCAACAGCAGCAGTCACAGCCGCAGCGGCAACAACAACAACGTCATCACAACCAGGGTCACTAACAGCCGCAGTAAATGCAGCAGTAGCACGATGAGCAGCACTAGCAGCAGCAGTAGCAGAGGCTACAGCATCAGCTTCACATTCGCGCGCCGCTTCATCATACCGCTTCATGTCACGGTCGCAACTTTCCATCATGGGGATCTGTAAATTGAGGCGTGGTGCTGGTGGTGGTGGTGGTGGTGGTGGTGGTGGTAGTAGTAGTAGTAGTGGTAGTGGTAGTGGTAGTGGTAGTGGTAGTGGTAGTGGTAGTGGTAGTGGTAGTGGTAGTGGTAGTGGTAGTGGTAGTGGTAGTGGTAGTGGTAGTGGTAGTGGTAGTGGTAGTGGTAGTGGTAGTGGTAGTGGTAGTAGTAGTAGTAGAGTGAATGATGATTGACGATGACGAATACGGTTTCACTCCCCCTTATATACCCTTACTCCCCCCTTTTTTCAAGCCGCCGGCCAGCTGCCCACTCACGGCAGGTCTTTAGATTAGCCTTAAGTCGCTTACTACGCGCTCATCATCCCTCTAATCGCATTTTCCAGCCGCCGGCCAGCTGACTGCTGACGACAGGAGAGGGTGATTTTTTTTCTTTAGATTTAAGCGGCTTACCACACGCGCACCCTCTAGTCACAGACAGAGTGACAGAAAGGGAGGGGGTCGCTTTCTTCACGCTACCTGTAGTTGTTTTTCTATACACACTCTAAGCCCATGACCTGCTAATCCTTTATACAGGTAACACGCGTTCAACTAATTACACTATTGTATGACAGTCGGTACACGGATTAATTTTAAACCACCCTCCCATCTGGATCCATGTCTGGTGGGAGGAAGGATCCAGCTGAAAAGCGTGATTAGGGCTTTTGTTTCTCTTATGATAGCAGCAGGTCAGCATGCAACAGCTGAAAATGTCAGACTAACTCGAACTCTCGCCGCTCCTATAAAAGACTGAGATGCGTTCTCTTTCCACACGCCCTTCTATCATCGCCGGCGACACCGCCACCGCCGGCCAGCCGACCGCCGCCACCGCCTGCAGTCACCCGGCCGCCCCTACCGTCACCGCCATCACGCCAGCAGGGAATTTCGAGCTGAGTCTGCTTATTGCTTATTTTTTTTCTTTGAGCTTTTTGTTTTTAAATTTTTATTTTCACTCAGTCTTTTTTTTTTCGGAGGAAAGAAATATGGCACTGCAGAGGGCGCGAGTTTTTAAAAGACGGACACGCGAACAAAGTGCCCTCCTCAACTGCCCGGCTATTTTTTTATCTCAAAGGAGAGAGCGTCACGTAGTTGAGGTTCACGCTTCTCTTGAAGCGTACCGAATTCTCGAGAAAAGCAAAGCCGAGTGCCAAAGAAATCGTCGTTATACAAGAGCGGAAAAGGAAAACGTAGCGACATGGCCGAGAGCCGTCTTCTCAGAACAGTATTTACTCTACCATTGCATAATAGCCGCTCTCAGCGCCCCCACTCGTTGGGCGTTTCATGAAAAGAAAGAGCGCTGCTACTCCCCTCACCCTGCCTCCTCTTATAAAGTGAGAATAAGCGCTATGAAACGATTCGACAAGCCGATCGTTTTTTTGGGAGTGACTGCAGCTCCCACTCGGTGGGCGCGCGTTGTGGCCGACGTGAACACGGTCTCTAAACGTTTCGACGTCGTCACTTGTTATCCCGCATATTGCAACGCAGCCGAATTGAAGAAGATAGGGACGCACTATTTTAAACCATACGCTCCAATATGTATTTGTCACTGCCGCGCTCGCACTCCTTATTGCTTTTTCGAGACGATCGTGTCACAACACAGAAATAGAAAAAAAGCGGCAAGCGACGAGCTTTGCCTAAATGATCAAAAAAAAAAAAAAAAAAAAAAAAAAAAAATTGATCTCCTCCCCTCCTCCTCCTCCTCCTCCTCCTCTTCCTCCTCCTCCTCCTCCTCCTCTTCTTCTTTTTTTTAAAAATAAATAGGTGGACGATCAATCCTCTGACGACGACGAGGGCAGTGAACTTTTCCAAACTCCGACTACACTGAGACCCCCGTCGGCCTATAGGAGCGTGGCGAGTAAGAAAAGGAAAAGGCGCAACCGCCTAGAGCAGGCGGCGTCGTTCACTCCCGCTCCTGGTGCTACTCCTCCATCAGGCCGACGATGGGAAAACCAGTGAAGAGACTGACCAAGAAGGAAAAAGAAAAGAAGCGCGTAGTAGCTAGATATACCGACGTCAAAGCACCCTCCAGTTTCACTAGCGTGACTAAACTCCAGAAACATCATTTTCGCCACCTAAACCCGGCTGTCATCCGAGATGCTTTAGTGTCGCTGGACGCCTACACTAAACATAAACCCATTCGGAGAAAATTCGCAAGGAACAAGACTATAACCGGTGCAATCGATCAGCAGTGGCAGATAGATCTGATGGACATGCAGGCTTTGGCGTCTCACAACGACCGCTTCCGGTACGTGGTGACGGCGATCGATGTTTTCTCTAGGTACGCGTGGGCCGTTCCCATTAAATCCAAGAGTGGTGCTGATGTTACCGAGGCCTTCCAAAAGATGACAGACACTGGCGAGAGACAACCGCGCACTGTTCAGACAGACAAGGGGAAAGAGTTTTTGAACAAGATCTTTCAAGATCACTTGAAGAGCGAGGGCATAGAGTTTTTCACTGGCGAGAACGACGACATCAAAGCTAGTCTAGTGGAGCGCTTGAACCGCAGTCTGAAGGAGAAGCTGTGGCATTATTTCACACACAAGCGCACATATCGCTACGTAGACGTACTGCATCATGTAGTGTCTTCTTACAATCGCACTTACCACAAGACGTTGAAAATGGCGCCGGCTCAAGTCAGCTCGGAAAACAGCGAAACAGTTTTCTACCGACAAGATCTCCCAACTAACAAACAAATCGACGAAATATGGAAAAAGAAGAAAAAAACAAAGATGTCTGCCGTCGACGTCATCGCTCCGGGGGACAGAGTGAGGATGTTGAGAACTAAAGGCGCCTTTGACAAAGGGTACGAGGGAAACTGGCTCGAGGAAGTGGTCGACGTTGCTAAGACGTTGGGAAGCAGAGGGTTCGAGCTAAAAGACGACAAGGGCGAGGAGATAAAAGGCGTCTTCTACCCGGAAGAGGTTCAGAAGGTGTACAAGAGTCGTTACGACAACAACTACCTGATAGACGAGGTGTTGCGCCGCAAGACCGTCGACGGTAAAGAGCTAGCTTTCGTACGTTGGTTAGGTTACGACGACAAGTTCAACGAGTGGATCCCCGTCAAAAAAATAATGTAGAAAAAAAAAAAGAACATCACCCTACCTAGCAACAGCTCTATGGAGTATTATCCTGACAACAGCTTGACGTCTTTCCGAACTCACTTCGACTCGCCGCTCCTTCTGCCCGAAGCGTACGAAGCGGCTCTGACTGAGATCATCCTCCCTACAGAATGGACTAACGTGCACGACGACGACTTGATCATCGTTGTTCCTCTGCGCACCAAGGGTTTTAAAAGACGCTAAATTCGCCGAAAGAAAAAAACCGCAGGTAAACTGGAGGGGAATGAAAAACGCGAACGGTCTGAGCAAGCTAACGTTCAGCTCAAAATACCCGCTGAGCGGGAAGGAAGCGAGCTATGTAACGGTGGAAGAGATGTCAGACACGTCGGAAGAGCAGCGATTGAAACCGGAAACAAAAAGGTTCAAGAGAGAGGTCGACTTGAGACAGACGAATGCCGTATACAAGCAGTTCTTGTCCCCGGCCGTGAAGAAGAAGGCGATCAGCGATCAAGCAAGACAGATGATCGAAAAGATGGAGAAAGACATGGGAGTGCGCAGTTTTATGCCAAACATATTCGAGATACCTCCTATTTTCACCGGAAGCAACCACACCCTAGTCGAGCGCTTGAGTGAGACGTTGCGAGATGACAGACTAGGGGGCACCAGCTTCCTGCTCAAACCGATGGGGATCTTATCGTACGACTCCAAGACGAAACGCGTCACCATCAAACCGCCGAGACACTGCGCTGTCCTGCTGACTCAGCATCTCGCATGTGTTCTAGGCTTCGGAGAGAAGACGTGTTTCGCGTCGCCGACTACCGGCGCCTACTCGATGGATGTTTTCGGGGACGTGCACTCTGTGTACATATACACCGACATGATCCAGGAGAGACGTGTGGGCGACATGCAAGTGCCGCTGTTACGCTGCGTCGCGGTGGACAGAGGCGGAAGGCGTCGAGGTGGCGTGCAAGCTATCAGTTTTCCCCATTTGGATTATTTCCCCTTGAAATCCAAGAGGTTTACCGAGGTCGGCATCTATTTAAGAGACCGATCCGGCCATTCCATCCCATTCAGTAGAGCCGAGGTGACCGTGACACTTCATCTGAGACCTATTGAGCGCTGAAAGAAAAAAAAAAGATGCGTCAACGCGTTCCGTACTTTCCACCCAGGCGCACCGTCGGCAGAGGGTACAGCGATTACTACAACGCGCAGCTGGGCAACGGCATCAACGTGTACAGCGGGCGCTCTTTCCAGAGCGGGCACGGTTTGGGCGGCGCTCTGTTAGGTCTGATGCGCTCGGCTACCCCGCTATTGAAGTCAGTGGGAAAAACGCTGCTCCGCGCCAGTGTGGGCGTAGCTAAAGATGTGCTGGCGGGTCGGACTTTAAAGAGCAGCGTGAAAGACTGGCGAGTACGGCGTTCTCAGGAGGAAAGACAACTGTCGCGTCTAAGAAAGGGTCGAAACGTCGCCGGCATTCTCCTCAGACGGGCGGTGGCTCTTGCAACAGACGTAGAGGGGATGTATTCGACCGGTAAGCGCCTAGGCGCTTAGGTATAAATAAAAAGACTGGAGGCGGCCGGCGTCAGTCTGTCGTCTGCGTGAAGAGAGAACACAATGGCTTACGTACACGAGAGCAGTAACGAGTGCGCGCTCTCTGAGCTCGATCTGCACACCGTAGCGCCGACTCAGACTACTATCTTAAAGTCGTCTTTCCTCGGGATAGAAACAAAAAACTCTTTAGAGGATGGAGGTAACATAAATTTCACCATCAACAAGTCGCAAGAGTACACAGACCTGAACGAGAATTACCTTCATCTGGAATGTCAAGTGCTGAAAGCGAACGGAGCGGCGATAGAGGACACCGACGCGGTAGCTCCGGTGAACAACTTGGCTCACTCGCTCTTCAAAGACGTCCAAGTCTCCATCGGCGGTTTCAAAGTGTCTGGCAACACCGAGACCTACCCTTACCGAGCTTACTTGGAAGGGTTACTCAACTACAACAAAGACGTGAAGTGCGGCGTCATGAGCGCCCAGGGGTGGCATGAAGATACGCCTGGTCAGTTTGACGCGTTGACTAACGCGAATGCGGGGTACAAAGCGCGCAGGAAGCTAATCTCCAACAAGCGCTTTTCGCTGATGGCGCGACTGCACTTTGACCTGGCTCATCAACCGAAGCTCATCGTTGGAGAGACAGAAATCAATCTCACTCTGAAACAGGCAGCGCCCTCTTTCTATCTGATGTGCGCCGCTGACGCAGGCTACAGCTTGAAGATCTACAAAGCAAAGCTCTACGTGCGACGTGTGTTGGTGGCGGACGCTGTAGCGGAAACGCACGAGAGAGCGGTGATAGAACACGGCCCCTTCGACTACCCGGTGAACAGAGTGGAGGTGACGACGTACGCCATCCCTCAAGGTAACAGAGATCACAGCTACACGCACTCCAACACAGGCCAGCTTCCCAAGTCGATGATGATTTGCTTCCTGGACCACGACGCCTTCAACGGTAGCTACACCAAGAACCCGTTCGAGATGAAGCATTACGACATCAGCTCGCTTCAAGTGATAGTGAACGATCAGAAAGTGCCGAACGACGCTTACGTGCCCGACTTTAACACCAAAGCGGCCGTGAGAGAGTACTTGGCACTACACACGGAAACGGGGATGTACGAGGGCGCGCGCTCCTGTGGTATTTCATACGAGCAATTCCTGAACGGTTACACGGTGTTCCCCCTCGATTTAACCCCAGACAGATCGCACGACGGGTGTCGCGTGAACCTTATAAGAGCGGGTCAGCTGAGGGTGGAAGTCAGTTTCCGCTCGGCGCTACAAGCGACAACAACGGTGCTACTCTACTTGGTGTACGACAACGTCGTCGAGCTGACCAGAGATCGACATCCCATCACCGACTACCACATGAACTGAAGACAAGACAGCGGTACTTAGCGTATCGTATGAATACACTTGAAATAAGTAGAGTGTTGAAGGAAAACGTTCACACAAAACATCGTTTCCTAGGTGTTTTCTCTTGTGACACTATTCCGAAGCACCCTATCAAAGACACTTGTTTCGTGAGCAACACAGATCCGCAACATTTACCAGGTCAGCATTGGGTAGCGTTTTATGTGTCGAGCACGGGTGAAGTGTACTACTTTGATTCCTTCGGCTTACCGCCGCTGAGTGCGGAGTTCTTGTCTTTCGTGGAACGCTCTGCTCCGTTCAAGTGGCAAAGAAACCGCGTTCAACTACAAGACACTTCTGCTGACACCTGTGGACCTCATTGCGTTCATTTCCTAATTGAAGCATGTCGAACAAGAAACCCCAAGAAGTGCGTCATGCGCATGAGCAAAATCCCAAAGCTGAGCGACCGGACAGTGAGTCAGAAGCTATCGATGATGCTGTTGTGACAGAAATAACGGGTTGTTGTGATGGCGGACGTTTCATGGAGGCAAAGATTCTCTGCCTTGCCGAAATGGTGTTAGATTTATCCAAAGTCGTGCAATGTCTATTGGAGAGAGGACGTCAGGGGTGTGGTGCGAGTGACGGCGGCGTGAGACTTTGCGGTCTGTTGGGTTGCAAATCGAAGAAGCAAGCTAAAAAAGCATAAACTTGTGTGTTTTTTGATTGAAATGAAAATAAAGAATAAAATGAAAAAAAAGAAATTATCTTGTTGTGTTTTTATTTCTATATATAAGTTACATAACTTTTTTGTTTGTTTGTTTACAAACAGTCACGTGTCACGTGGTGTTGTTTACAAACAAGAGAGCCACGTGGTGTTGTTTACAAACAAACCCTAAGTAGGTCACGTTACCCTAGTTACCAGAATGCTGGCTTCTGATTGGCTGAGCCTAAGTAGGTCACGTGACGTAAGTAGGTCACGTTACCATGGTTACCAGAATGCCGGCCTCTGATTGGCTGAGAGCTTCTAAGTAGGTCAGTAGGTCACCCAGAATGCTGGCTTCTGATTGGCTGAGAGTCCTAAGTAGGTCACGTTACCATGGCAACGGGTCACGTGACCAAATGGCGGCCTCTGATTGGCTGCATATCGAGTGAGTAATAAACAGTACTTAAGCATAGTCCCGTTCCGATACATACTATACTACTCAACCCTGGTGAGTAAAAAAAACTTCTGCTACCGCTCACTGACGGTGCTGAAACAGTTCTGATTTTAATCCGGCGCTCAGAGGCTAACCTACCGCCGGTCACCCAGGTGGCAGCAGTGTCCAGTCCCTGCTCACCTGCACCACCTGGAGGAGGGCTATGGAAGCACTGTTCAGTTTATAGGGCCATAAGCTCTTGGCGTCCTTTATGCCTACAATTAAATAGCTATTATTTCTATTTTCCAAAGTGTGACGTCACACTGGGCTTGACCCCTCCCCACCCCCCTGGCACACTTTGTCACACTCACACCAACACCCACCCACCCCCTCCAGTGTGACGTCATTTATGGACAGCCCCTTACATATCAAATATAGTATATTATACTATATCGTTTTATAACGTTTAAAATGTTATGGATTTTAGGAACCAACGGCACCCCATAGTAGTTCGAATTGATATGTCTGGAACGTCTTCTAGCCAACTCTACCTCAAAGAAACACGTCACCCCACGGAGATGGGAGGAACTTCTGGCTCAATTCAAGTAATAACCAAATTGCATTATTCATTTGTGGGTAAGACAGTCAAATTTTTTTTTTTTAATTTAACCGATCATAACATACATAAATGTGTTGTTGTGGTCTTCCCGGTTAATTTTTGCGGGGGTAATCCTTCCAGTGAATACATATATATCATGATTTATCCTTCGTTTTAACACATCTAGTTAACCTTCCAGCTTCCACCCACTTTTTGCTGCTGAAGTTACAGTCTATTAACAGTATTTACAAACAACTGATGAAGTATATACAAATGTATGAGGCGGCAATAAAAATAAAGTGTTCAAGGATTAAACTGCCAGTATAAAATACCAAGTAGGGTTATACGTAGGGTTATTTAGGACATAGGAAATTGGGAAACAGTGGTACAATTTTTGTGATCGTCGCGGTACAGGAAACATGAACTGGTTTTTCCACATCAACATATGTCTTGTTTCTCCTACATCTGAGAAATATTTTCATTTCATTTCATCTTCAAGCTCATCTTCCCACCGGTACGCCTTTCAAACACATGTGTTCGCTGACATCCATCAGCAGTTTTACATCCATTGATATTTCAATACAATCATATATTTTCTTTGTACCGGTAAGCAGTGAAATACAATACGCTATTTCAATTCTTGTCCTTCTCTTTTCTTACAGGAAAGACGCCATAGTAGAGGTTTGGCTTGATTGCCAAATGACCCCTACCCTGACCTCCTCTTCTAGCTTTCAACAACTTCTCTCTGGCCCCTTTCAGGTTGGTACCTAGTCTTTTCTTTATTCTTTGTTTGAACGCCATTTTATTTGGGGCCATCTGTTCTTCTAAATTTAGATTGTTCCACAACAATGCTCCCCTGTTAAAGGGGCTTTTATTATACCCCTGTAACTTTGCAGAGAACAAGGGAAAATTCCTCTTGACATCATACATGAATAATGCCTACTTTCCTACAGTTTTTGTTGCACATACAAAGACCACTGATATTTAAAGGAGTGAACCATTTATCATTTCAGACCAATTAGAAGTTGAAAGGGCCACATGACACATTTATTCTGAGAACTATTCAGGAAATAACTTTAATACCGTTAGGCTTTCCATTAAAAAATGAGATCATTTGTCAGATGTGTAAATAGATTATACACAATTTCCAATTGATCTCATGATGCAGGCCAGGAATATGCCTGAGAACTGATTCTAAATGTCATCAGAACATATATGTCTAAAGATGTGAGTTCCGTTGTTCAAGAGGTTAATCTATTCCTGGAGCCATAACTCCTGATATTCCTAAATGTTAAAATATGTTTGTGTGGCAAAAGCTGACATAATGTTATATAAACAAAACCCTAGAACAAATATACATTGCTATACCATGTATAGCTTAATATATTGATGGTCTACGCTGCTCTTTCTCTCAGTTGTTGGATTTTGAGGTTGCCCTCTAAGTGCAGCTGCACAGAATGTCACCATGTCCCTAACAACCTACTTATTCTGTTACAACATCGAGGATTCTACGCAGAAACCAAAACTTGAGAAACTCAAGTTTCAAACTGATTCTGTGAAGGCAGTCAGAAATATGTGTAAGAACAAAGAAGTCCATTTTGCTGGAGTGCTAATTTAAAATGTGTTGTTCCTCCCTTGGAATATTTAAAAACCCTCGTATCAGATAATAACTCTCGTGGCAAAATCAGGAACACAACTGTTTACCTGCAATCCAATATTGTCATATCGGGCCATTGTCTATTAGCATTTTATATACTAGAGATCTGCACCAATAATAACCATGAGCTAAATGACAAAGGTAGTAGCAATAGGTGTGTAAGTTGGGTTTATTCATGCATGCAAACAGTGCAGATGTTACTACTGCTGCAGCCTGACCCAGAGTGGTCAGTGCCTGCAGTGTGGGCTCCCTATACACACAAAAAGTAGTGGAGCGCCACCAGTGGTGACAGTAGGTACTAGCCTACAAGTCTATACATGCATTGTAATGGATGATAACCATATACAACAAATGAGATGTAGTATGTGTCATACCCGGCTATACATGTATATGGCGGTTAAGTCTTCATAATATCACAATATAACTTTTATCAGGAAATATGGTCAGAAGATTTATGTTAGTTTCAACTCTTTTAATTGTTGACTTTCTGGGCTTCTATAGGTAGTTTAAACATACCTTCTTCCTCACCTTGAGTTATGTAAAGCTGATGTTTTTAGTAAAGGTATGCACATGGATTACAAGATGCAATTTCTTTCAGTGAATGCATACATGGAAAGCCATCCTGACCTTTCTGATGAGAAATCACAGGCTGCATTCCTGACTGATGTGGCTTTGTTTCTTGGAGGTTCTCTGGTAGCACTGTAAGTTTTCTCGCAAATAATTTTAGTTTAGCATTTCTCATTTGTTGCATCTGGTATGGGATACAACAATAATGGTGAGATACCGTAAAACCTCGCGTATAAGCCTAACTTGCGTATAAGCCGCACCCCTAACTTTGACAGATTATATAAGCCGCAGAATGGGTCTGAAAATTGTTAATTTGGTACTGTAGTATACTTATAAAAACTCTCGTATAAGCCGCACCCTATATAGGCATGTTTGGTATCAAAAGAAAGCTGAGTCTGATTCGCGTACTAGCCGCGGCTTATACGCGAGGTTTTACGGTAATGTTTATCTGAAAAAGATATTGCTTCAAGTATATTATAAATAACCTGACTGATTGATAATTACATTATATGGATCCATCTTTTTTAGGGGTATTTATTTTGCTATGGATGAATTCGACTTTCACACAAATGCAAACAGGATCTTCCTCTTCACCCGCAGCTTTCTTGTTATGAAGTCTCATGGAGAGATGAACAAGTTGTAGACAAATTTGCCAAAGTCCTGTTCCAATTCTAAATCTGTCACTTTTTCCATCCCAAAAGCTATTAAGTAAAGCACTTTAGCAGCCAGCTTCAAAGCTGCTGATTAATAATACAAGTTTGCCATTAAATCTATACATTACGGTAGGACTATGACATCAATAAAGAGCAAGTATCAGCACGAAGGCAAAACCTTACCTACTTCTACTTGCTTACAACGCTTAAGCCACTCAAAAAAAAAGTTGTTTCTCATCACCGTGCCCATCATAAAAATCATGATTTGGAATTCATTTTTAATGTTTTGTAACGGTCGCGGAAAAATGATCTGTAGAAAGCGGGACTCGCACCCACGACCCTCAGATCACGTAACCTGCTGCTCTACCAACTGAGCTACTTCCCCGTCTGACAATCTGACTGCGCCGTATATAACTGGGTTGGCTCGGTGCGCGGAAGGGGGTGGTAACCACTTCCCTTACGCAGCTCCCCCAGTTTCTATCATGTCCCCGCAGTACAATGATAGAAGCTTACAGCGCCGAACCGATCCAGCCAATTTGTTGTCTGGACTCCATGCTGAACTCCAACTGCCCGTACTGGGGACCAACTCTTCACTACCTGCTCCTCCAACTACCAACTGCCAGCAGGTGACCAATCCCCAGCAAGTTGGAATGCTTCAACCGTCTAAGTCAACTGTACCAGCAAGTGCGCTAGCTTTCTCCACCAGTGTAACGGTCGCAGAAAAATCATCTGGAGAAAGCGGGACTCGAACCCACAACACTGAGCTACTTCCCCGTCTAACAATCTTACCGCGCCGTACATTACTCGGTCGGTTCGGTGCACGGAAGGGGGTGGTAACCACTTCCCTTTCAGTTTTTTACATTTTTGATGAAAAATATGTTAAAATTGGAAGAATATTGGCAAATCTGGTATCAAATTAAAGCTTATGCTGACAATAATGCAGTCAGCTAGAAATAATTTGCATTCTAACAACATTTGCTGATCAATTAAAAATAACCACCCTCGTCATATTTTTCACTGCTTGGTGATGAGAAACAACTTTTTTTAAGTGGCCTTAGTTAAAAGTTAGCGTTGCCGTGGTCACCTGAATTTATTAGGCTACCATCAATTCCTGTGTATACCCGCATCTCACATATAACCCACACCCTGACTCCTATAACTTCTACCTGGAGCTTGAAAGTTGTGAGAATACTGTATAACCTGCACTAGAGGTTTGGTTCTAGTATAACTCACAGGTTATACACAGGAATTTATGGTAGTCATTTATTAGTGATTAGTACATCTCCAGTCAGTGGCATGGCCCTGGTTAATATGCAACAACCACAACATGAGTTTCCGTGCAATAGTAACTCCATCCATTGAAGCCAGTCTATCTACATAACAATTATTGTCATGTAGAAGTGGCCATAGAGAGACTTGAGTCTGCCTTTGATATACTGTATTCGACGTAATAAGCACCCTCCCCCAATAAGCGCTCCCCCTTTTTGGGGCAATTTTAGACTAGGACAAAGACTGAAATTTCCCGCTTTTGGAGACAATTAAACACTTGATTACTTAAAATACCATAAAAATTAGTTTATAAGCACCCAGGGCGCTTCTAACGTCGAATACGGTATACATTTTTCAGAAACACAAAAAAAAGTGTCCCATTGAGAAAACCTCATTGGAATAGGTTGATCCATCTTTACAAAAGGATCTGGCTAAGTCGATACATACTTACATTAATTTACACCCCATAATCATGCTCAATATAGAAAAGGTTACCTTTAAGCATGATAACAAGTGCAATTATAATCTTGTCTTATAGATGAATATCTCATGATTTGCTTGTGCTGTCACCTGGTGTGGAATTCCTGTAGGTAGCTGGTTAGTGAAAAGTTAGTCATTGTTTAGCAAACTCTTAATAATGCTGATAAGTTTTGACTAAGTGGTTTTGACCAAGATATATTAGCATTGACTAACCCCCGGAATTTTCAGTGTATTACATCAAATGTATTACAGTGCAACAAGGTATCATATGGGGTGAATGTTCTCCTCATGGTTTAAATATGACAAACAGTTCATTGCTTATAGTGCCCTACTATGCATGCTGGGGCGAACTAAACAGGCTGCCTTAATTTTTGACAGTCGCTCCAGATTGCACAAAGGAAATGCACATTTGCATATCCTGCATAAGTTCTTCAATTGCATATCTTACATAGTCTTAGGCTATAATGAATTAATATTGCCGTTGGTATTGTTGTATATATGGAGGGCTATGCCCCTGAACCACCCTTTTCTTTTTCCCTTTTTAACTGATGATAGAACTATAACTATACCGTAAAAAAGACCATGCAAAATATGCAATCTAAGAATATGCACGATATGCAAATGTATTAAAGTATACTTGTATGGGATATATGTATCTCTAGGAGATTTAGTGAGTTGGGAACAACAAAACCTGAACCGGAAGATCACGTCAATAAAGGAAATGAGGTTCATTTTAAAAAAAAAAGGAAAAAAAGATGTAACGTGAGATATGCAGAAGTTGAGGCACCCTTTTCAGTTCATCCCTTGTCACCCCTATTATCAGTAGTCAAGTGGATATGCAGACAAGTGAGGGGAACTCATGCTGAATTGTGCCCCCGGGGGGGTACTCACATTTTTTTGGACACAGGTGTGCGGCTGGCCCTTTGATAACCCTTACCCTTGGTGAAGGGGATTTTGGTCAGAAGTGACCCTTGGTGAGGGGGATTTTGGACAAAAGTGCCTAGGTTTTAGCAATTTCCCCTGAGGAGTCGGCCTTGGTGTATAAATTTCGGTCAAAAGTGACCCTTGTTGCGAAGAATCTTGGCAAATGGGACCCTTGGTGAGGGGAATTTTGGTGAAAATTGACCCTTGTGAGGGGGATTTTGGTGAAAAGCAGACCCTTGGTGAGGGGGATTTTGCTCAAAAAGTACCCTTCCCAGCCGCACACCTGTGTATACAAAATATACGAAGTGCCCGCCCCCCCCCCCCCCCCGGGGACTGGTGTAAATAAAACGTAGCTAGTGCAAACTACATATCTAGACCGAGCATACACAGGGGTGGAATCAGTGCTGGCCTAAACTCTGGATAGTGAACATCCCTAGTAGCAAACACACTGTGGCCCCGGACGGGGCCAGACTGTGTTTGCAAGTCTGGCCCGGAGTGGGCTAACCGACGGGCTCCCGTCGGTTTAGGGCACTGGGCTTTGGTCTGGCCCCGTGCGGGCTTCTCATGTTGGGCGCAGATCGGGTTTTGGACGGGAAGCCCACTTTGGGCTCAGATCAGTTTTTGGAAGGGCTTCCCACTTTGGGCTCAGATCGGTTTTTGGACGGGCTGAAAGTGGGTTCAGATCGTTTTTTGGACGGGTTGAAAGCGGGTTTAGATCGGTTTTTGGACAGGTTGAAAGCGGGCTAAGATCGGATAATTATGGGTTTTTAGAATCTCTTCAATCATTCTCCAATGATTTCTTGTATTTGTTGAACCAGATATCCTGGGTCCTGCTAATCAACCCAAGGCATAATCATACTCTTCCTACCCAATAATGGAAGTATCAAGCAGGCCTATTATCATCAGGTTTGAGCCACATGCAGCATAGACAAGTGTCTATGGTGCACATTGGCCTTCAAAGCCATAGTTCATACCTACATGGGGCACATGAGTCTTGTATTAAGATTGTAATGCCACAGAAATAGTGTTTACACTGGATAGCTGCTTAGAGAACCTCCTTTTCATCATTCAAATATATATTCTATCTTATTTCCAAACTGTGAGAACATCTATTTATTGTTTCCTATTCTACATCACTTTAACATTTTATTGTATTATTATATAATGCCAATTTCATCTGGCTTTGTTGGAATATTGTAGATATTGTATAGTACCGTAAATTCCCGCGTATAACCCGCATCTCGCGTATAACCCGCACCCCCAACTCAGGAGAATGCTATAACCCGTTTTTGGATCTGAAAATTCATATTTTAGTACTGTTCTATAGTGATAAAAACCCTCGTATAACCCGCACCCTGTATAGGCATGTCTGGTATCAAATGAAAGCTGATTTTGGTTCGCGTACAACCCGCGGGTAGTACGCGGGAATTTACGGTAGTGACATCTGGTGTCAATCATCAGAACTGTTAGACCAGTTGCCCTGTCCAAACCCAACCTCAGCCCTCATCGGCCCGGAGTGGGCTAACCGACGGGCGCCCGTTGGTTTAGGGCACTGGGTTTTGGTGTGGCCCCAAGTGGGCTGCCCGAATTGGGCTCAGAACGGGTTTTGGACGGGTTTCCTGTCATCTGGCCAACATGAACCCAAAGCGGGTAGCCCTCTTTGAAACTGATCTGAGCCCAAATCGGGCAGCCCGCTTTGAAACTGATCTGAGCCCAAAATGGGCAGCCCGATCGGGGCCACACTTCAGCCAAGCCATCTGCCCAACATGAAACCCAGCTCAGTTTTACCCGACTTCAAACAGCAACTCCGAGCTAAAACCAAATTGGCCCCATGCGGGCTTGCTACTAGGGATGGCATCCAAGGTTGATCCACGAAGACTCATCATAAACTTTGTCAATGACAATTTGTTAGTTGGTGCGCTACAGGTATGTAAAGCTTTATACCAGACATTACTTGTATATACACGTTGTGTAGTCTCAATAGCAGATGCAAAATGGGTGCATATCTTCCCATTTGGATAAAGTAGGGTGTTCAGACTATTTTTATTGAGTGCAAAAAAGTTGCATTTTTCATAGGAAGTAGATAGTCGAAATCTTAACCAAGAGAATGCTGAAGGAATTGTAGCTCTTTCACCAGTAGAACCATTTAAAATTGAATTTTCCTTGCAGAAAGTAGGGTTTTTTGACAGGACAGGAGGACCCTCTCTTAGTACACAATGGCTTGGTTCAGAAATAGCCCTCCCCAGCCAGGGTGTAGGTGATAGTGACCCAGGTAACAAGAAACGTTAACTGAACCTTAACCAACGTTCACTAATGGTTTACTTAGGGTTAAATGGTTGATGTTAGTTCAATCATGCTATCTTAACGTTGCAATGATGTTTTGAGGAAAAACATTATGAAAAAAACATTGGTTTCAGGCTAGAATACAGTTAGCAGATGAACGTTTTCCAGATAACTTTGGATCAACGTTTAGAATTTGGACTCCAACCAACGTTGACTTAACCATTTGATAAACGGTGTTTTAACGTTTTTTGGTGACTCAAAGCTAACCCACCAGATGGCAGTTTAGCTGCTGATGGAATTATGCTCGATACTTCCCTCGTATATCAGTTAGAAATAAGCTATTATTTTGATAGTTTCTAAAATTTCTATGATTTTTTATATCAACATTCATTGCATAGATATACCTACGATAGGTAATCAGTTAAAATGATGGTATCAAGCCTGTATTATGATGAATGTTAGGGCCTATGTTACACACACTTCTTATAACATTGAAAGATAGATAAAGACCCAGTTGACTTCTGGAGTCCCTATATAAGGCATGTACCCTGGCTTCTTCAATCAAATGGTAGAGTACAGTTCTTCAGCCTTATAAGTATGGAAGCCGACGAGGGCCATATACATGCACTGTGTCTCTTAGTACTTTAGTACATAGGCCCATGCACAATACCATACAGGAATTACTATATGTATGTTTCCATTGCTGTCAACAGTGAAAAATGTGCTGTCAGTCTGTCAACTTCTGTATTTGAGTTATTTGGGTATGGAAGAAGGTATAGTCAGGGGCAGTGAGTGAGTGAGTGAGTGAGTGAGTGAGCAAGGGAGAGAGGGAGGGAGGGAATGAGTGAGGGAGGGAGGGTGGGAGGGAGGGAGGGAGGGAGAGAGGGAGGGAGGAGGAAGGGAGTGAGTGAGTGAGTGGGTGAGCGAGGGAGGGAGGGAGGGAAGAAGGGAGGGAGGGCGTGAGTGAGTGAGGGAGGGAGGGAGGGATGAAGGGAGGGAGTGAGGAAGGGAGGGAGTGAGTGAGGGAGGGAGGGAGGGAGGGAGGGAGGGAGGGAGGGAGTGAGTGAGTGAGTGAGTGGGTGAGCGAGGGAGGGAGGGAGGGAGGAAGGAAGGGAGGGAGGGAAGAAGGGAGGGCAGGAGGGAATGAGTGAGGGAGGGAGTGAGTGAGGGAGGGAGGGTGGGAGGGAGTGAGTGAGTGAGTGAGTGGGTGAGCGAGGGAGGGAGGGAGGGAGGAAGGGAGGGAGGGAAGGAGGGAGTCCTGCCCTGCCATGCCATGCTTTGCCATGCCATGCCATGCCATGCCATGCCTCACTTCCCTACTCCGCTACACTCCTACCCGCCCATTCCCTTCTCACACACTCCCAGCATGACCATTTACCTGACTCTGTATTGAGAACTAATGCTAAAGGATACCTGTCACAAATTGGTTTGCATAAGTTGACAGTTTGACAGGTGAAAAATCCATATTGACAGCAATTCTTTTTGACAGTGTGACAGGTGCAAAATCAATGTTGACAGCAACTTTTTTTGACAACTTGACAGTTTGACAGCTGAGAAATCAATGTTGACAACAACAAAAAAATCGCATGTAAAATTAATAAACATATCTTTTTATTTTTCTTATTTCATATAGTTGTGGCTCTCCTCGGCTTCCGTATATAAGGGAGTGTTCATTTATTTGTTACAGGGGAGGGGGGGGGCTAACAATTTCCGACCCCTCCTGGGGGGGGGGGGGGGCGTAAAAAATTCTGACCCCTCTTAAGGGGGGGGGGATAACAAATTTAGCCCCTTTTTAGCAAAAATTTCAGGAGCACCCCTTAAACAATAGGCAGCCCATTAACACTTAGGCCCAGAGGTGTGTACAGTGGTCAGCTGCTGATAGGTGTGTGAGCTTTACCCAACACTCCCTACCCCTTCCTCATCAACCCACCAGACACAAAAAGCTGTGAAGTCTCGCTAAATGAGCAAGTTATCACGCCAAAGGAGTTTGTGTCCCACAAAATGGCTGCTCCCAGTCAGACCCTCCACTGGGCCATCATGTTAGGACGCTATAAAAGAGATGCAACAAGCCCTGGATGACACCATGTCCTTGTTATCTATTTCGGCAAGCCAATGGGACCAACTATGCACTTTGGATTATGATAGGATGGGATAAGTCTCACTGTCTGCACATACATGTACTACAGTCATAGAACATTGTCACGTCAAAATACAGACAGGAAACATGCCTCCCATGTTAAACCACAGACAACTCATCACAGGCTTTGCCAATGACAACCCATCAGTGTCAACGTTACAGGTAGGGTAGATAAAAACAAGGTTTCCTTCTGTTTTAAGAAACCAATATAATGTAGTTCCTTGTCAATAGTGGCTGTTACTTTTACTTACCCAGATATTCTCATATTATTCTACTTTTAGTTTATCCGAGATGACCCAGCAGGTTTCATCATCTCAGACTTCAGTGCTCATGGCATGATGAACACAATACTGCGTGCAAAGTCTGCTGATGGGAAGCAGTCTGTCATCCTCAAGTATGGTGAGACAACAGCACGGGTAGGTTTACACCAACTTTATCATTGTATATAAGTAGATTTGAATTTTTGATAATAATATCAAATCATAAGGAAAAATTGATGCTGAAAAGAAAGGTGTGATTTTACACACTCTACGTTTATAGTACAGTACATATAATCATGTATTTCAACGGCACTCATAAAGCTTTTCGCAACACTTTTAATTGTCACCAGGCAGACTTGGGTATTTATTTTGATGTGCCGGCAAAAGGTGAACTATGGGTGTATTAATATGTATATTTAGGTATCCCAAATGTGGCAACACTGCCATCTAGCGTTTAAGCCTTTAATTTTTGCTCAGCCTGAAACTAAGCACACTTAGTTTTAGGTAAGTGTATGGCTAAATTGATATCTGTATGTATTATATTATTTGTTTTAAATAATTGTATAGATGGACCCTTCATTCGAGGCGTCTTTAGAGAGGCAAGTCATAGAGTACAATGCTCTACAACTACTCCAGTCCATACTGCCTGGGAGTGCGCCAGAACCCTTCTGCCTGGACAGGACACATAATATTAGTAAGAGTGTTTGTCATCCCTGAATCTGAATGTCGGATAACACAATTTTCTCATAATAGCTCAAAATTTGAATGAATACCATATTTTGTTGATGGAGTTCTTGCTTAAATTATGTTTTAGCTTTATTTGTTTCTTTGACCAAGTGAGAAGAGTCAGAACTGCAATGTTAAACAGAGAGTCAGAGTTTCCAAGTGTCATTTAATGCACATAATATTATCATGCATTTGAGCAGATATCTTCCGTAGAGCTCCTGAAGACTTTATTCTTGATGTTGTTCTTTGTTTCTAGTTGCCATGGAGGACATGAGTAGTTGGGAGTTACTGGGGACCCAGTTACAGGCTGGGAGAGTGGATGTTGAGGCTGCAGCCAGTCTGGGACGTCTTCTAGCCAACATGCACGGCTCTACCTCAAAGAAACACGTCACCCTACAAAGATGGGAGGAACTTCTTACTCAATTCAAGTAATAACCAAATTGTATAATTCATTAGCAAGTAGGGAGTTAAGACAGTCAAATGAAGTGCAAGCCTACTTTCCGATATTACTTAAATCTAATTCAGAAGCCATTTCTTAACTACAAGGAATTTTTCTCACCGAACAAAATATGTTTAGACAACATTGAATATACTACATTGTGTTGAATACTTAGTGTTCACTGTATTGTTTCTTGAAGTTAAAAGTATGGAAACTTAATTTTTCAAGTCATGCAGCAATAAGAGAGATGACCTGCACTTTCCAATATGAGATGACATATGATGAGACCAGTTCAACAAGCAGAATCCCTGAGTCATCACTTCCAGCATTCAGAGAGTTTGTAAAGGAGATAAACGACATGGGAATTCCACAGAAACTGAAGGACAAGTGTCGTAACCTGGAGTGCTTTATTCATGCTGACTGTCATTGGAAATCTGTCTTTGTCAAGGATGGTCAGGCTGCGGTAAAGAGCTTTTGTATTCCTTGGTTATTTTCAGAAGAAAGGTTTCCAGATTTTGCTGGGATTGATGTACAATGTGAAGGAATCATTTCTCTATTTTCTCTCTATTCAATGGAGTAGTAAACCCCTTATTATTTTAGATCTATTGGAAGTTGGCATTTATTCTGTTTGGACCTGTTCAGAAAATGAGAACCCAATCTCCAGAAGACTTGATATCATGATACAAGAATATGCCTGGGAACTGGTTCTAAATGCCATCAGAACATAATATTATGTCCTCAGATTCAAGCTCCGTTATTCAAGGGATTAAATTATTTGTATAGCCATAACTTGGGCTTATATGAGAAAAAATACCTAGAATCATGGGTGTCTATTCTATTCCAAATTAAACTTTAGAAGATTTGGTATGTCCTGTTAATTAAGAAATATTCTCTCCAGTATAAACATATCATGCACAAATGATATAAATCTTTTAATTTTCCTTAATTGCAATGTATATGTTTTGCTATAAAAGCTGATAGTTAGGAAAATAATATTATGTAAATGAGACCCAAGAACAAATGGACATTGCTATGCTATAGATCATTGCCATATATACTGTTGTTTCTTTCAGTTGCTGGATTTTGAGTATACCTTCCTGGGTGCAGCTGCTGCGAATGTGGCCCACCCCATCACAGCCTACCTATTCTGTTACAACAATGAGGACTCTACTCAGAAACCAACACCCGAGAAACTCAAGTTCCAAGCTGATTCTGTGCTGGCCGTCAGAAATATGTGTAAGAACAAACATGTCCATTTTGCTGGAGTGCTAATTTAAAAAGTGCTTTTCTTTATTTGGAATATTTAAAAAACCTGGTATTCAGATAATAACTCTCGTGGAGAAACCTAGAGCTAAACTGCTTACCATGCTAATGCATATGTGATAGACTTGATTGGGATCCACTATATGTTTCTTCATGAAACATGGTCAGAAGATTTCTATTTGTTCAAACTCTTTTAATTATTGATTTGTTGATTTTCTGGGGTTCTACCAATAGGATGTATACACATACCTTAGCTTAGGTAACAGTCATCTTATTGTTATATCCTGTATAAAGGTATGCACATAGATTACAAGATGCAATTTCTTTCAGTGGATACATACATCAAAAACCATCCTGACCTTTCTGATGAGGACTCACAGGCTGCCTTCCTGACTGATGTGGCTTTGTTTCTTGGAGGTTCTCTGGTAGCACTGTAAGTTTTCTGGCAAATAATATAGCAGAGATTTCACTTTGCATATCTACTATTTTAGGTCTAGGTCTATCCGGTATAGGATGCAACAGTTATGGTGAGGTTATAATAATCTAAAAAAAGAGTTAAGATTGGTTCAAGTATACTCTACATAGTCTGGCTAATTGATATAATATTTGCAATACTGAAAGCTTTTGTTTCCAAAATGTCTATTTTTTACACACAGCATAGGGTTTGGTGTTAACTCATGGGTAAAACATACATTGTAAAATCAATAATTAGGGATATTCTAAATTCCCTACATTAATATGGATCTATCTATTTCAGGGGGATTTTCTTTGCAATGGATGAATTCACCTTCCACACAGATGCAAACAGGATCTTTCTCTTTACCCGTGGCTTTCTTGTCATGAAGTCTCATGGAGAGATCAACACTGTAGACAAATTTGTCAAAGTCCTATTTCAATGCTAGATGTATCACTCTTTCAACAGTGAGGAGTTTTAATAATCAAAAGCTATGGTAAAACATGTTAGTACCCTGCTTTAAAATATTTAAAGCAGCAGATGATTACTACCAGTCTGCCATTTAATAAAACATTATGGTAGGAAAATATCTGACTTGATCAAACTTAAATGTGACTGGGGTTACGCATATCAATATAGAGCAAGTATCAGCACAAGTGCAGACTGATTAAGCAGGCTAAAACCTTACCTACTTCTCTTTGATTAATTGCTATTCAAAAGTTCACCATTGTGCAACATAGTCTTCCAACAGTCGATATATGAAAACAAAATATCTTACATTGTGACATGCTATTGTCCTATATTGGAAGGAGGCTGGAACACTTGTGTAGGGTTAGGTGTTTATTCCCTAACTGACTAGGTATACTCAGTGGCCACAGCCCTCCAGGTTGAGCACCACTCATACATGGCAATGGGTGTGACTAACTGCCCCACCAATATATAACAATATCATTGTTATAAGAAAACACAAAAGAAAGAATTGGCAAAAAGGATTTTGGTCAACATTGCAAGTTGAATCAATTTTCTTTCTAGATTTTTCAGATGAGATTATATGTCTTCAGCTTTAGTACTGAACCATTCCCTTAGTGCATCCAAAAAGATTGTGTTAGTAGTACAGTGCCTTTTGCACTGATGGAACACTCATCTCTAAAACTACAGATGGCACCACTGAGCTGTTTGTAATCAGCAATCGAGTGCTGGTCCAATCTTTGCAGAGTCGTCTCTGCACACTTCACATCTCAGCAGGTGTTTGGTACTGACTAGATGGAGTGGCGGTCATTATCCATTGGAGAGTGAAGAAAACTTGAAGCGCACAGAGATAAGATTCAAGAGTTTGAGTGAGTTTTGAATAAGTTTATTGACAGAACAATTCACAACATGTTGAGCCTTTCAAAGGTCTGTCAGATCACAAATATACTATCACCAATAATATACCATCAAGGCCACGGGTGGAGATATTTATTGTCAATATCTCACAATAGATTGGTGGTGGTCTTCAAGAATAGAATGTAAATTACTTGCTTCCTTGGATTCAACATATTTAAGCTAACAAAATAGGTCAAATTGTTACAAGTTTACTCCAATAAGGAGATTATAAAATTTTATATGCATAAGATAAAATGATATATCCCAGATATTATGCCATCTTTACACTGACTAGATCTGGAGGGAAAAAAATAACAGAGGAATACATGGATTTAGCTTTGAATACATGGAACTGTAAAGAATCTTTTCAACATAAATTTGGCAGAATCTTGAAAACAGGATAGATAATTTAAAGATTTTGGTTTTGAATCCACCGATGTCCTTGTATACCAGGAGTCTTTACATATGGCAACTTCCTACGGGGGCAGGAGACTGGTATAGCTCCCTTAACAAGATGCTGCTGGAAGTTCTCACAGTTCTTCCATAGAACCTTCATTAAATCGGGGCGGAAACCATGAAGGTGGATCCCTAGTGTGGGGCCTGCTGAGCGTACAGCTGCACATATCTCAGGGACTCCTTTCCTAGGACTGTTACTAGTGAAGAGTTTTTTCAGCTGTTCGAGACGTCTGATCTCAACATGGGGTATATGGCAGGTTTGGTGTCCTGTGAATTGGATGATCATGCCAATATTACCATCATCCAGGATGGTCGGGTAGGCCATGTTCCCAGCCTCTTTCAGGATATCCCTCACTGTTGCTATGGAGATAAGTAAACACGCCCCGGCACAGAACCGTGGCAGTAAGGCAAATGGATACATTTCGTAGTTCATGTACATCTTATGAGTTCTAGGTGTTCGGAAAGGAAATAACCTCATGCTGCACCAACCAAACACAACATCATGCAACTGAGTGTCCCCAAACTGGTCCAGCAGGTCCAGGACACCCACCAGGTTCATCAGGTGGTCATCGCTGACCTTGGCTGTGAAGCGGGCCCCTGGGCAGTGATCCAGGGCCCATTGGTAGCCATTGAAAACAAGTAGAGTCAGGTTGTGGTAGGTGCCGTTGACCACAGTCTGCAGGATATCCCCGTGTGTAGCACTCTCCTGCACGAGGTCCGCCTCCAACTGCTTATCCCCACCAGGGTCATTACCGAACAGGAATATAAGACGAACATTACGCCCCTTAATATTACCCGGATTGTAGATGTCTCTGAGCACCTTCCTGTGTTGGGTATTTGTGTGCTTTGTGTTACACAATATCAGCAAGTCTATGACCTGAGAGCCGCCACCATTAGCCTTACACAGGTCCCGCCTGGGCTGCAGTCTCAGGGGGTATCTCCATCTGAAGCAGTTGTCACACTTCATGAGGTCCAGTGGCAGGCTGTAGAAGCCTGGGCCTGTGTCAAAGGTCTCAGCACCACCCAGATCCCTCCTCACACCCTGACCTTTAGTCCTTGCATCACCTCCTCTTCCCACCGCCTGATCCACAGTGGTTTTGTGACTACCTTTACTGGGATTGTGTCCTTTAGTCCTTGCACCACCTCCTCTTCCCACTGCCTGATCTACAGTGGTTTTGTGACTCCTTTTACTGGGATTGTGTCCTTTAGTCCTTGCACCACCTCCTCTTCCCACTGTCTGATCCACAATGGTTTTGTGACTACTTTTACTGGGGTTGTGTCCTTTAGTCCTTGCACCACCTCCTCTTCCCACTGCCTGATCTACAGTGGTTTTGTGACTACTTTTACTGGGATTGTGACCTTTAGTCCTTGCATCACCTCCTCTTTCCACTGCCTGATCTACAGTGGTTTTGTGACTACTTTTACTGGGGTTGTGTCCTTGAGGTTGGTAGTGAGGTCCCAGCTGGAGCATTATCCAGAAACAGGAGGTTATGATGATGGAGAGGGATAGCAGCACAGCTACTTTTGATGTCTTCATTTTGGCACATCCAGAAGCAGCCTACACTGATAACCTTTATACTCTCAGGCTTAGTCAATAGTGGCTATCACAAGTTAGTCGTAGGGATATGGTCAGAATGACCAACTGATATTCAAAAATGACTGTGGCATTTACTCAAAGAAACGTACCCTAATACTCATAGAAATGGAAAATACTATGGTGGGTTGGTTACTAATGATTTACCTTACAGTATCAACTAACCATGGTTGATCGTATAGGGAGCCAAAAGTTGACCAATTAGGTTAATCATGAGGGACTGAGTTGATAGCCAGTACTGAATTCGGTCATAGTATCAGTGTAGGTGTTTTAGACTGGTCCTGAAGTGGGAGGTCATGTCAACTGCCCTTCTGCGGTAGAGGCTGCCTCGACAAATCCTCCCTATGCATGCCGAATCTCCAGCAGAGACATTGACTTTCCAGCAGATTCTTGGTTTGGACCAAGGCCAGTTGGAAAAGTTTTCACACGTTCACCGCCAGTTGCTCAACTTGTCTGAAGAAATTCTTCTGTCGATTTTCGCCCAGGATGACCAACTACCTGTGAAGCAAAATAATGACACTGTTATTAAAATGCATTCCATTTGTTGATCCTTATTGAATCTTTTGATAATTACCATAACACCTCGCATATCCCAGTACACAAAAAAACGTTATACAACGTTATATAACGTTCCCCTATGGCTCTTTATCATGGTCAAACGTTATAATTATAACGTTAAAAACGTAACATTTTAAGTTAATCAAAGCTATTTTTATTTTTGTGTTCTATTATAAAATAGCATATCATTTTATTTTGGTATCCGGTCCTGTAGAAATCTGTCCAGTCCTGCAAAATTTGCAAGCTGCAGGACCGAATGTCCAGCATGGTAAAAACGTTTTCGCATAGACTGTAACAGTGTAGGGTTTGTATTGAAATGACTTCTACTATAACCATACTCCTGCTATGTGTTCACCGGTGAGTACACAGGGTGTACAGGGGAAGTAAATCAATGCAGGGATATTTACATATGCTTGTTTACATACGCAGGTGTGCCACAAGCGGCAGGTTCACATAACTGTTGATCGCACGAGTAGATATACTCACGTGGGAGCGTTGACAAGAAAATTAGTCCAATCTTAAAACGGCCAATCTTAAAAACGGCACAATCTTAACTTTAAGATTATAACATTGCTCTTAGGATTATGCCTTCTCCTTCAAACCATAGGTGGTAGCACTGTATTGGAGTTAAATGGGTTCGTTCATAGTTGTCCATAGGGTAGATTCACCCTGAGTCGGACACATACCCTGAGACGGACAGTGAAATTTGAGGTTATTTATGTACCCTACTACATACTTCTAGTGTTTTATGGAAAGGATAACACTTTACTATTGTTCACAAATAAAGGGCTTAAAATGATTGAATAATCACAAAATCTGGTGTCCGTCTCAAGGTATGTGTCCGACTTCAGGTAAATCTACCCTAGTTTTGTTTAATATATGTGACATGTACTGGTAACATTAGTGTACCTTGCAGTAAGGCCACTCAAAAAAGTTGTTTTTCATTACCAAACAGTGAAAAATAAGACCAGGGTTGTTTTTTGTTGTGTTTTTTTCACTTGTGGTTTAAATACATTGGGAAATTTGGACGTTTCGCCATCAGTTTTCACAAGTTCCCCAAATCATGATTTTTATGATGTGCGCTGTGATGAGAAACACTTTTCTTTTGAGTGGCCTAAGGTACCTTTTATCAGATCATGTCACATATCTGTTTCAAAATAAAGAAAGAAAGAAAGAGAGAAAAGCGGGGGGTTCGGGGGCTCTGCCCCCGATATATACAATAATACCAGCAACTGTACAGCATGATAAATAAGGGTCCCATCAGTCTCGGGCCCTGACTGTACGTTTACAGTCTGGGAGAGTACTTAGGCCTATATGTCTACACTGGACCACATACCATGCCACTGTGTAGGCCTACAGTATAGGCCTCCTGTATCAGCACTCAGCATATTGTGGGTTCGAACCCCACTCATGCCCAATTAGTAGTAATGGTGATATCTGCATAATGCATCTAAATTGAAATATTGTATATATTCCAACATTAAAAAGATGATATAACTATGTCACTAGAGGTGTAATTATGCTTCGAATGGTTTAAATAAATAACTTGAAAAAAATGCTACCAAGTGTGCCATGGTGGGGTTCGAACCCACACACCTCATTGAAAAATGATCCAGGATCCCGGATCATTTTTTCTAGATATAAATTTGTCCAGGCCCAGTACCGCCTAACGGCAGCACTGGGCCTGGAGAGCTCGAGGCTGGGGTCCCATGCGCCTACTGGACAATGGCAATACATAGGTTATATGCTATAATCTTAATCAGATTATAATCTTTTTAAGATTATGGCTCAGTCTCATGAGTTTGTAACAGTTCAAACATCTTTGACCGGTGGCGTCTTTGACCGGTGGCGTCTTTGACCAGTGGCGTCTTTGACCGGTGGCGTCTTTGACCGGTGGCATCTTTGACCGGGTATGTGATTAAAATGAAGAAAAAAGTAGTGTATAGTCAAGAAATGGGTAAATTTATTGTATAGTATATTATAACACATCATTTCGAGGCATTATTTAAAATTGATATATTTCATATATTTATGTTACTGGCTCAGTCTCATGAGTTTGTAACAGTTGAAACGTCTTTGACTGGCGTTGTCTTTGACCGGTGACGTCTTTGACCGGCTGAAGAAAAAAAGCCCAAAAGGAACCCTTAATATGTGCATTAAAATTATTTTTTTTAATTGGGTAAAACAACCATAGACTGTTTATTACATGAAGAAGTTGAAGCTTAAATTTCTTTATTATATACTACTTTTTTCTTCATTTTAATCACATACCCGGTCAAAGACGCCACCGGTCAAAGACGCCACCAGTCAAAGACGCCACCGGTCAAAGACGTTTGAACTGTTACAAACTCATGAGACTGAGCCTTATGTGTTTAAGCTTGGACAAATTTTCTTGTCCACGCTCCCACGTGAGTATGTCTCGACGAGCCTGTTGATCAATTCTTACCTGTTATATTCTTTGTGCTAAGCTGTGCTATATGTACCAACTGTAGTATATACTGTTGATTTGCTGTATAGGAATACAAATTTTCGGCTTCACTATTAACAGTGTTTATATATCATGTTCGAAGGATAATCCATCAGAACGAATCAGAGCTAAATAATAGACTTAATTAATTGTGGAGCTGTTATTGACAGTGGTATCTCTAGTATAGTGATAATTTCAAGCTATTTCTTTAAAAAAAAGTTTCTTATTAAGGTTTACAGAATTATGTAACATAAACTGTCTCTGGACTCGGCAATCCTAGTGAACAAAAAACTTTATACAACGTTATAGATAGAACATTTCTCTATGGCTCCTTATCGTAGCAAAACGTTATATATAACGATAAATACGTTATTTTGACCTAAAACAAGGTGTTTTTTGTTATCTGGAATGCCGCTCTGAAGTCACTTCTACCTAACTAATAATTATATAAATTGTGTGATGCCATCCTAATAACACATTCTAGCTTTGTGTCTTTAACACCATGACTATGTAAAATGGAACCATCCGTACAAATGGTTCATCTGGGCATATCAGCTCCATTAGAAATGTACAATCTACGTTGAAATGGACAACATGCCTCTAAAGGAGAATGACATTTTGATGATACAGGTAGAGAAGAATATAATCAGTAGCTGGACCTACCTTTTACTAAATGTCCATACACAACACACGACAGGACACATAGAAGAGAGTTGCAGGCAGGGCGGGGCTGGTACTGGTGCTGTGTGTAACCTGGTCCTGCTTAGGCAAAAAAAAGGTTTGTTTCAGGTCACCCGACCGACCCTATCAAAACCGGGCCGACCCTACGTTTTTCTTATGCAATTTTGAAGAAATTTTCGTATTTTTCCCCTTTTTTGGTCAAATTTAGGGTCTTCGGAGAGGCTCGCTGGTACTTTCATGTTAAAAAAAAGAAAATTCCGACCAACCGACCCTTCATTTTCTTGCCATGCTACCTGAAACACACCTTCTTTTTTTGGCCTTACCTACAAACCACCCTACCGTTTTCTACAACACCGCGTGGTCTTTTAATATGTTAGGGAGTGCTCATTTTTTAACAACAGGGGGGGGGGGGGTGGTGGATTTGGGGGGGGGGGGGGTAAAACATTTGGGCCTATGTCCAGTTCAGGGGAATGACCCTTATAGGCATGGGTCGATCTAAAAACGTCTAGGAGGCATCTTTAAAATAATATCGAGATTAAAAGTTACACTTTCCTCATAGAACAGGGTTTAAAGTATTGATCTATACGATTTTAAAATGTGGATGCTTAAGAGTAAATGAGATGTGAAAGAAAATGCAAAGATAAAACGAAAAATGACCCTCGATCGTCATTGTTGCTACCGTGACGTGACGTCGGGGCTACTTCCGGTCCCTGTCCTTGTTGGGGACTATTTTTGAAAAAAGAAAAACGGGGGTGCGGGGGCAGAGCCCCCGAATATCTACAATTTGATGGGAAATGCCTTATTTCAATTTAACAATTTGTTAATTCGGGGGCTCTGCCCCCAAACCCCCGTTTATTTTGAATTTTAAGTTGGAACTATATTCTACTGTCTCCTGGTGTATTCATACTCAAGGAATCTCATTGGCTGATCGTTTTGAACATGACAACAGATAATGGCGTCGGGGGCGTTTCTGCTATAAATCTCGGTCCATATTAATGATCATTTTAATGGTTTAATGGGCATGTAGCAATAAATTGTGTGATTCACTGGATACAGGTAGGCCTGCGGCGCTAGATTGAATTGAGATTGATTGTATATTAGGTTGTAAACAAACAATTTCAACCTTTGTAGGGATCGTCACTTGAGAGAAAGCTACGAAAATGGAAATTTGTTGATTTCAGACAAATTCTCCAACAATTCTTGGTTTAGTTTTAGGGTTATTTAGATGGTTTAAATTGCCTGCGGCGCTAAATTGTTGAATGGGTTGAATGCAGGGAGGCCTGCGGCGCAATATTGAATGATTATTGAGTTAGATTGATGGCTTTTAAAAACAAATCTATGCCTATGAAGGTCATTCCCCTGAAATGGACTTAGGCCAACATTTGGACCCCTTGACAGGGATAGACACTAACGCTGGCCCGGGAGCCAATGGCCCGTAATTTTGAGTCCGGGCCCGCAGTTTTCTTCAAAATAACCTTCCCATGGGCCCGGGTGGCCCACAGGAAATTTTGCAAAATATTTGGAAGGAATGTACTTGATGAGTATAGTCATGTAATATGTCGTTGGAAGGAGAGAAAATGTG